>VWZV01002311.1:0-43356 GCA_013397155.1 Irena cyanogastra
AAAACCAAAACAAAAATAAAAAGCAGAGGGATAGTAAGAAAAATTTACAAATATTTTCAAATTTCTAAAGTATAGCAAGAATCTTTCGGTTTCTTTGGCACTGTTTAGATAGCAAACACCCTAAACTCTTCATGTTTTGCATTTTATTGTTCTCCTAATTCTCCAGTACATTGTTCATAAACATGTATAAACACAAACTTACTTCAGAATAATCCTTGGAGGTCCCCAGAAACTACACAGCATTGGAGCTGCTACTGGTTTAGTCCCTGGATGGAGCATGGAATTTGACCAATGGCTCAGTGTACAGTTAAGTTATGAAAGAAAAGGTCAGAAAATACAGATGTAAAATAGTCTATGAGAGGCAAATGGTGGACATGAGAATTATTCTTCTCAGTGAGGAAGAGAGGAAGGCAAACACTGTCTTGTCTAAGGGTCAGTTTAGAATTCAGAGGAAGGAAAGCCCAGAGCTACAAAGGAATAATAATAGAGAATAGCTGTCAAAGGAAATTGGGCATTTTTAAATAACTATAATTTTGTTTCTAGATGAGTCAAAGGGCCTTGCCTCCCTGTAGCTCAGCCTAGGGTAAAGGATGAAGATTAGAGAGAGCATGGATGCTTGGAGCTACATACAGGGCTGGGAACTGGAAAGAATTATGTACAAATAGCCAAGGGCTGATGCTAGAACTCTCCAGTGGAGAGTTTGGTTCCTACAGGGAGAGGGATCCCCTGGGGTATGATAACCTATATATGGTTAGAGATGGGGTTCAGAGCAAAAGAGAGCTCATAGCTACAGCTAATGGGACTTGGGAAAGGGGCTGCCAGAAGAAATATCACTGAGGAATTTTTGGCCTTGCAGAGGGCAAAGGTACCTTGCCCAAATTTCAGTGTAGCAATTGGATCCAGGGGAAGAATAAACCCAGAACTGACATTTTCAGGGGAGTTGCATAATACTTTTCAATGTAAACTAAGGGTTGAATCTCATATTTTTTTGTGACTGTGTCTTCTCTAGACAAGATAATCTATCAAGGACATTTTGTTGCTGGACATTTTGTTGTGCCACTGGGCCAAGGGAACAAGCACAAATATCTGAAAACTTTCATAACAGCAAATTATGTACATCCAACTGAGAATGGAGATGATTTTGAGGAGGCAGATCTTGGTTTTAATAACTTTAGGAGAATGTTATTCCAGTTTAAAGTAGAGTTGACATTAACAGAAAAAACTTCATATATATAATTTTTGCTTATTTCTTGGTTAAAATGTTGGACTGACAAGTCTGCAGAAGATGTTTCTGGGCCTTCAAATTCTGGCTCCATAGCAATACAGTAAGTTTGTAAAGCAAGAAAACAAAGCAGGAAAATAATATCAGTAACTAAAGAACAAAGACCTCATTAAGATAGCAATGTGAAAAAGAGAGACATTTTGTAGTTAAAGTACAGCAGGATTCTACAAGCTTCTTGTGTTACCCCAGCAGTAAGATAGATGAGATCATGTTTATAGGAAGGAGAAATGACATGGGCTTTCTCTGTGGTAGAGCAGGCGTGCTGAAAATAGCAGAAGGATCTGACCACCACCTGATTAATCTACAACCGCTTCTGAGAAATAAGAAACACTTTAGGTAATCAGACATTTTGTGAGTAGACTGCTTTACCTTAACTGTATAGAACACTGTCTGGGATTATTCCAATTAAATTTTTTTCTTGAACTCTAATACGATCTGTAATACTACAGATGAATCACTATTCTAAATCCTTTTTCCCTAGTGATTTTTTTAGAGAAAAAACACATAACCATTACAGTTCTTTTCCCCACTATCAACACGTCTTTTTCTTATATACTGCATTATTTCAGGGAGCTTTTCTACTGCCATCTGAACACCACTGGATTTCTAATTAATTTTCTTCTGTCTTTTAAAAGTGATGTTTTGCTGCACAAAGACAGTGATAAATTTTAGACCATAACCGCTAGGATTTTAGGAAATTACTTTATTGGTAACAACTTGGCAGTGCGATCCCTGAATCAATAGTAAAGTGACTCATGCGTCTCGACTTTGTCTTTGGAAAGGCAGTGCAGACTATTAATTTCTTGCTGCTGCAGGTTGTGAGAGCTCATGCATATGGAAAGGACATTCAGGCACACATGGGCACACTCTCAATGAAAGTATAACACTTTAGCCTTATTCAGAACATAGAAATTATATTAATTAAATTTATCTCATACAAACTTCTGTATGTTCTTTTAATAGTAAATAAGCCAATGAATTAGTAGGAAGGACTCCTTTTTATTACTCTTTCTGTACCTGAATTCAAATGGCTGCTTAATGCAGCAACTTTGTGCATTGTTTTGATTTCTGGTTTAACTGAAGAATGGAAATGCATGAGAAAAACTTGTAAACATTTTTCTGTTTTCTGCCAGGAATACCAGCTAAGTACTAGTATTCAGGAATGGACAGAGGAAAAGTGTAATACTTTATATTCTCAGAAAGGATACAGTTTAACTTCACCTACAGTTTAACTTCAAATTAACAAGTAATTTCCATTTTCTTACGTGTTTGATTTCAATGGTTTGGTGTTAAAAATGTAATATTTGATTATATGCATTTTTGTCATTCTTTGATTGACTACTAAAAGCAGTTGTGTAGCTTCAAACTCTGGAGATGTAGCTAAATAAAATTTCAAGCATGAATACATGAATCTTAGCATTTATTTTACTCATCTACTCACAAAGATTTACAGTTTCAATAAATGTAATGAAAATGGGGTAGCTACTGAGATTTTATCATTGAAATCAAAGCAAATTCAGGTAGATACTGGAAATTCCACTTCCAGATCAATGTATGTACAAGAAAAATACCAAATTAGACCATAGATTTTTAGGTATGCTATATCATTCAAGACTTTAGAACTGGTAGTTTACATTGTTATACTATGAAAAACCTACAACTGATAATTTTAAAGGGACAAAGATCTATCTGTAATCCAATGAAAAAAATCTTTTCAGACTGAAGACCAAGAATAAAGAAATAAATTATCAGTTCTCATTTATTGCATTTTGAATTTTCTCCGGAAAGAATACTTATAAAAGCTTTTTTATATCTTTTGGGCTCCAACTGAATTTTCTTTGGGTCATGAATGTGAAGGTTAATAGAACTTTCATATTTTGTTAATACTTGCACACCTTCCAGTTTGACAAAAGTGAAGAGAATCTTTGCTTAGAATAATCTACAGACAGCAGTATTTTTCAAACACTATCAAAGCGACAGCGCAAGATGAAGCAGGGAAAAATTGATTAAGTAAAAAAAGGTACCTGGTAACTTTAGCTGGATGATTAATAGCGTATCACAGAACTCAAGCAACAGATGTTTATTAATGACAAGAGGAATGGAAATGCCAAACAGAAAAGTGAAAGGAATACTAACTCTTGAAAGCAGAGCTGTGCCAGGAGACAGGGGGGGCATAAGGAAGTCCTGCCAGGAGAGGAAGGACATATGGAAGCTGCTGAAGTAGAGGCATATCTGTCATTATAAATGTTAGAGGACATTTGGACTTACTTGGGATAAGCAGTGATTAATGCTCAGAATAGAAAAAGCTGTTGGACTAATGTAAGACAGGGAAACCTGGGAGACGTGTATTCAGAGAAGTTTGGATGATGAACTATAACAAAAACACATTCAAAGGCAGAAATGCCCTTGGCTGGATCCTGTATTCTGTTCCTCAATTAGTAAGGTCTAAGGTAATCCTCAGATTTCTTAGAGATGCTCTAACCAGGGCCAAAATAGGCAAAGCCAGAAAAAAATTAGTCCTTTTTTTGGACTGGAAGAGCTGCTGTCTCCACAGTGTTTTCCACTTCTTCTTAATCCCTCATTGGAAGGAATACATTAGTTTCAGTAAAATATAGAAATCTAAGAAAGAGAAGTGCAAAACTCACTCAGGTGGCACCCCGGTTCCTGGAAGCACAGGGCAGATCTGCAGGATTCAGAGAGGAAAAATGTCTGTGTCCAGGCAACTTTTAGCTCATCCACTCAGCTCCAAAAATCACCTTGGATGTGAAAGCTGGAATTAATGCAGGACTTTCTGCCACAGCTTTCCAAACATAGCAGGTATCCAGCACAGTGCTGAGGCTAAAAAGACACATCACCAAAGGCCACTAACCATCAATCCCACCCACATTTTCTAAATCTTTCAGTGCTCAGTATCCTCATATTTGATGGCAAAAGAGTTATAAAAAGTTCTCAGAGACAGGAAGCAACACTCATTCTATATATATCTTGCATTAAATTTCAGGAGCTTTTTGTATGTTGTGTCCTTCATATTTGGGATGTCCAGTGTGAAGTCAGTGGGTTGATTTTGTTTGGTAATAATTGGCTGGTGCAGACCATTGCCCTTTCTTTGTGGTTCATAAGGGAAGTACTGCAGTTCTATCCCTGGAGACCTCTTGAGCTGTTACTACCACTTGAAAAAAGGCAGATATCCACACAACCAACATGAACAGATTCTGCTGGCTAACCACACGTTAAATACCATATTAAATTCAGGCTTTCATGTCACCATATCTTTGCTTTTGCCAAAGACTTCTTTTCCTGTCCCATATAATTTTGTGATTTATTTAAATCTGAAATTATGCAGAAGACCAGTAAAGACTTATGGCTCTCCAATTCCAGTTATCTACTAATGTATTAATAGCTTAGAGAATGTAGTCACCTAACAGACTGTCTCAGCAGAACTGCATGCAGAAATGAGATCATTCTGTATTCACCTGTCCACCAAAGCACGAGGCTTGGTCAGCTTATTCACCAGGGACACTAAAGTCAAGCAACTTCAGACCTCAGTCACCTTAACTGCAATTTTCATTGATTTCAGGGAGTCTTATGTGACAGAAGTAAGAACAGAATGCCATTCTTTGAAGTGATGGAAATTATATTAAATTATACCTTTTGTGCACACAATAATTTTAAACTTCAGATGGTTTGAGCCTTCCTGGTGTTTGTAAGCAATTGTTTTATCTTTAATTATTGTTCTTTCATTGTAATTGAAATGAATATGTCATAGTTATGATTACATATTATTTTTTAAAAAATTTATTAATGACTCAGACTGCTTCAAGAAAAGTACCAACAGACTGATATTATTCTTTGTCGTTGCTTCAGGGAATTTTAATCTAAGCAGGTAAGATATACAAAGGTGAGGGAAGGCCACACAGGAATTTTCAAATATGATAGCTGCATGTACAATGTTAATTTCTTACGTAAAAATAAAATAAAATAAAGTATGATGAACAAAAAATCAGAAAATGCCTATGTGGACTGAAAAACCATAACAGAGATATCAGAACAACTTATGAGATATAGCTGAAATTTTTCTTATAAATTGCAACATGTGGCTTCATAACCCAACACTAGAGTAAAATCTTGTTTGGGAACAGACAGAACCAAAAAGTCTTCTTTCAAGAAGGGTTATTAATAGAATTTTTTCCAATAATCTGTTGGACAATCTGATATAAATTTCTAAGAATCAACATTAAAGTTCAAGGGGATTTACTTAGTATTAGAACATAAAAGTTTGTTATTTCTCCATCAACAGCTCTTTCTTCAGGTCTCCCACACTCATAGTTTTTATGTCTGACTACTAGAATAATTTTGACTGGTTAACAAACAAAAAATACAAGGAAAACTACTATTTGAACTTTTCCATAATTATGATGTAAAAGATATGCCAAATGACTCTCAGTACAGAACAGAAAATTTAGGGGAAAGGACAAAGTAAACTATTGAAGTGGCTGGAAAGCAAGGAATTTGTCAGTAGAATATTTTGCTTACTAGAGTTAAATAAACTTTCATTTGAAGAACAGGTCCAAATGGGAAAAATGGCCCCTTAGAGCATGCTGTGATGGCCATAGGCAAACACATGAAGAACAGGTCTGGAAGAACTATTCTAGAAAAACTAACGTAACAAAATGCTGAGCAGCTGGGTAATTGCAATGCTCCAAATCCATCCAATAGAATGATGAAATCCCATGTGGTGGAACACTAGGTTTCTCTGCCTTTTCCCTCTTTTTAAAAGTAAAAAATGTTAAATTGTTTTTATTTACTGAGCATCCCAACAGATGAGTTTATAGCACGTGAGACCTTGAGGTGAAGGTTTCAGTTTGCTGGACCTCTCTCTTTAGCGAATTCATAACTTGTTTTCTAACACAGATGTTACTCTGATAATTGTAATGAGCTTTGGGGGGCTTTTTAATCCTGACAGAAGCTGGAGCTGGGTATACTAAGTTCACTAAAGTTACAAATATCAAAGAGGATAAAAAGATCCTTAAAAATGTCTAAAATATTAGAATTTCTTAGTGTCACCCTCAATATATAAGTCCATAGTAAATTCTCTAAGAGCTAAATCATATCAGCTAAGGTCTACCAGGCTTTTTATAATACAGTGCCAACTTAACATTTACATTTCCAGCAATCTGTGTGCATAGTATTTTGTGCACTAACGTTAGATGAGTCCTGCAGCCCTTCTATCATAGATGCTGTACGAACCCTTGCTGTGAGGAGACAGTTTTCCTGAGAGAAGCCAATTGCACTAACAGATGCATGGATGCATTCACTGCAGGACTTCTTTGCTGGTATTGTTTTATGAAAGTGCTTGCAGCAAGGAAATGGTCTTCATTCATACATTCATACATATACACATACTTACCTGAAGGCTTCAGGAGCAGTAATTCTGTTGTAATCACAAATCAAACACTATTCAAGAATACTGTCAGGTTAATTGTGTTTCTTTCAGGAGATAACTACTGATGGTATTTTTTCTTAGTAACTGGTTTAGTACAACTACTGACATTTCAATGTTACTGCTATTTCAAACTACATATCAGTTCATATCATTCTACTGATTAAAAATTCTATTCCCCTTGCATTATAGAATAATTTTTTGCTTAAGAGACTCTCTGCCAATGATATAGTCCTTTCAGGTCTCAAATATAAGCTTGGGTGTGATCCAAGGTCAGCTGAAGCTGACCAAATATTTCAATTTCTCAATTGATTTTAACTTGGATCATTTGTTTCTCAGCATCTCAATTCTGCTTTTGTCTAATAAACTTAATCACACTATCATTTCTCAGTGGCATTAGCGCCAGTGGGGCACTCAAATATAGCAAAGCAGTAGGACCAAATTAAACATACAGCTGAATGGCCCTAACTAAAACTTAAACTTTATCAATATGAAAAATGGCATTGGGATTTGTACTTGATGCAGTACCATACACTACAGTAGCTGCCTCAAACATATATACAGAGTTGTTCTACATAGGCAAACATTCTATTTCACTGTAAAGGAGCTACATATCAACAGAGCAAAATTGTATGATTTGCAAAGTAATTTGCAAATTTTCTGGATGTTAGGGTCATGAGAGATTCTGCTCCTTTTTTAATTCATGTTTTAATTGTGAAAGTAAATAACTATATCTAACAGGAAAAGATAATCAGTTGGGTTACATTGTAATTACCTAATTTTTCAAAGTCAAAGCCAATATTTTTAAAAAGAGTTCATAGGAATAGTTTTGCTGGCTTATCACTGCATTTCCATGGTATTTTTAAGGATTATATGTCATAATCACAACTAAAGTTACTAATGTATATTAATGTATATTAAGATGTAAAGGAATTAAGAGAATAATGGAAATCCAACTAGTATTTCTTTGCTAATGGGAGAAAATTTTGTCAAATTTCTCTCTGTAGAATCTGTGCCATTATGTAGTCATTTTTATATAGATAGCCTCTGAGATCCTTCAACTTACTTTTTCTTTGACTAGGAAGTAGTCTTACTGTGGCATGAAGAAAAGCAGCAGTGTGATACCAGAACTAGCAAATGCCTTGTTAATGAGAAATGTACTGCCTGTCAGGTTTACAGTTGCAGAAGCAAAGTGTTAGAAAAATTAATTCAGAAGACCACAATGGCCAGAATGAAAATAAAGGAAATCTCTTGCTTCATTCAGGAGACTAGGCAGCATCAAATACGAGGTTTGACAGGCTGATGCAAATGTGAGTGATTTTATGCAAGCTAATAGAATAACATACTGAAACAGAGTTTGCCTTTAATTAGAGTTGGCAAGCAGGAAGGAAAGCCCATTAAGCCTGGAAGCTTGAAAGGTTCATGGTGTGTTTCACCATCCCAGAGAGAATTAAATTTTCAAAGACTTTCTACTCTTCTAGGAGTTATCCCACATCAAGAACAAAATTGCTCAATTATCAACTATTTAGAATATAATTGAAAAATAATTATATATTCACTTTGTATCATGATTGATTAATACTCTGGAAAAAAGCATAGTCTTTCATTGTCAGTCATTGTCCCTGACCATCCACAGGAAAAAAGAGTGTCCCATAGAGCTCAGCTTAAGTTACTCATCAGTAGCCTTCAGGTCTGAGGGAATGAATATTGAATCAGGTAATAGAGGTAGTCAGCAACAATTTAGAAAGTAATAGAACAAACTTACAGAATTGATAATTCTCAGTGGAACTATACAAAGACAAGTGAATTCCATCTGATAGTCACTCCTGTGGAGACTGAAAATTTGAAAGCAAATCTTAGAAATCTGTGCTTAACTCTTTTATACTAAGTAGTGAAAGCCATGAAAAATAAATGGAACAGATATTTTAAGAGCAGATAGCGTATCTCTCCACAGATAAGGAGATAGATAGTGTTTCCATTAAGCTTAGCAGTTTGTAATTCAGAGCTGCCAAAGGAAGGAGGAATACAGACAGCCTAGCTAGACTATTTAGCTGTTCAGCCCAGAAGGAAGACTATTTTAGCAATCAAACCTCAGTTGTCCAGCAGAGCCCAGCCCTCCAGCAATGTATGAATTTGACAAGAGCATAGCCATGTCTAAGCATCCATAGATGGCTCATGTAAATAGCCACAGATTCTGTGTTATGGCATTGGTTTTAAAATGAGCTTGGTTTGCTCCACAAGGAAAACAAACTGAAACCTTGGAAATCAACCTTCTGGCAGGACTACTGATTTCTGTGGTTTTCTGTGAAAAGCAAATTGATTACAAGTGTGGTTTACTGAGGGACTTATTTGATTCTCCTTCCTCCCTGATGCCTACCTAATGTCACAGGCTCTAGACATCACACAGACTCCCTCTCTCCTACACTCCAAGATTAAACTGCAGCCATCCTTACAGCACACTCTGGGACTCCTCTCAGTCCATAGACAGGGATTGGACAGCTAGGGTGAATAAAGATCCAGAGCTAGAGCAAGGGAAATTACAGCTTCAACTTATTGCCAGCAGAGAGTAACAAGACAAGTGAGTAGGCAGAGGAGAGGCCCCGTAGGGATCATGAGCAAATCAGCTGTGGTCAGTCAGGGGTCCCGTTGACAGCATCTCTCACTGCTGCTTAGGATTTCAAGTTCCTACTCTTACGCTGCCATCTCTAGGGAAAGTCACTCGAGATGGGAACTGTAAGCACTTGTCACGCACACTAGGCGCTCTGAGCAGCTCTGGAGATGTCAGAATGGGTCTGTAGTCACCTGCTATCCATGAGGTAAGTCTGCCCTTGGGCCTGACCAGCCAAGAGCATGGCATAAGGCGGTTGTACTGCAAAAATAGCTAGCACAGCCATGGTGATTATCCCCCTTTTCCTGTAACACCTGGAGTCTCAGAAAATATTGGACTGGAATCATCTATTAAAAGTCACTGCAAGGCTTATTACCTGGTCTGTGGCAAAGTGAGTTTATTAATGTCCCCTAATCCTTTAATCTCTGAGAATTTATCCTTTTAGGCAAACATTAAAAAATGCACTATTTGAAAATAATGGCAATCAAAAGGCACATGTGTGTATGCAAATCAGCCATGTTCTTTCCTTAAGAAAAAAAGCAAATTTAATCCCTCTCCATCATATGGCTGGCTAAACATTTAGATCTAAAAAATGTAACTCCTCATCTAGGCAATGTAATTCCATATGAAAAGTGTTGGGTATTAGGAGAAAATATTTAAAACCCCAATTTACAGAGAGTTGGAATTAATAAAGCTTTGTTTTTAATCCGAGTCAGTCACCTTATAGGTTCCAGAATGCCTAATTTCAGAGACAGCAATCTGTACAAATCTTAGACTATGAAATGCTAAATTGTTAGGAAAGAAAATCATAAAGAATTTATTTAAGCCAAGAAATGCTTAAAATATTTTAAATGCATTCTGGTTTAGATGTAATTATGTTTAAATTTATCTGGTTGGCCTTCCTCATATTGAGGTATTATTAAATAGAAATTATTATGAATTTTACATGTGAAAAATTACAAGCATTTGTGCCTCTGTCAACAAAAATTTTTGTGGAATAGACTGGATCATTTAACAGAGATGTTTAGTATTTCTTATTATTTAATTTTTAAGGGGTACAAAACATTTATTAAAACAGAAAAAAAAACCTTTTTGGACTGAAAAAATTTAGTAATTCACAGCTATGTTCATGGAGACTACAACCTAAGGTTCTAAGTAATTAATGAGATCCAGAATATTTAATTAATAGATCAATCAGAGTCAATTACATGAAGTAACTAACAAGCAATTTACTTATATTTTTAAGTGACAAACTAAACACTATTTGTTGCGAGAAGTAGCTCTGGAGTTGACACGGGTTGGGACATTTAAAAAAGAAACTTTGGCTTCACCTCTTTCAAAAGGCAGCTTAATCTTTTTGTTTGGGTATAACTCATCTGTAATTGGGATCCCTAGAAAACTAATATCCCTTTGATACTCATTACTGTGGTGGTTGCATCACATTTGCCTGTTTCCAGTGTATCATAAACTGTGATTTGTTTTCAAATGTGTGTGTGAGGTCCTTTATCTTGCCTGTTTTGCCCTGGGTCAGGTGAGCATCTCTAGAAGAGTTTCTCTTCTTGGAAGAAACCGTGTGTTTTGGTTTATGTCGCAGCACAGTCCACGACATCGTCCATATTCAGGACAGTCATACTTTAAAAAGTCATGACACATAATAATCTAAAGTAATATCATACCATATCAGAAGGCTTTAGTAATCTGATGTAACATCATACCATGTCAGAAGGCTTTAGGCTGTCTTGTTCAGACAGAGGAGCATCATGAGCCTCGGCTAGCTGCTAGCATCTGCTCTCTCCTCCTCAAGCCCAGCCCTTCATACCCCTTATAGTTCATGCGCTACACCTGTGTGCTCTTCATTACAGTTTATGCTCATCACCTGTTTTCCCCAGCTGATGCCTATTGGGGATGAGGCTGGATCACAGCCCCATTCCCAAGCATCACACACCAAGTACCTACAATCACAAACCGGCTACCCACAGGTTTAAGACAATTTAAAGAGGTGGATTCTCTAAAATGACTTACGTCCCCTCAGTTTTAACCAATCTCTTTCCACCAATAGGAATACAAGTAGACATAAATGAAAAAATAACAATTTAGTAACAAGCAAATGAGCAATGGGCAAAGAAAAAAACCCCAAAAAAACAGTGAATAATTGCTACATACAAAATTGCTAAATCTGAGAAATTCCAGGGGAACAAAGAGACACCCAAAATGCTTTGGTACCGCCCTCCCAACATGGCGGCCCCCACTGCCGAGCGGGTGTAGGGAGACAAAGGGAGAATGGCGTCAGCTTTCTCTCCCAGAATGCTGCCTTCCAGGCAACCACATGGCCCGAGAGGCAGAGGGAAAAGATGGTGGACAGAAAGAACCCTCCCGGGAAGGCAGGAGCTTACGGAGCAGTTCTGGGGGCGGATGAGAAGTGCCGGAATCTGTGGGGTCAGCGCCGCCACACAGCTTCCTCCTGCTGCGCCGGAGCCCGCGGGTGTTGGTGCTGCTGTCCCCGGCGCTGTGCGGGCGTCGGGAGGAGGAAACCGCCCTGCCCAAGCACCGAAAAGGCCACTGCAGACCCAGCTCCACATTGCCCAGCCTGCTTGGGCAACCCTGGCTGTTTAAAGGATCTGGTACATCCTGAACTCGCGATTCCAAAAGCAGACCTCATAGCTGAGAGAAAAAGTGACTTTCAAGGCATTCTGGTACGACCATGCAGAGTTTGTGCAGCTAGGAAAGCCTTTTAAATTTTGGCTTTAAAGAAACAGATAAAGAAGTTTCTGCCTTAGAAAATACACAGGTGGCAAGTAAAAAGATCAGCTTTCAGGTCTTTTTTTATGGCAGGTCACTCTCACCTTTTTGTCACATTACAATCAGTGCAACCTTAGGCCCTGATCTAACTTCGTTACTGCTCCTGCCTTGGAGCAATAACTAGAAAAAATGTACAAACTTCCCTTCCAGCCAAACTTATTCTACAGCCCTATGTCCTTTGATCAGAAGACTTGCATTTTGATTCATAACATGAATGTAACACAACAAATTGTAGTGGAAATAAACAAATTTAAAAAATCAGCTCTGTGAAATCAATATGTGTAAGCTTTTTCAAGGATCTGAAGAGCACAGGAATTCGCTTATGGCCCATGGTAAAGCCTCCAATCTCCTACCACTTGCCACTATTGGTTGCTCTGTAACCTACACCTGCTAGCCTGGTGCCTTTTCCCAACCCCCAAAAGAACAAACAGATTCAATCCTCTTAACAGAATAAGGTGGAAAAAATTCCACCCAAGTGTTTCCAATTATGTTGATATACTAGAAACTTTTGTGCAAATACTTTCTCTTAAAGTCACTCAATCAAAAAAAAAGGAAAGCAAGATTCTGTTAGACAGATCTACCCAATTAATTTTAATAAAAGTGCCTGTGAAATTTTGCATACTGAATATTCACTTCTATTATTAGAAATATATTTGAGACTTTCAAAGCTCTCTATTTTTAATCTGAAAACCAGACATGCCCTGAAATCTCTTACAGAAAGATTCTTCAGAAAACCATTGGGTCAACAGGAAGAACAGACAAATTAAGAAAACTGTTATATAAACTGTCAGTGCAGTGATGGAGTATTTTGCCTAGTATCATTTTAAGTTACTGGAGATACAGAGATTTGTCTCTTCTGCTAGAAGACTATTCTAACATCCTAGATCTGACTGTAAGGAATATTTTTCTAGTGCCAAGTCAAATTCACACAGTTTCTTCCCATGTAAGAAGATGAATTAATTAAAATATCCAGGTAGAGGTATTGGAAGAGGAAGCAGTGAAACATTAACTTATTTCTCAAAGTACTTTTATAGAAATTAGAAAGGAAAGCTTGCAAAGCTTTCACACTATGCACATGAAATAAGCATAGCTTTATTTGATGTTTACATCCTCTATATTTGTTCCTCCAGAGGAGAGCAATATCACTAGATAGCTCTCAGGAATATATGGAAGGGATAAGATAAGGTCCATTTCAAGGACCAATAAATTGCAGAGCCAGTCTATGGTCTTGGCAAAAGTTCACCATTAGGAAGCTGATAAATCTCACTGAAATTGCTTCTACACATAGAAGCAATACCTTACATGGAAAGTAAAGCATATAAAATAAGCCCACCAGCTCTGGACTATGACCACATCCATAAACCCCAGTGACAATGACTCTTGAGTGGGTATTGCCTACATTCCTAGATGCTTGGTTTCCACAGCTGTCTCCAGATCTTTGGGCTGAATACATTGGCTCCCTACTTTGTTTATGTAGCGAGGTGTCTCAGAGTGGGAAACATAACAAGTATGTTCAGCAACAACTTGCCAAAATTCAGACATAAAATATGAAAAAGCTGAGCAGAATTACTATATCTGCTTTATTGTAAAAGTTTCTAACTTAGTGCTTCAGAATAAAAATGAACATCACTTTATTGTATTGGGCCCCACTTGTAACGCAGAGCCAGCCATTTCTTCAGAGAACTGGTATTTAAAACCTATTTCTCTCCTCAGTTCTTCTAGTAATCAATGTACCCTGTCCTTGAAACATACACAGTGGACAACAGAATTCCTCCAACCACTCAATAAAGCCAGTATTTTTTTCATTTCCTCATTCTGCTGAAGAGTAGAAATATTTCAGAAGGAAGGCTTGAAAGTAGTGTATGCTCTTAAGTTTCAGCTCTGTCTAGGGAAGTGGAGATGTGGGCTTGAAGCACTCAGAGGCAAACAGTATTCTGCCCAGGTCTCCTGTAAGCTAAAGGGCTGTTTGGAGAGAGGGGATGATAGTCCACTGTCACTGTTCCCAGAGGGTGAAATGAATGCCTCCACGTTTCAGTTGGTCAAAAGGCTTGCTTTATTGAACAAGGTGTCTACTTTTATACTATGTTTCACTAACAATTACATGACTGGCTAAGTGGCACAACGCCTCTCCACCACCGTTGGTTGGGGCAGAGAGAAGGAACAGAGAGAGAAGGAAAAGTAAGCAAAAGAGGAAACAACAGCTGCTGTTTTGCGAACAAGGGATGCTTGCAAAAAACCTTTTATCAGTCCATTTCTTGAGAACCAAAATTCTCCACAGAACTGTCCTTGGAAAGGAAAGCAGTTCTCTACTGGGAAAAGCCAGAGCCTGTGCTGAGTTTCTTCTAAGTCCCACTAAAAGCCTGAACTGAACATATAATACATGTGGTGTATTATGAATTCAGATCAGAGACTGTAGAACAGATATTTTCAGAGCACATTTGCTTGTGCAGATTTTTCAAGAGAGATCAAGAACTACTCCATTTTCAGATTCAGATTTGTCTTATGGGGAGGTAAACAGTATAGAGTCTTGTCAAGTCTGACAGCGTTGTCACAGCACTTGTGTTCCTGACATAGCTGTGTCTGAGAAGCAAGGTAAACTGTCTGCACAAAAATCCCTTATTCTGTGACTACTTTGCCAATGATGACTTACATCAGCTTTAACTTGCAGCTTGCTCACATCTCTCTCTACAACACAGCAGTCACTTGTCTGCCTGCATTGTGATGCCTCAACAGCTTTGTAGCTTTGCAGCACACATGGATGAGGATCTCACGGCTCTTCAGAAACCTGTGTGATCCCCAAGAGCACTGTGGTGCTTACAGGTTCACAGGACTTGGCACCTATTAATCTGGATGTTCAGGCTCTTCACTTGGGATTGAGGGTTCTGTTATCTAACCTTTAGCAAAGTCCTTTTTGGGGATTCTAGCACTGTGTAAAACTGAAGCTGTGGAAATGTTAGATACTCTCATTAAATTATAAAATAATAGACATTTTTAATAGTAGAGTTGAAAAGGACTGGGAAAGATCATACAGTTCATCCTATTCCTTTAAACCAGGATCAAGTCTAAATGCACCATTTTTAACATTTGTCAGAAGTGATTTTAAAGTTCATCTGTTGCTGAAATTACATGACATTTCTATGCAGTCCTATTTCAGTGCTTGGCTGTTCTCACCATAAGAAAATGCTCATTATGCTAAACTAAATTCTTAATGTGACTAGAGACTATACTCAATAAATTACATAATTCATATACTTTATCATGCAGATAATTGGTTTTTTGGAATAAGCTTTGCTTCTTTAAAAAAACGTTGAGTACTTTGGTTTTTTTGCATTTCTTTCATACAGGCTCTTTTGATATGATCCAAATTATTTCTTTCAGAAAGTTTCTTCATTTTATTACTGGAATATTCTCAACAAAATTTACTGTTTTATGCCAGTGTATTCTCATAATATCCAGTGTGGGCTTGCATAAGAAAAATAATAATCCTTGTCCCAAAATAGATAGACAAATGCATAACAGGCATTTCAATAACGTTTTCATAAATTTCTCGAAGCCTGATTTAACATCTCCATTTCTTTTAGGATTAGCTGTTATCTAACAGCTGTCAAAGGGGTTCAAAAGTAAGGTCTGATTTACTTACTGAGCCATCTTTTACAGTGTAAGATGAAAAATGGGGTTTTTCTATCTCAGTAATGGCATTACACGTGTGTACATTTTCATGCCCATCATCTCCCTCAGAATTTGAAGGAACCTAGTCCTGTAATCTCTCCGTATGAAAGCTGTTCAAGTTTGAACAGACATATCTAGTTTCTTTTCCTCTAGGTGATCCAACAGCTGTAATGATAGGTCTAAATATTCCCATGTCTTGTTTCTGAAGAAGGCCAGTAGCAAATAATTGGGAATATATTAATTAGGAAAAATACAGACTTATTTTTTCATTTCTCTGCACTTTCATGTCACAGAAATAAGACTATGGCTCTGCCTGGCCTGCTCTACTTAACTAATTTGCTTAATCCATTTACTATATCCATTTTTCTTTTAAACACCATAGTTTCATGAACAAGTTTCACAGTGAAAGTATACATTTTTCAAAAATAGTTCAGATTGTTTACTTAAAATCTTCTGTCTGGCACCATCCTTGAATACAACCACCTATTTCATTTTAAGAAGCAATAAATATATTTTCTGTGTAAACCCTTTTCCATATTTTTTAAATTTTTCAGAGTCCTTTACTATAACTTTTCTCTTTCAGTTCTTATACTACAACAATTACTAATTTGAATACCTATTTAGAAGAATGCAAAGATAGATAATTTCACTTTCAGTATCTGTCTTGCTTATCATCTTGTTATTGTAGCCTTCCTTTTGTCACATTTTGTTGAAGTGAATTTGTACTTGTTTCTAGCTTTGTTGTTTTGTTGGTGTTTCTTTTTCAATTTTACATGGTGATTCAAATAAGAAGATAAATAATTTCTGCTATTGCTATGCTAGTTAAAATTTTGTAAATTAATTTGGCAATGTTTTTTAAATGTTATTGCAGTATCTGACTGAAAACTTCAAATGTGAAAATTGATCCTGTAGCAGAAGGATAATATACTTATTATAGCTGGTTTTTGCATTAGTTGTTGAACTAAGAACTGTTATTTGCTTGAATGAAGGATTGCACCATTTGACAAAAAAGTTTAAAAGATATCAAGTTTTGGTCATTTGAAAGCCACCTATTTCCCTATTATGTGTAACTTTTTTTTTTACAGTTATAACTGTAACTGTAACTTACCTATTAGCTATAAGAACATTTCAAATGTTACTAATATCAACTAAACTCAATTTCCCACAAAGTCGAGAGAATTTGAAAATGCCCATCTCCACTGCTGAATGTTAAAGAGAACAGAGTTGGTGTTCTCCTTAGGTTTTCATAGAAAAAGTCTGTGTTAACTTCCTTTGAAGCAGCCTTTGGCAGTGCAGGGTTGAACCAGTGGGTCTCCAGCCAGTCACGTGCACATTGGCTGTGTGTGAATGTGTGCAAGTGAGACACGCTCAGGCAGAAACTCCAGTGCAGTCATAGATCATTCTCATGCTGAGCATGTGAGAACAAATTAACCAGGCACCTCAAACTCGAGAGAGACTACCAATGCTCCCTGGAATTTAGCACTGCCCACTTTTCAGTTTTGGAGAAGGCAAGGAAAGGCTATTCCTGAGGTAACAAAAAGCACTTTTACACTATTTAATATTGTACATGATGTCCTTGCTGGCTACTTTCCTTCACATAAGAGTGTGCAGAGAACTTTATAAGCTTTGGGGCAATTTAGATCATCAGATCAGATGCCCACTAGGTATAAAAGAAACAAGTCTGTCCCATTCAGATGCAATATAGTGCAGTTTTAGTGAAATATAATGAAGTTTTTGGAAGAGAAACCAAGATGATCAGTCCAGTTTCTAGAATTCATTGGTTTGTTGCCTAATGTAAAGGTGAAACTCAGCTTTAGAAATTCTCCAGCAGGTTACAGTTTCTGCTTCCCTCATTTCTCTTCTTTCGCTCTCCACTTGGCTCCAATCCAGAAAATCTTCAATACAGAAAACCCTGTATAATCAGTGTTTACACTATTTGTGTCATAAATGGCACAAGAAATTAAGTCAGAACAGTATAACTCCTCCAAAGAAACCTTTCTCATTACTTACATAGCAAAAAGACAAGTCTCTGTGTCAATGGGGCTGTAATTTGTCTAGTCAGTTGTTGCAGCAAACTTGGAAGACTGGGTATAAATTAGCTTGACATTACTCCAGTAATTTTTGCAGGTGCTAAGGTGTATATTTAATGTAGAGATCTGCTTGTGTAGATACTTGTCCATTTTAATAATGATTTGTAATGAATGTTTATGTATAGGGATCTATTTTTTAAAAATAATAATTCAGAGGATACAATAACCTACTTTATCTAGCAGAGTGTTATCAGGAAGACCTAATTCTAACAATCTCAAAAAGAAAAAACATTTTTTCCAAGACTACATAAGTAGAAAACATATGAATTCTGCATTTTTTTATCTCAGTAAGTCTTTTTCCTAAATTGAATTCAAAATGTAGGATGTATTACACATGTCCAGAGAAACAGCTCTCCAAAGGCAGTAGGTAGTGAGGGGATTCCACCTCCATTTTCTACTGTTCACAGGTTGTTGCATATGCTGAGGAGATGACATAATCAAATTCTAGAAGGTGTATTAGAATTTAATGGCCTCTTTTTAAAACAATTATGAACTAATAGACACTTTTCTTTCTAAATATTTGCAAATGGACTAAATCACTAGAGTACCTCTGGTCATTTTTTAGTATTCTGCTATCCACAAAGCAGTAAGTCATTGTAAGGAATAGAGCACGTATTAAAGTTTTCATGGGAAATTGATAAGAAGAAAAATATTTTTAGAATTCTTTTCTAGGCTAATTAATCTGCCTTGAGCAGTCTATGTATGTAAGTAGGAGGCATTTAATCATCCTTCTGAAGCAGAAAGTGTAAGTTTTGTAACATGCATCCACTTTTCAAAAGCAACCACGCACCTTTGAAACAGAGCCTTATTTTTAAACCTGAAAAGATGGACAGCTGAGCTCTGCAAGTGAAAGACATTAAATTGAAAATAAACCCAAACATAGTTCACTTAAATAAAATTAAGCGTCCAAATCTCTGAAACTCCATTCTCATTGCTTTCTACACCTCTGCTACTCTGAAAACTTCCAGTATAAGGAAGGCAAACCAGAAATATTCATTGGTTTATTAGAGAATGGAAATGCCCTTAGCTTATTGCCTAATTTACCATGTAACAGGATTAATGTATCATTTTGTATCTCATGATGTTGACATAGACAAAAATAGTACACAGATGCGTTTATTAGGATTTGAAGGAAATCTCTGAAAATACCAGTGGCATCTGCCTTCAAGGTGTGGGTAGATTATATTTATAAAAATTACATATGTTCAAATAAATAAAAATCACATTTCACATAAGCTTCTCAATTTAAAGTCTTACTATTTTAGCTTTCCTAAACTTCTGTACAAAATGCTATTATCACTATGGAAAGAAACACCAGCCTTATTTTCCTTCAGGTCATATAAGGATGTGAGGATGGTGATGACATACATAACTCCAAGGCAACTGTTGAAGATAAGATGCAATTGGACAAATAGATACAGGAAGTGTGACTTTTAGAATGTAAAAAGCAGAAAAAAAATGGTCAGGTACCATACACTTTTAAATGCAGTCACCTATATTGCAGAATGAATTTATTATTTATTAAACACCACAGTCAAAAAGGTTAGAGGTCTAATATTTTGGTAAGGGACATTGAGACAAATGAACCCCCATGTATCTGACTTCTCATCTACCTAAAATTTACCCTGCACTACCTCTTGCAAACTTAAAATAGCAGAGAAGGGTAATTTTTACAAATCCAAGGGCATGGATAAATAGTGTCTGCCATCTTACATGTACTAAATGTTAGAGAAGAAAGATTGAAAGTACTGACTACAGGACCTGATTCTCATCCTGTTAGAACTTTGCAAATACTGAATAATGAATATGATTTCTGTAGTGATAACATTACACTTCTCCTATCCATCTTTCATTAAGAAGTGGTATACAGAAGAATTTCAGGGGTTCTGTATGCCACAATCCTTGTAGCCACAAAATTCTACACAATAACGAGGGAGATTTTTATCTAAACATGTGACTTATGTTGTTTTCCTTTAGTGGCCATACCTGATAACTCCATTGGCATGTGTCTTAACCTATTTAATTTCTATTTTCTTAATACTATAGGATTGTTCAGACACTAAAGAGTGATACTCAAAATATGAGCTTAGTCCCAAAATTACTAACAAAGTCCAGGCACTGCCTGAAAATTTTCCTGAAGAAGACTACTAATTATTTATCTTGATTTTATTGGTTTTATTTTTCTTTGTTTTTGAAAGGGTTTGTATAAATATTGTTTTTCACCCTGTCATGAAACACCTCATTTTCTTTAGACTGCATTTTCTGCTGTGATATACTAATAGGAATCTAAAAAAGTCATACATATCAACCAGGAGAAGAAAAAAAAATCCTTTGGGGGCAAAAGAAAACAAACATTATGATATGACTTGATAATGCAAATCAAGGAACATTTTTATCCAATGCAAGTTTTACCTCTATGTTCTGCCAGGGTGAGTTTCACTTACATATGTTGCATGACTGTCTGGAAGCCTTCTCATGGTATATCCTGTGCTTAATGCTGGAGCAGGAACAACATCCAGGGATATCATTTGCAGTACCCAGTGACATAATTTTCTTCTGCATTTTTCCAGAAGAAAGGATAGTGCTCACTTCTCTTCTAGCTGCTTTTGTTACCAGAAATAGCTGCTTATGCAGTTAGATTTTCACATTGTATTTTCTGTATTTTCCCTGAAAGCAGGATCAGATATGTTCTATATAAGCAATCAACCATTATATTAACTAGTCATAAAGCTAGAACATTCTTCCTTACTACAGTGTAAATGGTCCTGACTGAAGTTGCATTATGTTTAGAGCATAAACTCCAAATGCCAACTTGCTAAGCTTCAGTGTTTTTGTTTCCTTAAGGCCAATTCTATCTCCTTGTCTTCTAAATCAGCATGAACGCATGGAGCACCAGATATTTTCATTTTATTATTGCCCATTTCTAGTGCCTTGCTTCTAGCACATTGTTGACCAATATCATGTCATTCCCCAGCCATAAATGCCAAATATTTTCAGTTTTTCTACTGACAAAATTGTTAGGCAGTTAATTTTGTAGACAGATATTTTATTAATTAGACTTAGTTGTGAATGAAAATATTTCATTGATATCATGAAATGGGATCATAATTAGAAAAAAAAAAAGCAGAGTTTTAGGGGAGAAATATTTACTTTAACAATGACAGTGTGATTAATCTTTCTTCAATATATGAGATCAGTGCATGATGTGACATTGAAAGAATAATTAGATACTCCTTAATACAGACAACCAAACTACAGACTATAAACTAAGGGGGGACTCCCAAAATTTTCTTCTTGAATAGTAAGGGCTAAAGTAAAAATGTAACAGAATCTCCTAGAAAGCAGGTGTGTTTACATTTTACTTTCAAACAAAAACTTCCATCACTACACTTGTGTGTCAAGGTTACACTATGGTTTTACTAACATGAGAAAGACTGAACCAGTTGTTCAGTCTCAGTCAAAGGACTAAGCAGTAGTTTCAATAATATGGTTATTTAAACATCAAAAAATACCAATAGGCTAAAGTAAATTCAATGTACAGCAAAGAGATCAAATTTACTCTAATGTCCAGCTGTCCTTTTTTTCTTTCTTTGTCTAGCTATTGAAGAAAGAATTATTTTGGTTGCATCTCTCTGCACTAATGAAATAGGGCTACTAGCAAGCAAATGGAATGGTCATAGTGTCTTTTTCAACAAAAAAATTTTAAGCATCCTTGATGCTCTGCAACTTACAAAGACCAACTTCCTTAAGGAAAAAATCTTGTGTTTCCATGTAAAATCTCCATGCTCTTCCTCACATAGAAAGGCACCAAACTAGAAAATCTCACCTGTCTTATGAAGCTAATTCTGGATCATCGGTTTAATTTTTTGGTTCACAAGAGCTATTCATCAAACAACACTGTAAAGCAAAACAAGGTATATAAAATATTATTAGATAACCAAGTCATCTAACTTTAAAAAATAGAATTTTCTGAAGTATAAGCACATTGATCAATTAGGCAGTTTAATGAATCTGTCATCTTGCATCAGTAATATTTTATAAATGAAGTCGTATTCAGTATAAAAGCCTTATTATTATTCAGAACACTTTTCAGCTACAGCTGTAAGATTTGATTAAATCAGTATGTGCCTAGTAGGAACAGTTGAAAAAAGCAGTGTGAAAATACATGCAATGTTCACAGTTCAGGAGGAACAAAATGCCAGGCTAAATTCCACTGATAAAATCCAAGTATGTATTAAACATTACCTTTCTGAGATGTTTCCTATATTAAAGCAAAGTTTTTCTCAATTATAGACCGTTAAAATCAGCAAAAATAATATATTTTTTTTAGATTACTGTGCATATCATCCTGCAGCAGTCTCTCTGGCTGTTTTTGCTCCCCGTATACCAAAGCATGAAAGCTGATATAAAATTAGAAGAATGAAAAATGAGAGGTCATAGAATCACAGAATGGTGGAAATTGAAACAGACCTCCAAAGGTCATGTTGCCCAAACCCCCTGCTCAAGTGGACCCAGTTAGAACAGGTTGCTGAAGACCATGTCCAGGCAGCCCTTCAGTATCTTCAGGGACAGTTTCTACACTTCTTTGGAGAACTTGTGCCAGTGAATCGCCCTCACAGTGAAAAAGTCATCCCTGATATTCATCTTGAGCTGTTTGATATTCTTTGTTTCAACTGGCGTTCACTGCCTCTTGTTTGGTTACTGAGCACACCTGAAAAGAGCCTGACAATCCCTCGTGCACCCTCTCTTCAGGTACTTGTACATCCTCCTGAGGGCACCCCAAGGTTTTCTAGGCTAAGCATTGCCTGCTCTCTCAGCCTTTCCTAATATGAGAAATACTCTAGGCCATTCACCATTTTTGTGGCCCTCTGCTGAGCTCTCTCCAGTATGTCCATGTCTGTCCTGTACCAGAGAGCCTAGAAATGAATGCAGCACTCCAGTTGTGGCCTCACCAGGGCTCTAGGCAGAGGGGAAGGGTAACCTCCCTTGACTTACTGGCAGCACTTTAAATGAACCATTAACATTCTCTGCTCCAAGTGCAGATTGGTGGCTCTTGTTCAGCTTAGAGACCACCTAGAGATCTCCAAGTTCTTTCTCAAAGCTACTTCCCAGCTGCTTGGCCCCTAGCATGTATGGGTGCCTGGGGCTGTTCCTTCCCAGGTGCAGGACTGCACTTTGTTGAACTTCAGGAAGTCCCTGACAGCTCATTTGCCCAGACTGTTAAAGGTCCTCCTGGATGGCAGCATGACCCTCTGGCGTATTAGTTACTCCAGCTGATTTTGTGTCATCTCCAGAATTCAATGCTCATTCATAATAGTAGGACACAAAATTCACATTAATTTAATATGAAGAGGCAACAGTTTCAATTAGAAATGTCAAAAATTTATTTTGATCTGCAGATATTTTCTTATTTACATCAAAATATGTCTTTTTTATGTTGGGAAGGCAGAGTTTTTGGCATTTACTGTATGAAACAGATTTTTCAGGACCAGCCACTTATAATTAAAAGTACCCACTCCTAGGTGCATGTCAACAGGATCGATATGTATTCCTAAAAGATCAGCATACAGAACATGTATGTTCTAAGAAAGGCTTATCAATGCACTATGCTAATATGCCTTAGAATCTCTTCTGAAATGGGAATGTATTTCTTGAATCATTGTGCAGGTGTTGCTAAGAAACTGAAGTATATTCTTTTTATGTTTAGTATGCAGGATCTAAAATTTTGCATACCACTTCTGTGATTCCTCTGTTTTACCATTAAGTTGCCTTATCCACAGGAAATTCAAATCAAACACAAAAAACGTGAGATGGACATTACAAATTTCAGATGACAAAGCAGCATCATATTAGCTGTAATCTTGAAAGAAACTCTGTATGTGTAGATAAGTATGTACATAGAAAAATGTTTTTATGCAGTTTGAAAGACTGGGGGGAAAGAAAAGTAGATATAAAGGAGATATAAAGGAAACTGACACGATTCAGCATTGAAGAAAATATCAAATTGTCAATCTTTTGCATATTTCAAAAGACCCCGTGAAATCCAAAAGAGATTACAACAAATTGTTTATAATATTTCTAATGAAGAGAGGTTGCTGTGCTCTGGGGAGTTGCCCACAGTAACAGTACAAGTATAAATGAGACAGATACTTATCACTTTCCTGGCCCTGCACTGAGACAAGGATTCTGCCTCAGGAAAAGAAGGTTTTTGGAAATCAATTCATGATGCACGATGACACTTTGGCATGGCCTGCTGTTACAATGGGAAGAGCAGAGCTGCTCAGATACACAAAGAGAAACCACTACACACACCGTTTTACGTCATGGTTCTATAAATGCTTCACTCTGTTCCTCAGGATATATTATCTGGAGCATTATAAATTCAATAAAGTCAATTAACGTGAACTATTTCTAGGTAGACTACTCTTAAAAATCATGGATTTAAGTCTAAGTAATGTCTACTTTTCCAGATCATACTCTCTTTTGTATCAGAGATAAATAAAAGATTCTGACGCAAAAGAAGGAGGTAGTATTCTATTTTAAATTCAAGTCTAATTTAAAAAATATAACCTCCAGCAACTTCACTGTCACTACAATCAATCAAAGTGATAGCCTTGGAACTGCAAACCACTTCCTCAGTCACATCTACTACTGTAATATTTATGAATTGCTTTCCTCATCATAGCAATTTAACTGGTACTGTTATTACAGAGACAAGAACAGTCTAATACCAGCTATCATAACTAATACTATTATTTTCAAAATATTTTAATTGCGCTTGAATTATAAAACGTATAGGGTATGTTTAAAGTATAAATACCACAAAAGATTACATACACTCTCGTACATGCACATAAATATGCTGACGTGTACATTTTTTTTCTATCTGCTGAAGGTCAGTGCTGTTTTTAAGCTAAAAAAGCTCCTGCATTCTCTGTTTATTGAGGAGGAATATTTGCAATGTTGTCTTCCTACTTTACAAGCTAGAACATATGAGAAGGAAAGCAATACTCTGCGTCTTAAACACAGCATATGTGTTAATTCCACAGTACCATCCAGCAGTTAGAGCTACCCTCCAGGAAGGACACTAGTGCCTTCAAGCCCAGTGATGAGAACCCTAAATGCTCCATGCCTGATCCTTGAAGAAGGTTTCAAAGCCTGAAGAGAGTGCATAAACGGGACACAGGGACTGGACCTGTGTACATCTGGCCAGGAGAAAAGACACAGGGCTGCTCCCAGGCTTCATGCTTGTGTACGTGCCTGACAATGGGTGCAAACTGAAGCTATGACCAGAAGACATTCTGAGCTCAGAATCTGCTCCTGGGATAAACACTTGAAAGCTCAGATCTCTTGCACAATTATTTTGAGCCTAGTCATCTTATTTCCATCTAGTTATAATCTTGGATTTTCATTCTGGGAGGTATTGAAAAACACCCGAAGAACAATGCAGTCATCGGTCACAGCCAGCACAGCTTCATGAGAGCAAAGTCCAGCTTATCAAACCTGATTTCCTTTTATAACAAGGTAACCCATCTAGTTATCAAGGGAAACCAGTTGAGGTAATCTGTTAGGGTTTTAATAAAGCTTTTGATACTGTCTCTCAGAGCATCATTCTGGACAAAATGTCCAACACACATCTGAATAAAAACTTCATGGGATGGGTGAGCAACTGGCTCACAGGTCAGGTACAAAGGGTTACAGTGAATGGGGTGACATCAGACAGGTGACCTGTCATTAGGCTCCACAGGGCTCCATCCTCAGCCCTGTCCTCTTCAACATCTTCATTAATGATGTAGCAGGACTGGATGGAATACTGAGCAAGTTTACAGATGATACAGAACTGGGAGAAGCTCTTGACTCCTTCAAAAGCAGGGAGGTCCTGGAGAGAGACCTCAACAAATCAGAGGGCTGGGCAATCACCAACCATATGAAGTACAACAAGGGAAAATGCTGGATTCTGCACCTGGAATGGGGTAAGCCCAGATGTACAGACAGACTGGGGAATGAGATTCTGGAAAGCAGTACCATAGAAATGAGATCCTGGGGTCCTGGCGAACATGAGTCAGCAGCGCCCTGGCAGCCAGGAGGGCCAAGTGTGTCCTGTGGTGCATCAGGCCCAGCATCACCAGCCAGGCAAGGGAGGGGATTGTCCCACCGTGCTCTGCACTAGTACAGCCTCACCTTGGATTTTGTGTGCAGTTTTGGGCACCACAGTTACAGTCTTACAAAGGTTATTATAGAATCCAAAGGAAGATTACAGAGACAGTGAAGGGCCTTGAGGGGAATCTGTATGAGGAGTGGCCAAGGGCACTTGGTTTGTTCAGCCTGGAGACAAGGAGACTGAAGGGAGACATCATTGCAGTCTACAACTTCCTCAAGAGGGGAAGGTGAGGGGCAGACACTGATCTCTTCTCTATGGTGACTAGCAAGAAGACCAAGGGCATGGCCTTCCCTATGTAAGAGGAGTTTTAGGTTGGATATTAGGAGAAGGTTCTTCATCCAAGGGGTGATTGGGCACTGGAACAGGCTCTCCAGGGAAGTGGTCACAGCACCAAACCTGACGGAGTTCAAGAGGTGTTTGACAATACCCCTGGGCACCTGTGTGGCTCTTCGGGATTGTGCTGTGCAGGGCCACAAATGGGTCTCAAGGGTCCTTGTGGTCCCTTCCCAGCCAGCTTGTTCTGGGATTCTGTGATTATTTTTATTTCTTGTCTATCATTTATTTGCAAGTCCCATAAAAAATTGCAGGAATCCCACACTATTCTTACAGCCATGATTTCTGGTGAGTACAATTTGCCATATTTATAAGTCATTTGTGAACATTAGCAGTTTGCTGAATAAGGATTTCACTAGAGCTGCCCACTGCATCTTCTTGTTATGATTTATATATACATAAGCCAACCAGGGACTGATCTGTGGCTTAGGCTTCAATAGAATAATAAAACATGATTAATTCTCAGTGTCATTGTGATTGTCAGACATCTCAGAAAGGACCCAGACAAAGAATGGGGATTGCAGCTCTCTTCTGATTGATTTCACCTTTATCAGACTTTTGTAAAATATTACATTGGGATCTTATACCTGGATTGAACACAGTTACAAGTTTTCTCAAGGTAGCAGTGGCTACAGGCATAATTTTTTCCTTTTCTAATTTACTCTTACTTCTTTGAAATTCTTTATAACTGCAAAGCAGCTTGACTGAAAGCCAAAAGGGTTAGTAAAATGGCTTGGATCCATACACAAATGTTTTGGTTTTAAAAATTTTGATTCCTGTGCTTTAGCTCTTGTGAAACACGAGTAATACAGTTCCGTGAACTCCAACAAGAGCCAGGACATGACTCCAAAACTGGAGTGCCATTCTGATTATGCTTTGTTCACAGCAAAATCATACAAGCAGAAAAACAAGGCTTCCTGTCAGACTGGCTGCTGTACCTGAAGTTTTTTAACTTAAAAGCCTAAATTTAAGTAGGCTGTGACAGTTCCACCCTTCCTTCTGGAGCTAAGTATATTTAGACACTGATGACGGTCCCTTTGAGAGCAGCCCCTGAAGTACAGTCTACTTTCATTTACCAGAAATAGTATGATAAGCAGTATAATACACAAATACTGCCCTGATATAATCATGTAATTATTAAAGTTGATTTGTATTATCTACAAGTACACAGGCAAGATCTCTCTGACCCCAACTTCATGTGCCCTTGCTTTTTTCAATAGATGTTGAAAGGATGGCAGCTTTAAAAATCTCATTAGTGTACTATTGATGGGGCCCAAAGGAAGTTGTCTGTGGCAGACTTGTCAGATCATTTCCCTCCCAAGACCTTGTTGAAGAATGGAGAATAGCAATCCCCTTCTTTGAAAATATACAAACTATATAACTTCACAGTTCAGCCTACTTTACTTTTATAAACTAGAGAATATGATCTAGCCCAGTCTTGGTTCATAAAAAATTAAGAGCAGTCATAAGTCAAAAACTATCTCCTGGTTTTTTTCAAGTAGGCAATATTGTCGCAGATCAAGGGAGATTTTCCTCCCCCTCTACTCTGCTCTCTTGACACCCCACCTGGAGTATTGTGTCCCACTCCCACTATTGTGTGCTGGGATCTCCAGCACAGAAAGAATATGGAGCTGCTGAAGTGAGTCCAGAGGAGGCAACAAAGATGACCAGAAGGATGGAGCGTGTGTCCCATGAAGACAGGCTGAGAGAGATGGAGTTGTTCAGCCTGGAGTGGAGAAGGCTCTACAAGAAAGTTGGAGACAGAATTTTTACAAGGGTGTGTAGTGAAAAGACAAGAGCTAATGGTTTTAACTGAAAGAGAGTAGGATGTCAGGAAGAAATTCTTTACCTGTGGGGGTGGTGAGGCACTGAAACAGGCTGTCCAGAGAAACCATGGACGTCCTTCCCTAGAAGTGTTCAAGGCCAGGCTGGATGGGGCTCTGAGCAGCATGGTCTAATGCAAGTTGTCTCTGTCCACTGTAGGGGGGCTGGAACTAGACAGTCTTTATTAAGGCCCATTCTGACCCAAAACATTCTGTGATACTGTACTATCACACTGCAAGGAAAACAAAGAAAAATAACCCGTTTCTCCTCATTTTTGCTTCAGTGCTCCACTGAAGTCTGTTTGCCATAGGCTCATCATAACCTTTTGTTCAACGCATTCGACAGACAGAATGTATTCTATCACTGTTGTCATGTTTCAGTGCATGTAGAAAGTGCTGCCCTAGGTGTAAAAAAAGGTGGATTTTAAGTATAAATTCAGAGAAGAAAAATACCAGTTCTTATAGATAGAAACATTCATTGTTAGCATCTCTCAAATATCCAACCTTTAAACACTTTTATTGTCAGAATTTCCAGTGAACTAGCTGTTCTGCCCAAGATTGACAGTTATTTGTTCCCTTGATAGTTCACCATTATATAAATCAATTATCCTTAATGAAAAGGGGGTTTGCCATTGTATCTAAAAACTCCTAATCGTATATTGTAAAACAGTGACACTTAAAAGAGAGGCTATTCTAACTTATTCTAATTTTGTATTATTATTACTATTTTAGTAATAGTAACCTAATAATAATTTCCTACATGCTTTCAAAAAGTTTAAATTCACGTTTCTCATATTTCTAGCTCTTGGCTATTCAGCTCATCTTGAAGAAGAAATGTCTCAGGAGCCCCAAAACCATGAGTGACCATTGTTGTTTACGAATGTTTTCATAATGCCGCTACATATGGCATTTAAAAGCCACAAAAATGAGATGGAGCACTTAAGATACGGGCTGAAAATAGAAAATAAATCACCAAAAACTTCAAGAGTTTACTTTCTACTTTTACAAAACCTCAAAGGGGGAAAAAAGATTAGTTTTATAAAAGATATTGGTCATATTTGTTACACAAAGAGAGAAAACATATGAAAAGGCCAGCATGGTCTTTTCATGGCTCAGGGAAAAAAACTAAAATTTACTTTCATTTCTGTTTTCTGTTCATCACTTTTTCAGTTCTTACATTCAATTGTTTTTCCTAAGAGTGCAAATGTCCAACACCACTGCTGTCTTGGAAGACACTTTGACATGCTGTTCTGAGTGCTGTCTTCTCAGTATTGCAGCCCACTGAAAGAAGAAATTCAGATCATTTTGGTGGCTCCAGAACAAGAAATATAATTTTTCTGCATGCACAGGTAAAAGCAAAAAGTTTTTTTACTTCATCTTTGCTCTTTATTGTTTGTCATGTACACTTAAATACACACCTGCAAGAAAATAGAACAGAAATATGGAAGAAGGAATATATATGGCATTTTGATTTTGCTGTTCAACTTCTCTACTTGCAATATGTGTATGTGTGCATATACACATACAAAAGAAGAAACAAATAATTAGTGAAATTGGAAACTTTCTGTTCTGATAAGAAGATATGTGGCACTAGAGGATTTCTGAGCCTGCATCTTTCATCTCTTTTGTATCAAGATTCACAGAAAATTTACTGCTCAAACAGTGGACACAATACAGAGTTAAGGCTGAGACCAAACACACTTGGTCCTTCTTTCAATATTCACAGGGCACCTAACAAAACAGGGGCATAGATTGCTCAGGTCCAGCAGATACTTCTATAGTAAGAGAAACAGCTGTTTGTACTGCAGTGCAATACCTACTAGCAGAAAACCTGGGAAGCAATTTAGAAAATTATGTTATTTCAATCTGCCATTTACCTTTATACAGGAAACTTAAAACATACTGACTGATTTTTGATTAATTTTCTTATAGTAATAATTTTTTGTTTCCTTTGTCTATCAGCTGTTAAAATGGGAAAACTAAATGTTCAGCTTTAGGCCATCCCATCTAACTTCCAATACAGATATACACGTGCCTGAAAAAAAAAACTGAGTCATTGTGCTAAATTTGTCTGATTTCCCCCTGGGTTCAGAGTTCCCAAAACTAAAGAGCACTCTCTTTCAGCAATATCTAAATGCAAATTTAATTTAGTTTAATTTCAAGGAATATGTAAATTAGGAAACATGGAGGCTATTCTTAGGTTTTCAGACTTTTAAAAATTTTCTTCACTGTGAAAGCCTAGTTTCAATGTCCATTATAGAATATACAGTGATAAAGGATGATCTCAGGTTTGGAAAATTTGTGGTCATTTTGCCTTCCTCGCTGCCCTACTTTCTGCCAAATCTTGCTGGCAGTAACATCTGGGATATTTTCTTTATTGTCCAGCACTAACCTATATAGTGGGCACAGTGAACTCAAATCATACATCCTTCAATTTTGAGGTGCCTTTTTGGGCACCAGGTAAAAGCTTGCATATACCATCAGCAGATTAAGACTCATTTGTCTACAGAGCATAAGACAAATTTCATTCCAACCTTATGTAGCAGTGCTTACATATACAGTACCGGTGGTCATAAGAAGACACTGAAGATAAGTGAATGAGATGCTTGTAAGTTGCAGCTTTTTACACGAATAAATATAAGCATATCTTTTATTTGCTTTTCAAGTCAGACTGATTAAAAATATACCAAGATTTATTTCTGGTAAATAAATGAGTGAAATTACTAGACAACACCAAAAAACGCATTAGGTCATCTGATAGGAAATCACAGAATAAAATTATGATTGTGATAATTTGAAAACTATTATTACCTATCAATTCTTGACTGACAAAAAGTACAGAATGGAAGAATCAATATCTAGCATAATATTTTAAAAATACACCACACATTACTGTATGGATTCTTAATGAAACTAAATAAAAACTTTTCATTAAAGGTAAATTTGTGATCCTTCAGTTCAATAAATACTAAAAATGAAAAAACATTTATTTACTTTTTGTACTGTAATTCAAAAACATATGGAAATATTTCCCTGAATTACAGCATACAAAATATGTATTAGCCTGATTAGAATCCGATTTCGGCAGTTCACTAAATTATTTTAAATAGCACCAAGGATGTGTTGGCTACCAGAGAAGTTAGACTTTAAGTTGTGGTTTGGCAATCCAAATGCCAAAATTACATTCCTTTTTGAAAGGTATAGGGGGAAATTAATCAGACATGGTAAGCAGACAATTCCTTCAGCAGTATCTTCTTTAGTTAATGAACTCTGTCATACAACACTGGAAATATTTTTCTTTTCTTCCTAAAAAATAAGGAAACTAAGACTACATCTAAGATTAGGATGTGTTTGTCTTTTCAGAAAACTATAAACTGTTCTATTTGCCTTACAATCTGAAGTAAAGCAGGAGGGATTTGTATATTTTTCTAGCTACAATGTGTTTCTGCATACTACTTAACCATGGATTTGCCACAGGAAAAATAGACATAAACATCAAAGACATCCCAGCAATGAAACACCTACTTAACAAAACCAGTAATTTAGGTTTTTTTTATCTCTAACAGCATTAAACACCTATTACAGCCTACTCTTGAGTAGCCTGGGTCCGTAATTTGGCCTCCAGTGTGTGATAGGAACAGGAATAAAGAGTTTAGCTAAACAAATATGGCATTGATTGATAACAGAGATAGGTGCTTTGATAAATTTATAAGAAGATGAAGTATTTGAAACATCATGAAAAGAAATATTTTCTGCAATAAATCTCCAAGAGGCTTTCAGAACTGTGATTACCAGGGGGAATATTTCCTGCTGTATCATAAAATAGACTTGACAGGGATTTACCTGAAATTGTAAGTACGTGGAGCTGGACCAGAAGCCAACAGCAAAGGATGCCTTGGAAACAGTCCATATGCGGGTTTTAAAGCTCCTTTCCCTTGCTTTCACATATATGAAATTCAGTAAAACATTAAAAATTACCTGTTCAAAATAATACCTTCAGGAACAATGTACAGCCACTGTCCCTGTCTCAGCACTTCCTTTATCTACTTTCATCTGTTTCTTCAGCTCCTTACTTTTTAAATAATTTTTCAGCTATTTTCAGCTTTCTGCAGCTTCAAAGTAATTTTCTCATGTCATTTCAGTGCATATTTTATTACTCAGACGTAGTACTACACACCATGTAAACTCCATCTAGCTGTCCTTATTAAAGAAAGGTATAAGATTTATATCATCTCCTGTTCTTCAATTCTCCATTTCTTGAACTACTTTTCTTTCAAAGTTAGTTATACCGAATGTATACTTGGGAATAGTTCCTTCCAATAAAAGAGACCCAAGAACTACAGGAAGAAATTATTGATTTAAAACTAATCCTGTGTTTTCATTGTTTTCCTGCATTTCGTAATGGCTATTGTAACAACAGAGTGGGGAAACAGCTAAGCAAGTAGAATTATGCTGTAGTTCTTCCTCTATGTTTCTGTCTCTGACCACTGCACAATCTCAATTTCTGATCTAGCTTTAGATTATTTCATTGGACAGAAACAGAAAGGGAAGATAACAAAAACTAAGTGAAGATAGCATAAAACCAAAACTAAAAATCTATCGCAAATGCTTCCTTGCATACCAAATCCTCATTTTAGATAGCCTGTCTGAAATCTACTTTCATTAATTTATTTGAGGTGTGAAAATTAACCCTCACCAATATGATATGCTGATCCTATTTTGAAAATTGTTTTCTCCTCCTCATTTTATGTCTGAGGCTGTGATGTATCTGTTTTTACCTGTGTGACATTATTTTGGTTGGCTCTATGAAGTTAAATCAAAGAGATCTGCTAGCCATAATGAGCAAAAAACAAACTGATGTCATCATTAGGATATCTTCAGTCAGAATACTAGAACTCCTCAGCGGAAATAATTGGTGAATCAGTCAGTAAGAAATATCTTTCAGCAGCCCATTTCTCAAGGTTAGAAAGACCACTGGACTGTAAGGACCTCAGCCTGGAGGAAGGTGGAGGGGAACACGCAGCAGGAAGAGTCACAGGAAGAGGAAAGTCTGTCTCAGTGCCAAGTTAGACAGAGGCCATTGCACTGGTGTGGCAATGAGCTAAGGTCATTTCTCAAGACTTCAGATCTCAAATAAGTGTTGCAGTAGGTGAGCCCCAGGCTGTTTGCATCCTATGGACTTTGGGGTGAATGAACAGTACATCTATTTAAAAGATGCTATTCCATGTCTCTGTAATTACCCACATGCCCAGGCCTCCTGGCGGAAAGTGTCCTTTAACCATGTCGGACTCTCACAGTCAGAGGATTTCAAACACATGAGAGAGCTCCATACTGAGACTGGAGATTTCTGGGGATCCACACAGAAAGATTTGAATATATTGAGGACTGATACCTAGAGATTGTTTCTTCTCTTAAAAAAATACAAACAAAGAGTACAAAGGTCTCTTTTACCACTAATCAGACTGAGGACTTGCAGTGTTATCAAGTCATCTGTCTGGGTTAGAAAGATTACCCTAGCAGGAGAATCCACAGGACAGACTCTAGAAGAGAGGTCACAGGTTCAATTTACCCAGAAGCAGTCAAAAGAAAAAAAGACATGAAAAAATAATGACTTCATATGAAATATTTTGATATAACAGAAATTAAACAAAAAGGTAAAACAATTCATTTTGACACATTGCTGTTAAAAATGGTGTTAGAAGCGATGCAGACTCTCATGATGGTTCAGTTTTCTTTAGAAAAATGCTGTTTTGTCAGAATTGCTCAGTGTGATACTTTTCATCCAGATTTACAGCTGTGGCAGGAACTGCGTCTTGACATTAATATCATTCCTCCATAACATCTGTCAATCTCAAGATGCTTTGCTACAACAGTGTCATCTCTAAATATCATCACTACTGTCCTGTTCTACAAATGGAAGAAAGAGAGACATAGATGGGGGACAAAGAAGATCATTCTTATACTGGGGTGCTTCATCAATGGAAACAGAAATGGAAACAGTATTTGTGCTCTACCCTGAGGACTAGACCACAGAGAGACTGTCACAGCTGCCTTGTGGGCAGCTACTGGCTCCACAGACACCATTTACTCTGCATGCACCTACATGCTGTTGTGGCTTCCACGTCACCAGGGACCTCAATGCCTCTGATTACCACTCCCTTGTGTTGGCCTCTCTCTTGAAGTGAAACTACCTATACCAACTCTTCTCTTTAAAAAGGAAACAGCCTGTATTCACAGTCAAGGAAAGAAAGAAGACATCCTTGCCAGTTACATTAAATGTCATCTAGAGCCATGTATCATTCCTCTTAGTTCTGTAAATTAAACAGAGCAGAGCAAGTATTACTGGGATACATGAAACACATAATCTCCTGCTAAACATCTACCCATCCATCCAACACCACACCAGCCCAAAGGGCAAAGCTCCCGTTTTCACTTGAGTAGTTCATGCAAATATTGATACTCAGAGGCTGGGACTACACTAAGTCCAGGACCATGCTAAATTTCTAATAATTTAACTGTGTGGGAAACCATACACCAGACCTGGGTGACATCTGCTGCCAGTATTCACTAGCAGAGAACAAGCACCATGAGTTTATTTCCATACTTATGTTTTGCTAGAAATCTCCAAATCCCTTAATTTTCTAAAAAAGTTTATTTGGAGATATGTCTTAGATTTCCATGTTGAAATCCCACGACAGGCATAATACATCTCTATTTATATTCCATATTTTTTTATTTAGACTAAGACGTGATATGGACTTACACATTGCATTGAGCTATGCAATTCCAAATTCAACAAAGCCCTACAGAGTTACTTATAATATTGTTAGCTATTATTTTGATGATTTTGTCTTAAGTGACTCTATTAAAAGGGAGATTTCACTTTTTTTATAACAATTATTTTGGTGAACTTTCTGCCAAGGTCCAAGAAGCTCCTTTGTCTATTTCACCAATTTTATGTGTACTAGCCAAACTAGATCAGGATAATCCTTTTAGCAACTCCAGATCTGGTTTCTTCATTATAACATCTCCAGATCTGTAAATTAATGTTCTAGCATATCTCACCCCTTATGAAGGAAACAAGCTCAAGTTCAAACCATATCAGAAATTTATAAAATCATCGTATTAAAGACTGGGACTTCTATTAAAATCAAAAACATGTTACAAATTATTCTGGAACATTCAGTTTTACAATTTCACTTGTCAATGAGAAAAGGCTGACATGCTATGAGCAGAGAGAGCATGAAGCACCAGATGCAGCAGAGAAAAATGTGTGAAAGAACAAACAGTGATCCTTCTGGTAGCATGGGGCAAACATATACAGAAGTGTCAAATGATAGCCCAGGGATTAATACTCTCTACAAGTAAACATTTAAAAAAAAAAAACCATGGGGAAGGTAGACAAGCTAAAAATCAGACACTAGAAATATTTGAGTACTCTTCATCTTTTGGATAATAATCTTATCTGACAGACTTGTAATCTTTTTTCTTGTTGTTGTTTATGCATTCGTAAATAAAATCTGTCACAGTATTCATCTACAGTGAAGACTCAGAATCATTGTATTTTTGGATGGTGTCATTAGCACTGGTCTCATTTGTGTCTAGAAATGTTTTGGTTGCTATGGAATACAATGCATTAATTAGAAATTCCTCTCCCAATTACACTGCAAAAGATTTGGTCAGTGATACAATAATTCATAAAAGAATTTAGAGGAAAAAAAACAACAGAAAGCAATTAAAATTTAAGAACAATCCAGCATTTCTCAAATTGCAGTTCATTAATATATGCTTTAATAAACTGACTGCTTTATTTTAAAAGGCCTTTCTAGAAGGGCTTGATGCAGGTGGTGCCAGTTCAGTCAGCTTGCCTTTGATTGCTTCTTCCTTGCCAGAGTCTGCTATAAGCAGTACAAAAAATACACAAAAGCTGACCTTTTCCTCAGGGCTACTGAAATGTCATCCATCAGATCTAGGTGTCCAAAAAGAAATTTAGCTTCTTGAAGAATAGTTTTGACAGATGTCTCTCAAGCTAAAGCTGTGGTCTGAAAGCCCCTGTTCATGCATGCCACCAATGCTTAGTGTGCAGTCATAGCAGAGATCAGACACTGTTGGTTTTCTTCATGTAAGCTGGAGAAAGGATCAGAATCCAGGTCTGTCTGTCTCTGGAATCTGGAATGGTCACTAAGCTTCAGCATCATGTCCCCTATCTCTGAAATATCATATTATTTGTTGCAAAAGGTTCAGTCCAGACAGGATAGTTCAGCTTTTCTGGGTTAGGTTACTCTCCTGACAGAGAAAATGTGAGGTTTACCTCAGTCAGAGAAGGTACTGAATATTCATCTTCTACATCTTGTGGCAATTGTGGGGCTAAAGGTAAAAAGTGAGCTTTGGACAGTTTTTGAAAGATCAATCTCAATTTTCAACCCTGACCAGTGTGTCTGAGAAAAAAAGAAGATCTTGACCCTATTGGGATAGTCAGTTTGTCTCACTGGCTACTCTTGGTTGCTTACCCATACTGGTTCTAACTCACCCAGGTCCTCTTCTGAGGAGCCTCAGGATCTGCCAACACGGGTGGATGGAATTGAGCTTTGCCTGCACCCTGAGCTCCTCAGACATTGCTCAAGTCAGTAAAGGTGCTTTATTTCAGTGCTGTGGTGTGTTCACATTACTGAACCAGGCTGAACCAGGACTCGGATCAATCACTAAAAAGTTTCAGCAGAGCCAAAATCAAAGATTGTGTGTCCTTTCTTCATCTCCTACCATTATGCGCAAGTCCAAGGCACAACCAGCCCATTTAGGGGTAGGCAGCACTGTGCCATAATCCATCAGAGGATGTTACCTTTCCATTTAATTAAAGTAATGGAGAGATATATTGCAGTCAGGCTTACTAATCAGTCACTGTAAAAATATCTTGGCTAAAGTCCTGTTGCTTAACAATGGTAATAGCCTTGCTTTCTACACAGCTTCTAGGATAACTCACTAAACAAATCTAATAACTTTAACCAAGGAAAAAGCAATACTTCACTGAAAGTAGGAACTAAATAGTTACCATGTCTTCCATTTCACAAATGAAATATTTTCTTTTTTCCCACTGTCTTCCTAAGGAAGCAATGTTTCCGTTTCATCCCTACACATATGCACAAACAAATGGGAATATTCACCTTTTGTCTGTTGGTTCCCTTCTAAATTGTTTCAAACCTGTAGGAAATCTTAACTACTATGAGAAACTATTAAGAAACTGAACAGGTATTGCAATTTTGCAATCAGCAACACAGTGGAAGAGAATGAACCTTGGGGGGATAAACAGAGCATGAAATTACTTTTCCTTACATCACATAATATCTGTGCAGAGGGAAGCATTTTGAGTCTCCCAAACACAAGGACAGCTTTGATCAGCTGCAACAGGCTGCTAAAAACCTGACTATAAGACACACACCTGTCCATCTATACCCACTGCTGATGAAGGCACAAGCAGACATGAAGACATAATGGATATGACTGGATGACTGGCTTTCCTCTCTTCCTACCCCTAGTAGGAATGTGATGTCACCAGCACAGTGCCTGTGATTCCTGAGCTGAAGAGGGCTAAGGACAGATACTGTTATCTGGTTTCTGAGGAGGTTTTCTCAGTCTGAACGTAGCATTGAGCTGATGTTAGTGAAAGTGGGATCTTAAAGATCTCAGATCTGCTTTCTCATAGATGGGCAGAAAGAGCAGGAGATATGACAGATAAAGTCCTTTGATGTCCATCTCTTGTAGCAAGCCCACAGAAAAGCAGTTTCTAATGTACTATCTACTTCAACTGTTAAGAAAATGCAGAATTCTGAAAATATGACTGGATATAATACCCATATACCATATACCAGAATAAATACTCATCATCTTAAGCAAAATTCCAATGGTAAACAATTTCTTAAAACATACATATTCTTTCTAGAAGCCATATTTTAAGGGATATAGGAATATTTGCCTTTCCTTTCACCATTTAATAGAAATGTAAAATATTCTAAAAGTGAAGTCTACATGCCATAGTTTCACAGACTGCCATTTGTATGATTTTACAATTTCCAGTCACAAACCATCTTCAAGGAGAAATGCTGCTGTTCACTGTACTGAACTTCAGGAACATAATTACTGTTACAGTAAAAAGATTTTTTTTAATATGAAAACTTACATTTAAAAAATAAAACTTGTTTAATTAGAATATAAAACATAAGAACAGGAAACAGAAAAGTGATTAAAAGAACAAAACATCAGTATTTTCTTCCTGACAGAGCTGATCATTTCAAGCACTGCCTCTGTGGTTGGACATAGGTAATTACAGTAGTAATAGAGAAAATTACTACTGTTACTGCCTTCTCACAGAATATTCACAACTGCTTAAAACAGAATATGAAATATCCACAGTAATAAATGAGAAATAATTGCTGTTTCAATATTAATCACCAATGTTGTAAACAGTGACTTACAGAACATAAATGAAAAAGAGTCATTTGAAAGATCAGTTACAGACAAATATTAGATTATCCTTATTTAAGAAAAATCCTAAAATATCAAAGTGACTTCACACTCGCATCTGCCTTCTGCAGCTTGACAGTATCTGACCAGTTTTTCCAGCAGGGCAATTACTTCTGTCATCTGATCCATTAGATCCAATGTCCTCCATGTTCTTAAGGAAATTCTTTACCTTCAGTTGGTAGATATATGATATCATCCCACTTGCACAAATTTTTCTCTGAAATTTGTGGGGATTTGGCAATGGTTTCAACAAAAAAACCAAACTCGGCAAGACCATTCCTTTTCTCCCAGTCTAATCTGTCTGTCTGCACATTCTACATCACTGCTTCCTTTTTTTATTTTTTTAATAAAACTTATTCAGAGTCAGATCCAACTCTGTCTGCATCTTAATAATATTCTGGGCATTTTCCCCTTTGGCTGTTGTTCAAAGATAAATGTCATCATTTAGCTCAATTAGGTAAAGGCCTGAGCTGCAGAGTCTCTAGCAGGAAGTTCTGCACAATTTGGACCAGGAAGACAGTGATCCTATGTATTTGAGGATTAGTTAATTTTTCTTATCTTACACTGCAGGAAGAATCTGTAAATAACTCCTTCTCAGCAGCTATTTAATACTCCTCCAAGACATGTAAATATGTTTCTTTCACTTCCTATGTGCTAAGAGGTAGCTGGGTTTGTTAGAGATGACATCAGATATTTCAGTTTAGCTGAGGTTTGGTGAGTGAGAAAGAGGAGGTTCTGACCCTCTCCTTTCACCCTTCTCCTATACTCTAACTTCTAGATCAGTCTCAGGAAAATGGCAGAACTCTACCCTAGTAGTTAAAAAGGGAAATTTAATAATCTATCTGATTCACCATGCAACCAGCATAAGAGAAGCAGGGAAATCTGATCCTGGAAGGGGGACAGGAAAAGAAGATAGCAAGGAAAAGAAGACTGAAAATTCTCTTGAACTGTTAACTCAGCCTATGCCATTAAGATATGTTATGTAACTTCATCCTAACATATCAAAATATACTTCATTTGGACCATATTGAATGAAGCACAGTGGGCAACTGCTGCTCTTTTTCAGAAATTCTGAATTAATCTGTCTTGGCTTTCACACCATTCCATTTAGAGAGGCAGCAGAAGAGATTGTAAAATGGCATGAACTCACAATCTGATCAACTTACAAGTCCCTTATATCAGAAAAAACCAAAATGCTAGCAAAGGCCATAAAGGCTTCATAAACATGTTACTTTTCCCTTCCATTTCACTTTAACTTTTAAAAAAATTATCTTTGCAGTGATCAAGGCAATGTATATTTCAATGTATGGCTGGATTTTCATATTTTAAATCAAATTAAGTAAATTTTGAAATAGCAGAATTTTTTATGATCTCTCAAACAATAAGAAAATACCCCAAAATTCAATAAATTCCCCAGTTACACTATTGCTGTTCTATATCTCCTGAGACTAATTTTCAGAAGAATAAATGTTTAACAGGAATTTATTTCTGCTTGTAAACAATACTCTGTCAGAAAGACTGCACAGCAAAATGCAGAAGCAGCAAAGAATTATGAATTAAACAATACATTTTATCTCCATGGTCTGAGGAGAGCATGTATAATGTAGAATTTTCAGTCTGAAAATTCTATGCCATTTTCCTGCAACCTGGGCATTACACATATCAGCATTGCATATACATGAGACAAAAGAACAGCTAAAATGCAGAATAATGAATGACAGAGAAAAGACTTGGAGACTTTTATGCACGGAAACACATGAACTGAACGCTATAAAATATGAATATAAAGGAATAACTAGAGTCCTTTAGTTAAACCCGTTGCTGCTACAAGCAATGTACAGCTTACTACTTTCCATGGGCTGCTTAGATGCAAGAACAGAACATGCTTTCTTGTAAGACAAAGCTTGACTTAAAAGGGTGATGAGTGGGTTAACATTTCAGCAATGTGTTGCAGCAGTTGAAGTCCATGTTAAACTTTAGTTGAATTTCAGCAAAGATGCTACTTGTTGCCATGACAACAGCTGAAGTGAGAAATATTGACAAAAGAGAGTTCTACATTCCACATAAAGGATGAGTTATGTGTTAGCAGAGACAAAAGAATGGTAAATGGCCTCTGTTTCTGAACTTCATGGGTACAAACACCTCAGAACTAGACTAGCAAGGATAGTTTTTCTGCTCAGTATAGAGAACAATATATATGACAAATCTTTGACATTGCAGATCTCTGTTCTCAAATAGCTCACCCCTCACATTGGATCTATAAACACCATCTGTGTACACTGAAGAAACGTTTCCAGAAATAGATGACTCATACACCATTATCTCTTGTCAGAACACAGCAGATAGATTTGTAGCAAATGATAAACAAAACAACAAGCTAATGTCCTAGAATCTATCCCAAGAATTATAAAGTAATTGCTTACATAGACTGGACAAAAAACATTGCAAGTTTATTTTCATGCTGGTGACCAACTAATCTAGGTTTTCAGTACTCCCTGCTTGTTTATTACTCTAGCTCTAACCATGCCTAAATTGACAAGTCTCAGCATACAAGCTTCTGGGATTTTACTCAAAGTCTCATAGTTTGAACATGTAGTAGGAGACCTGAAAGACAGACTGATATATTACCTACCATGGCTTTCAAACTGAACAAAGGAAGAAGAAAAGAGGCAAAGAACACCTGCTAATGCATACCAAACCAGAGATTTTTTCACTAGCATAGGTCAAGAGGTTTCAGGATCTGGTGAACATGAGTGACTTGCACCAGTGCATATGGTTCTTCTCTAATAAAAATCACAGCTTGGATAGGATCAGCATGGGCAAAACATACAAGACAAACATTGTTCAACAAACCTTACAAAAGCACAAAGAAAGATAAAAGGTAGCAAGACAAGGAGACCCAGAGGAGTAATTTGCCTGGCTGGACCCATCATTCTTTAAACAGGTCAATCACTTCCTAGCCTCTAAGGGAAAAATCAAATGCTCAAAGGACCTTTCTTAAAGGAAACAGCCATGAGGCCTCTGTCTGGGCTAAAGCACATGCTTCTTTCACACTCTGAATTTACTGAACTGAGGTCAGTTGAAGTCTAAGCTTGATGTATTTATATTGGTTTACTTTCCGTTAATTGTTTACTTTGCATGAGAATAATTTTTAATAATTAATATTTCTATGAATAACTGTCAGGCAAGGAATTATATATCTTGAATAAAATGCTGCTTTCCATGAGGCATAATGCTGTGGATATATAAGGCTATGCTACCCATATTTAAAGTGTACTTTCCAAAGGGCTGTTTCTCTCTCAAAACAGCATGTATCTTGAATAAGAAAACTGGAGAAAAGAGTGAGAGTTGATCAAAGAGTACAAGAGTTGATATTTATTTCTGAAAATCATAAATGTGTTGCAAAACCTCCTCAGAGGGGAGTGGCCTTATGAACTAACCCAGAAAAGATTTTGCAACATGGAGACAGAATGTAAAATATGCAAAAGCAACAGTCCTTCACATGAAAGATTAAACTCAACTTTCACCTCCAAGAACAAGGTCCTACTTTTCACTATAAAGGTTGTTCTAAGATGAGTAAAAGTGGGCAGAGAACTGTGATTCCAGCTGCAATGTTAGCAGAATTGACCTGGAACCAGAGAGGTTTAGCTTTGGGATCTGAAGGGAAGTCAGAGAAAGACAATTGAACTTGGCAATAAAGAAGCTTTGGCAATAATTGTGATGGCAAGAACTAAGTGTTCAGCAGAAGTAAGTGAAACAAATTTAGAGATGGTTTCAACAGCACAAGAGTGGGGAAGATAATCTTCTGGAATACAAGTCACAGATCTGAGTGAAGGAGAAAGGCTTCACATGTTGCCTATTTTGGAATAAGGCATGACAACAGGGTCAAGAGGAAAATAGGGAATTTCATTTTATAAAGGTAAGGTTTTATAAATCATTTTATAGAAGTTTATAAGGTGTAAGGAAAGAGTATTACTTGATAAACTATGAGCAGAACTAAATATATGATTCAAGAGTGAAAATATGTTCCTCCACTGATACCAAAAAAAGACAAGGCAATCACAAGCTAATTTTAAAGAACAGAATTCAGTATTCAAGTCAAAGACTGCCCTCAACAAATGGAAAAGTTTATCTTTATCAAATAGAAAGTATTATATTCAAAAAGTACAATGTCAGTGAGAAACAGTGTTCTGACACTGTAATTTTACAATATAAAGTCTCATTAATGTAATCTCTCTCACTCTGTGCATAATTACATCTTTCATTGGCTTGTATGATGTTGAGCTTTTAGACCCTGCTTTTACTTTTTTAGCTTTGATCTCAAAACATTATTTTCTGTGCTTCAATTTGATTTTTGTCATTTTTATTACCAGTCTATCCAAAGAAAGCATTCACATTGTTCTGACCAACGACTTAAAAGGAAACCCATTAGTGAGATGTTGAATTCGTACTTTTTGTTCTGGTGGAAAGAAGAGTTCTAAAATATCACCCTTATATTTCAGTTTTAGCCTTTAGCAACAACAACACTTCTACTTTTGAAAGTTCAACAAGTGAAAACAGGGGAAAACAAATGCTTTCAAATTATAAGACATGGTTTTCTTGATACAGGATATTGAAAGAATCTCATTTTTTC
>VWZV01002311.1:43383-117420 GCA_013397155.1 Irena cyanogastra
TGTCAAATAATCACTTAACACTTTAAACTCTTTCTCTGTCCTCCCCTGTTATTCTTCATCTACCTTTTTATCACTTCAAAGATTAATTTAAAACTCCTGAAGGACTGTGAAATATATAACACCATTAGAAGCTGTTACACAGTACCACATACCATTGTTGTTTTGTGATACCTCTAACATTTGTAAAAGTAATCATGAATCTCTTCCTACTCTCTAGACTCAAACGTCTCGTCTTGACAGAGACTGCTCGAATCACCTAGGCTGTCTAAGGGGGCATGTCAAAGTGTATTAACAAAAAATGAAAAAAAAAAAAAAGGTCAATGAGTTGTGATTATCAGTCTCTCTTCAAACTTCTTTGTATTTTAATTAATGGCTGGGAAGTAGATCAAATGCAAATGCCCCCTCCCCCCTCCTCCCCCAATAAATTGTGGAAATATCTTGCAAGGCCTGAAGTGTATGCTTTTTTTCTTCCAGTGTACATTTTCAGCACTTTTTCTTACTCTTTCTCTTGGCATGATGAATGTTTCAGCATTCGATAGTAAATGTCACTCTGTCAATGAAAGAGTTGGATCTGAGTCCCCATCAGAAAAAATTTAGTCTTCTATACCTCTCTCAAACTTGCTTAATAAGAAATAAGATAGCCATCCTCCTGTGCCTATGCCTTGTGGGACTACTACCTGCTGGGCCCTATGCAGAGAATGTTTTGCTTTTTATCTCGGGTCAGGTTAGGTGTGAAACAGATGTTTAACCCAGACAAAGTAGTTCCTTGATGTGTCCAGAAAAAAATCCACCTCAGTTCTAATGAGCCCTGCGCTGAAACTGTTACCTGTGCACTGCCTAGCAACTAACTGGAAAGAGAGGCCCTCAGGAGCACGGTTTTGGATACAGACACTAAACCATTGATGGAGAAACCTCTTAGCCACCACAGAAACAGGTTTTAAAACCAGTTCTAAAGTGTATACGTCTTGCAATACAAAGTATATATTTGACAGCTGTGAAACTATGACTTTCAAGTCTGCATTTTCTAATTTTTTTCTAAATTCAGCATATGTAGAATGGCCAATAACAAGCCTGAGTCACTGTATGGCATTGGTACTCTTTAGCCAAAGGAAACTGTTTCAGCTCAGCTTGTAAAAATGTTGCCTAGGAGTCATAGGCATCTTTTTCCAATTCATGAGTAATAAAGATCACCTTGTGCACACACCAGAGTTAAATCTCCAGATGGGGAGGATGAAGGCTTTACTAATTAGTTAGGTCTGCTCTCGTATCAATCCATTGCTTGGCAGATGTACAATGATCTACTCTAAGCTATTCTGTGGTTTCTCAGCTCCTGCAGAATTTGTTTCTGCAGTTGGTTATTTGCCAGACACTCCTCATTATTTTACCTGGTGGATCCAGAAACATTTTCAGGCTCTGTCCTCTGAGACAATCACCAGGCAGATTAATGACATTGATCTGTCACCTCAGACCTGGAGGTGACAGATTTATTTCTCCTATATCTGTAATTTTTAATATCCATAACAAATATTTATTGAATCAGCAAGTGAGATTTTCATCCTACTACTTTAGTCTTTGGCTTATCACGGGAGAAAAAATTGTCCAGTATTTATACTACTCTGTCTTTATACTTTTTAAAAAAGCATAAAATTCATGTCTGAAAAAGAGCTAAGACAGTAAAAGTGCTATTTTTTGTTTTCCTCTTCGGACTTTTCCATTGAAAAATAAAAATATCTTAGAACTTCTAGCACCTCATAAACAATTAAATTAACCTTACCAGATACTATTGCATAGAGTATGTATTGCTATATTGCATCATTCTCTTGTTAGCAAATTAAATTTTTAACTCAGAAAACAGTAATGCTTGGAAACACCAAGACTTGTGTTGCAATTAGAACAGAACTGGATACAGCAGTAGCCCATATAGCTATGGCAGCACTTGCCAGAAAATGTACCACACAATAGTACCTGACATACTGGAGCTCGCCCTGTGTAAATTAAACAGTGGGAGATGTTGAGTGCTACTCCTAGCAGGCCTTGGAAAATATTTGCTTTCATTGCTCTAAGTGCACTCATAAATACAAACACACTCCGGCTCTGAATTTTCTGCTAAAATATTCTCAAAAACTGGATTCTGAAGAACACTATCTTGGTTGCACAAATTCCCATCCACTTAAAATAGATTTGTTTACAACCATTATGTCTTCTTCTATGTTTTATAAAAGCAGAAATGAATGTTGACTATGAAGAATTTCAGTAGCTAAGTTCAATCCTCAACAAACAAGTGATTTCTACAAAATGAACCTATTTGGGTATCCTACGGAGCTGTATGTATTTTTATTTCACTGTTCTTTCATTACTTTTTGTTTCAGATGGGTTTTTTTTGGTATTGTCTCCTCTTCAGTTACAATACAGCTCATAGATACAACATGGGGTAAAGCACCTCTGGTGACAGATGGTTGATTAAAATCATGGACAGAGATTAAGCAAGAAAAAAGTTGGAGGGCTGAAAGAGGCAATTAAAATGGCAGCTTGCTCAAGAAAGCAGAAGAGAGGTCATTTTTGCCCTTAAGAAATACATTAAACCATGCTACAGTGATCAAGATTACCAACTGCTCAATGGTTAGTGACAGAAAATCCTCTCTTTATGTCAGTATTTTTCAACAAAATCAGTTCTCAAATTTGATTTCAGTTATGCCCTGTTCTTTTTTCCAAACTTAGAGGAGTAGCTTGGTCAGCTCTTCCAGAAAGACCACACAAGTCCTAGAGTCTTTGTTGCAGCTATGATGATCCATTTTAAATTCAGGAAGGACCATTATTTCCACTTTTAAGGTGGTGTGTCTTCCATATCATGAATCTTTTAAAGTTAAATATTTCACTCTTTTATTTGTTTATTGCTGTTTCTGGGCTCAGGTGCAGCCAATTGACATGACTCCATTCAAATGTGTTTCCAGTTAGAGTATAAAAATTGCTCTCTAGCGTGCATTGCCATCAATCTTTATCCAAAATATTGATTGGGTAAAAACTGCTGAAAGATGCATGTGAACACACAGAGTAATTCAAATATGGTCGAATAAAACTTCTTTACCACAAAAACAAGGAATAGGGAGTGAAGGAAGGCTGTGAAGAAGGTGTCGAATTTGGCTCCTAAGCAGAAAGCAGAATTTATTTTTCAAAATATCAAACATTTAAACAGGCATGACACCTTCCCTACAGCTGATCAATTTAAAGTACCATTCCCTAACAATGCTCAGTGCTACACTACAGTAGCACAGCAATACACACTCAAGTGCAAAATGCTTTCAGTCACCCTTTTACCACCAGAAAAAGATCAAGACAGAGTACAAACAAGACAGACTTACTTATACTCTTACCATTTGTTGCTGTGGGTTTATGTAAAGCTCTCTCTTGTGAGGAATTAAAAGATAAAAATTAGGGCACCCCTCAAAACAGATTAAGGACAATAGAAGCTGATTATCTAAATGAAAATATGTAAAGCTAGATGAATTCTCACAGCTAATACAGGTATGAATCAAACTAACAGATTTTTGGGACAGAAACAGCACCAGCTCAAGTTACACCATCTATTTATAAAATCTTTTGCCATTCTTGCAACACCTCATTATTAATATGCTATCATTTGAAATTTAGTATGGGAAAAATGCAGCCCTGTACTTCAGAAATGAAAGCATACAGCCTGTGTAGAAGTAACTGTTATAATTAACATAGCAATCTGTGCACAACGTAGGCTAGCTGTCAAGATACACACAGCACCAGGGTTTGAACTGATCCCTGGTATCAACAGAAAGACTGGCTCACCAGAAATATGAAAATTTTAAGTCAGATTTTTTTTTTTTAGCCTGAGTCATTATCCATAAAAAATCAGGTCCAGCATCGCTTGCCTGATATTCCCCTGGCCAGAACTGGTGCTGATACAACACATCACCCTAAAGCAGCATGTGTGGGAAGGCAAACAAGACAGACTCACCTCTTTTTTTGGACAGGAAGAACAGTGCTGGGGGTGAAACATTTCCTCAGTGTTCAACCTTCCTTTATTCTTGCTCCCTGGAATAAACCAGACAAAGATCAAACAGGTGCCCATGCATCATGTCTGTGTCTTTCAAGTCTCTACGTTTTTACTGTGTTTTAGAGTGCTTCAAATAAAATCCGGTGGATTTTAGAAAACTTTAAGTATTACTGCCTTTGAAGCAATAAGCAATATTCAATCACCATGGTAACACAGCTGCTGGGAGTTTATCTAAAATGTCCACAAAAGTAACTGCAAGGAAGGAACACACTGTGTCATTGTAGCACAGGTCTCATAAAGGTCCATTTAAATAGGTAAATTCATGTAAAAAAAAATCCATTAAAACTTTCAGTTTTATTTGCACAGTTAGCCCTCATCAAGGTTTTGCAGAAAAACCAAATTATCCAGTGAGTTTGGTTCATGTAAACAGCCAGATGTTTGCTTGATGACCAAAAAATAGTCTGGTCACACAAGTAATAGACATTTTGGAGCATGATTTATACTTATACAGATCCTAGTACACAAATGCGTATTAAAAACAATATTTTAATAGAACTGCATATAAATTACTTAGCTGTGACCCATGACTGATGAAGGGAACAAATGACAATGGAAGGCAGAGAAAAGTGTTTCATACAAAAATCATAAAAGCTAGGAAAACAAATAGAATGATACAAAGTTAAAGAGGATGGCAAATGAAATTAGTCAAAAATCTAATAACTATTTGGTGGATTTTGATCTAGAGTTCAAAATTCCTTTTTGGAAACTTTCATTTTATCAGAAATAACATAGCAGTAAAAAGAAGACATTTTTGAGACACAGCTTCAGATTCTATTTATTGTAAGCATTTCTCTTCAGAGGCAGGATACAGCACAGACATTTTTTTGTAAAGATTTCTGGCAGACAATTGCTAAATTTAAGTTATCCAGTGTAATGGCTTCCTTATTTGCTCCAAGTTAAATGTTGGTATATTTCTTAATTTTTCAGCATCTTTGTGGCACATAGATTGCTCTCTGTCAATGACTCCTTCATTTGTAATTGCTGTGCTGCATCAAGCATTCATATTTCATCCTCAACTTTTTTCTACCGTCTTTTCTTATGGGGTTAAATTTAATATATAATTTGTTCAAAATGGCTAAGATTTTTATTTCAGTAGAAGTCCTTCTGAAGAGGACTCAAGCAATGAAGAATTTTTAAAAATTCTGCTTTAAATTTTTTTCCCTGTGCAAAGTTTTGAAAAGTTATGACTGTACAGTGTGGACATTTTTTTGAGTTTAAATCAACTTTTTAAAATTAATTAAATCAATTTTTTCACTACTGTTTTGTATTTCTGACTGCTTAAATCTATTATTCTTTTTTCACATTCTAATCATATGGTATTTATAAATTCTGCAAATTGCTGAGCAATTTCTGGGAGATAAATTATGTTTAATTCCTTTTTAATTTATGGAGTATGCAATATCCATTAAGTCACTCAATGTTTCATTCAATTAAGTTAAAGTAAATAGACTTCAACTTTTTAAAGCAATGTCCAATCTTCCTCCATTACAGTTATTACTTTGGCAAACACACTAAAAGCTGCATTCGTAACATGTATTCTTTATCTTGCAATTAATTTTTAGTAGTGTCCCAAATGCATGAATTAGCATGCCTAGAGCTCCAAAGTGTGATTGATTAAGCAGCATGATAGATGGTTTTAATGCATTTTGCTTTAATACTTGGATTTATATTATGACAAAGCCATCAGAGTGATTAGTTTAGGTGTGGCAGCTTCTAATAAATGTACTTAGCATAACTGATTGTCTGTGTGACTCAGCTAATTCACAAATTGATTATGAAATGCCAAAACAGCAATGCAATGTTTTTAAAAGGAATTACTTCTTCTGTTTCCTTTCAACAGATTTTACTTAATGTAAGTAAAGTATGTGTCCTGTCTTGTCTGGGACCCATAATGCAGATCAGCTTAGCAAATGGAAGGCAGAGTCTGATTCTGCCACTTTGCCCTTTTTGGGATCATACCCACCTCCCAGGCAGTCTCTACCAGTAGCTGTGAGTACCAACATCAGACAACATGCCTTGGGTCAGAAACACAAGGTGAGAAAAAACTTTTCTGAACTTCCCTTCAAAAAGCAGCTAATAGAGGAGACTATAAAATCCCTGAAGCAGAAGCCCTGATTTATAGATGGTGAAGCAGATAGCACATCTTTATCAGTTTATCAATAATAAAAATTGTGACCTAACTCAGGGCCATAGTTACTGTAACTTGTGCACTATGCTGCTCCTGAAGACTTCAGCCTGTGGAAGGAACCCACACTGGAGGAGTTAATGGACAACAGCAGCCCGTGAGCAGGACTGACACTGAAGAACTTGTAGAGGACCCCATGCTGTAGCAAGGGAAGGACTGCTTTCCTCAGGGAGGAAGGAGCAGCAAAAAAATATGTGATGAACTGACCATAACCCCCATTCCCCATCTCCCCGGACTGATGATGGGGAAGAGGTGGAGAACTGGAAATAAAATTAAGCCCAGGAGAGAGGGAGATAGAGGGAGGAAAGTGCTTTTAGGATTTCTTTCACTTCTCATAATCCTGCTCTGATTTTGATTGGTGATAAATTCAGCTGATTTCCCTAAGTCATCTGTTTTTCCCATTGGTGAGTTATTCCTCCCTGCCCTTATCTCAACCTGTGAACCTTTCATTGTATTTTCTCTCCGCTACCCAGATGAGGAGGAGAGTGATAGAGGCTTTGGTGCATACCTGTGGCCCAGCCAGGGTCAGACCACGATACCTTAGAACAGCAATGTGTCTGGGTTCTTGGATGGATGTAAGGGAAAGAGATCCCCTTGGATGCATGCAAAGACGGTTTGAGGAGTAAAGAACATAACAGAGGTGAGAAATCTGTGAGGTGATGTTGTGTGGATTCTAAGAGCAAAGAAAGAAAATTGTTTATTTAGCAGTCAGTGGAGATTCAAGGTTTAATGTGGTGCTTTATACAGTTATTAGCATTTTCCCAACAGAATTTGCAAGGCACTGAAGAAAGAGCAGGGCATTGCCACAGCAAAAGTGATAGTACAAGCCACGTGAGTAAGGTAGAAATCAGCTTTCCATGGGGAGAAAAAAAAGGAACATAAATATGTTCATTATTCTGTACTGTGAAGATGGTGAGGCACTGGAACAGGTTGCATGGGGTTTGAGCAATCTGGTGTAATGGAAGGTATCATGACAGGAGGGTTGTAACTAGATGGTCATTAAGATGCCTCCCAATCCAAAACATTCTTTGATTCTGTAAATACATTATCTTTATACTACATATAAGATAATATAGAATCATTACTATTATTATTATTATTTAAATTTTTATTACTGATATTGATCTAGTTAAATATAATATTCTAATTATGTCATAGAATCAATTATTATATTTGCTTCTAAATATTTATAATTTTTGATTCTATAACTCTGAATAGCCATTTGTCTCTTGCAATTAATTTTAAAACATTTTTTTTTAATTTTTTATTTAGATAAACAGTTTGTCTGATGTTTTCTTTGTTCAGACTTAGACTCATTTTCACTTACAATGCTCCTGTTTCTTTTCAGTTCTCAATGTCTCTATGACATCCTTGGACTTCAGTGAAGAATTTTTCATTTACTTCAGTAAGGAAATAGGGAATAGAAAGATTTATAAAGGAATAAATATGATTTTCCTTCTTCCTGCCGTCGTGAGTCTCCTGAGAAAGAGCACTGTATCATAAATATATAAAAGAGCACCTAATATTTCCTAACTATTTTCAGTACTTGACAGTAAAAGATAAAATTGTCTGTGGGGAAATACATTAAAATAGCATGAAGCTTCAGACTCATAAATGTATTTACTTGGTAAGCCTCTGCTTGTTATTTTATTACTTGGAGTAGAAAGTGTTCCTGTTTTATAGCTCTATTGAAGTTTCAGAAATTTAAACAAATTGTATTTTTTCCCTTCTATAACTATATAATTCATCAAGCCAGGGTCTTGCTCAGTTTATTACATTATTTTTCCATGCATAAAATCCATTTGCTGCTCTGGTTCTTATTGAAAACGGTAATTTCCTGGGTGGATGCACATCTGTTATCATTTCAGAGTCCAGTGTGATGAGCCTGAGTGCAAAACCTCTTCTCAATGACACTAGAGCAATGGTAATACTCTGTTTATAGTTTACTGAAACAAAACCAAGAAAATCAAAATAAAATAAAATAAAATCTTTCCAACACTAGAAGATGCTGAGCATCATTTCTGCTCTTTTTATGTTGCTAGATTTCTAAGTCATGGAATCATAAGAACTACAAATGAATCAATGAGTCAGATATATACACACCTCATAGCAGGAGAATACACCAAGAGAGTAACAGAGGCTCAATCAATCATAATTTTGAGGTTGACATCATGGGCAGAAATTCTGTAGAACCAGGGTGAAAACAAAAAAAAAAAAGAAACTCCTTTTCATATTAAAAATGTGTGTCTATGCATGAGTGTTAGGTGAATAAAATTTTTGAAACTCCAAAAAATTATACCTTTTATGAAACTTTTTTTAAGCTATTTTCAGAGCAGAAATCATAGAATCATAGAATATCCTGTGTTGGAAGGGACCCAACAAGGATCAAGTCTAACTCCTGGTCCTTGAGGACACCCCCAAGACTCCCACCATGTGCCTGAAAGTGTTGTATAACACTCCTTGAACTCTGTCAGGTTTGGTGCCATGACCACATCCACGAGGAACCTGATCCAGTGCCCACCCACCCTCTTGGTTAAAAACCTTTTCCTAATATCCACCCTAAGCCTCCTGACACAGCTTCAGGCCATTCCCTCAGGTCCTGCCTCTGGTCACTACAGAGAAGAGATCAGTGCCTGCCCCTCCTCCTCTCCTCCTGAGGTTCTAGACCACAATGAGGTCTCCCTCAGTCTCCTGCTCTCCAGGCTGAACAGACCAAGTGACCTCAGCCGCTCCTCATATGGCTTCTCCCCCATATATTTCATCATCTGTATGGGCTTTGGACACTCTCCAATAGCTTGACATCCTTCTTAAATTCTGGTGCCCAGAAATGAAGACAGATATTTATTTAAAAAGGTTTGTTATTTCTGAAGTGAAGAAAGCCTCCAGATGAAGGAAAAATAATGCATTTTCATTTATAGCACTGCATGAAGTGATAATCCAATTTATATTTTGCTCACACAGACTTTATTATTTAGTGAGAAGCAACGCATTCAAAAGCAGAGTGACCTTCAGTTACTTATGGGGATGTTTTTCAAGGAGAACACTGACACCAAAAAAGATTTTCATTCTGTTGTACTTCCTTCCATTCCTTCACAAAGTCAGAATGACAGGAAAGCCACTTCAAGAGGTTTCTGTACAAAGCCATATTTTGAACAGAACATGGAGCTCACAAGTATGTAACAAGTCATGGTGATGAATGAAAATGTCTAGAAAACAGAAGGTTAACTATCTTAGCACACAACCTTGCAGCCCTTGCTTTCAGCAACCCAACAATTAGTCTTAATAAGACAGCAAGCATTCCACAGGGAAATAAAGACAAGAATAATTGACAGTATGCACCTGCTTCTCTATGAAAGAGAAACTCCTACCTGTATCAAGGAGAAAGATTGTGAGCTGGACTACTGTGTCTCCAGAGTGCAAATGAGCAACTTTCATTTTGTCTTTGATATTGGGTAGTAGTAATTCCCTGTGTGAATATAGAATACATTTTTAATTACTGAAAACGTTTTTTGCACTAGTCTAAAAACATTAGCTTGCTAACAAGTACAGTTTCATCAATAGTTTAAAACTAGAATATATTCTAGTCCTGACTTTAAAACTAAAGTCAGATTTTTTTCAGATGGCAAACTCATCCTGTATGATAACACTGGTTTTCCTCCTGCAGCAGAAGTATAGGGAATTCATAAAGATCTTGCTTATTTTATGCTATATAAAGAAACTATGAATGATCTTTTTCAAATTTGCAAGCCAACTGCACCATAGGAAATCACAAAACATCAAATTGTTATGGGGAATGTAATGCTAATATGATGCAGAGCATGCTCAGTGAAGTATATTGCTTCTGGTTTGATCAAGGTTAGTATCTGAAAAGTTACTTCCAATACCTATTCTCTATTCTGTTTGTGAGATGGACTTGTGTTCTCAGACCAGCTTACTCATAAAAATAACCCTGCCAAGAGAATCAACATACCTCTTACATCTTCTCACACTGATTTCAGTTATGCTAGAAAGCTAAATTCTTCAAAACAGCGTTTCCAAGATGGAATATTATCAACTATTCAACACATGGAAACAAACGACTTTGATCTTTATATGTTATCTGGTTGAAATTTTAACATTATAAGTAGCCAGATCAAAAATGGTTCTTTTATTGGTATGCATTTTCTCAATACACTTGCAATTTCTTCTCATTTCACTGCATCTAAATATACTTCTGCAAATCCATAATAACACTTTCTACCAAAACAGATAAATTCAGGTCATTTTAATTATAATATTTTTATTGGTCTTATTGTAGTAAGAAAAGCCTAGAATTTAGCACAGCTGCTTTTATCCTGTGTTTTAACACATTGTTGCTTCTGTCAAGCAAAGTGCAGATGACAATAGTGTCAGTAGACTTTACTGAAAGATTAATGGACACATTTGTCAGTATATTTGTTTCCTAGTCACATGCTAGCTTGAGTCCTAGCATCTACAAAGCATCTCAATATACTGAAGTTTACATCCACTGTACATCAAAGGGAAAGGAAAGAATCCTAAGAAAAAGGGTCCTGCCATCAAGCAACCAATACATGTTAAAAAAAAAAAAGGAAATTTTCTGTATTATTTAATAAATCCAGAGGAAAAGAGTAGGAAAAAAATCTAAGAAAGTTAAAACATAGTATTAAGACCATTTCCTTCAGGGATGCTTGAATTGCAGAACTAGACTTTTAGAAAGAGAGAGCAGAAACTATAAAAGCTGATGCCCTCTTGTACATTGACACAGCTGAGGTCCTACAGCTGCTTAGTCCCTCACACCCCACCCCATGGATGGATGGCTGAGACCTGTTCTGCTCCATTCTTCAGAGGCCAGAGGCAGCAGGAAGACCAAGAGCATTTTAGAAATCAGCTTCTTCAAACAAACCTGAGGCAGCAAACAGTGAAGTATTTTCTCTGGTTCCTTGTGACCATTCAGTGATTCCCCTGCACATCCTATGAAAGTCAGTGAGAACTGGGACCCTCATTCTCCTTTTGTTCACCAAAAGCTCACTGTCTTGGGCATGCTGTGCCATTATTATACAAAACAGAATAAAGCAAAACAAAACAAAAACCACAAAACAAAACAAAAAAAAAAAGTCTTTTGCTATACATATTTAAATCCCACAGAATTTCAAGATGAAAACAGTGAGAAAATCATATCGAATGATTATCAAAGTGCTGTTTCTACCACTGGAGTTTTCTGAAGTCTGATTCCATCTTTCCAAAGTCTGACCCCATTTACTTTCTAGTGGAAATATTAATAAATTTCCATAGTTCAACATAATACTATGATATATTAAATATTGAGTTTAGGTTAAGAGAGCATGAATACTGTAATTATGTCAAAGCAAGTTTCATAAGTCAAGGAAATATTATACTCTTTCAATGCACAATCACAATGATAATAATAAATCTGAAGTTCATAGAACTTGAATGGGTGAACACTCTAGTCTAATACTGTATGATACTGGTGTTGCAAATAAGTACACTTTGCAATTTACAAGGTATATGTTTTAACATGCAAGCTCTGATTAGACAAAATTATTTTTCAAATAATTTCATTGGGGGAGGGGAAAATATTTTAAATTTTCTCTTACAATACACATACTACATCTTGAATGTCACATCTTTAATCTCCAGTATCTCCTCAGGCCAAGTTATTTAGGATTTGAAAAGAGCAGCAGAGTTCTTGCTGAATCAGCAGGTGCACTGCCCAACTCCTGACACACGAGGCTCACCAGCTCCTCTCAATCGAAGAATCACATGCAAGCTGCCTACTGAGAAAGGTCAATGGCTGATTGAACTACCTGCTGTGGCTCGAAAAGCCTCAAGTAAATAGCATACAACACAGCTGAGTCAAGGAGAAATATATCTATCTTCCCAGTGTCCATTTTGGGCTATTAATTTATCAACTCATATCCAAAGCCCTTCATTTTCTGCCAGTAGGAAGTGGTGGGGTTCTCCAGAGACATACTGGACTTGTCAGTCCAGCTGCAGCTCCAACCTGCTGCCTCAAGGAGCCTCTCCCTCTTTGCTGACAGAGGGGGAAATGACACAACCTAACCTCCAAGCTTAGGTGCCTACAACAGACATTCCTCAAAACCATAACAATGAAAAGTTAAACTACTTGGTTCTCTCCTAGCTGTAGATGTATTTCAATCTTGCTGTTGGTGAACTCTCTCCCCCTTCCTTCCAAAGTTCTGCTGGCAGCTTTTTTTTCTGTCCAAACAGTATTTATCTGAGGGTCATTTTTCTTGATAAAGTTTTGATACCTGTGCAGCCATTTTTCACCTTACACTTTTATGAACTGAAAAATTTCAAGGCTCAAGAAAGGTTGAGTTTTTTCTATCATCATGCTTATTATACAGGTTTAAACATCAAAGGGATATCATTTAATTGCAGTTTAGACAATCAACAGTTTTCAGTGAACTACTGTGTCTTTAAAGAAAGAGAATTGCTTGGAATATACTGATTTTATGCACTACTACCCAGATTCGCATATTCTCCTGGAATGGTTCAGGCAGGCAAAAAAGTCCATCATTTAAAAGATTTTTCATTGTTGATTTGTACCATTTAACGTAACTTTGGGACCATGTGTTCTCATTTATGCCTGTATAACAAAATGCCTTTGGGTATTTATTAATACTATCTTTGACAATGTCCAAGAGACTGACATAATTCCCAGGAGAATTATTTTGATACTTCTAGCACTTATCATTTGTCATGGAACTAGTGCAATAGTTCACCTCCAAGAGTAGCTCCCTCCTACATTTCACAGACATCAAACAAGTTTTCAATATCTCACATTAAAATCTCATCAAGAATACTGTAAAACAAGTTTAGAGTCTTCCAGTCAAAATGTTATGAAACCCCACAACACCAAGTTTGTTCATTATGTAATATATTACTATGAAAGAAGTGAGAATTGTTGAGAACAAATCGGATCGCATTTTGTTTCTCTGCTCTGTTGGAATTCTCTCAGGGTTCATTACCAGGTAGCTACAGAAAACAGCAATCCCAGAGATCATACTGGAGAACACAATTTTCCTTAATAATTCCTTAACTAGGCTGCCCAGGTTGATCTTGACGTGAAGGCAGTAGACTCCTACAGCCTGATATTTAAGCACTTATTTTACTTGCTTTCAATTTTACTTTTGTCCTGCTGGTACTAATAAGTAAAGTTTATTATTCACAAAGTACATTTACATTTTGTACTAGCATGCAACAAGGCCCTTTTAGACTGTACTGACATGGACTGGAATTCACATATATTCCCTTTAAGTTGACATTTCCAGGAAGCAGCAAGTAATAATTTGAAAATTTTTTTAAAAATCTTAAAGGAGTACTTCAAACATGCCTATCTATTCTTCTGTGAAAAATTTTGGTCCAGCTGTGAAAGAGCCTAAATGTTCACATATCAAACCAACAGCAACACCAACTTTCTTAGTGGGGTGCAAGAAATCCATAATACCTTTTTAAACTAATAAAATACATAAGTACAAGCTTTCAAGTTTACAGTTCAGTAAATGAATCAGCACTTGGAAGAAACTGTGAAAAGAAAAGAAATCGAAATAATTTTTATTACTGAATTAATTTTTTTATGAGGCAATTTTATCACATAGGAATTGTTTTGAATATCAAAATCTATTCAGCAAGGACCTTGGCAGTCTACAGGTGGTTCCTGTGAAATGGAAAAGTTATTTAAGGCTTATAAATTAAATATGGAACTGCTATTGTTTGCTCTGATGATGCTGCTCTCTTCAGTGATTTTGAATGAGGCTGAAACATAGACCATTCTTTTACTGCAACAACAACATCTAATTTCAAAATGTCCATTATGCCGAACCAAGAATAATTCACTTGTATGCTAAACATGTGTCAAGAAACATGCTACAAACAGCTTTTAGACAGGTAACAATGGAGAACACCTTCATTTCCCTGCAATTCATCTGCCTCCTCTTTCTGCCTATGAACTTAAAGTTTTGAATCCATAAGCTAACAGCATAGCCCTTTGAAATTCATTTTTGTCACTTTTAGTAAAAGACTGAGAAGATTTTCATCTGAATGCAGTTCAGTGTCATTGGAAAATAGTTTTACTTACCCTGGTATTATCATGAAGGTAATTTTCATGAGTTTGGATCCTATACAGCAGCATTTTAACAGTGTGACATACCACAATTTAACAGCAAGTTCCACTAGAAGATGGAGCCCTGTGACAGTCTCAATTCAACAGGTACTAAACAATCCCTATCTATGGGCTCTGGGTGCCACATCCAGGAGGGGATTACCTGTGCCATGCTGCAGACTCATGAGTTTGTTCCATGGAAAGTCATCCTGCCTCTTGAAGTATTGCAACACCTGCCATGTATAATCCAGCAGGAATTCACAGTGGCTAAGGAAAGGCACCTCCAGTGGCCCTGAGCTCCAGCAAACACAGTGGCCAGCACAGGGCCAATTCAGCCTGGCTGGCACCCAGGTAGGCATTATCAAACTCAGCCCAAATGAATTTTACCGCTAATGAAAAACATTCGATGATCTGAGGAACAGAAAGAATTAGTAAAGAAGACTTTGGAGCATCCTGAATTAAATCCTCTCGTTTTCAAAGCTGCTCTGATAGGTTCAACTTGGAATATACTGATTTTATTACTTCTGATTTAAACAAAAACAGTTGCAAAGCACTTAGTCAAAAGCACAGAGGAAACAGAAAGGATCAGTTCAGAGGACAGCTGAAGAGAGGACTCCCCTGGGTGTTTATAAAACAGGGGCACAAGTGTTTAAAGCAGAGCCTGTGAGAGAGGCACAGGCAGAAGAGGGAAGGCTGCTCTAGCTTTGTGCCAAAATGCAATCCAGGCTACACACACCTGGTTTCAGTATATCCTACAGCAGACCTGGTGCAAGAGTGGGCTGTGCTGAGCTGAGTATCCTATTGCATCAGAAGAATTCAATGCATTGTAGAAGGATTGCCCAGAGTACTGGGGCTGTTATACAATTACTGTATGACCAGCATGGGAGCCTGTCCTCATACAAGTCAACAGTGGAAACTCTGATATTTAACATTTATTCTGGGCACTTCCCCAACAAAAACTATTGAGCTTATGTGAGTGTACTGGGCCTGCGAACCTTCACATCATAGTGCAGCAGCTAATCTGCCCCTGCCTGGTGCATTTGAAATGAGGACAAGTTTATTCCAAATTGCAGGGAAAGATAGTAGTTTAGAATATCTGAAAAATCATAAGAGAGGCACTCAGATTCCCTGTCTCTTCTCCTTATGAAGGCAGGAAGGGATGCCTGTACTCTCCTCAGGATTTCCTCCCTGCCCTTACAGATGAGTCTCAAGTCATCTGTTCGAAAAACACAATTGGTATAGCAGCACTGATGAAACAATAAAAAAGAACTAAAATAGTTCTATGCTTTGTGCACGACTATTAAGCAAATTGCTTGTCCTAATTTTGTTGTAAAAATCAGAAGTATATGTGACAAAATAATAGTGCTCAACTCTCATGTTTAAAGCACAACATTTTATCTTTCACACCTTTGCAAGTAAAATTGTTTAAGACAGAGATGAAAGACAATTACATAGTCGTACACATACCAAGTTGCAATGATCTATTTAAATTAACATTTAGTTTAGAAGACCATTTGTAGCAGAGAGAGAAACAGTTTCCTGAACACAGATTTCCAAAGCTTTTTCCTCTATTAAACCTTCCAGTCAGGATGAGTCAGCCAAACTCCCCACTTCTATGGGCCTGTGGGGCAGCATTTGCTCCTACCATTAAGTACAACAAAGACACCAGATGGGACCTGTCCATTTTGGTCTACAGGTATTCTTTTGTTTTCTTTTCTGTCTCTTTAAATGACATCATACCTGAATAGTCACACAGGTACTGGAAATAACTGGTTAATGTATCAGTCAGGGTTAAAAAGCAGGTGAAGAACACCTGAAACATTAGCTGTAAAATCTTTCATTGTCATCATATAATCATTCTGAGAACAGTAATTTTGGTATGAAGTAAGATCTAATAGGCAAATCAAAAAACTAATAACAAATAATGAAGCACACTTTCAATGATTTAATCAATTTAATCTCAATGCCCTCAAAAGACCTTAAAGAAAACATCTGGAAAAGATAAAATGGTTTTCGTAGCAAGAAAATATACACCCTTAAAAAAAAAAAGAAAAACAACTCACCAAAATCAGAAAATCAGCCAGCCGAATTTAAATAAATAGATAAAGACATGGACCAGAATGACTTTTATTTACTTAGAAAAAAAATTATGTCATCAGAACACAAACTGGAGACACCTGACATTTAGAAAAGAATCAACAGTGTTTGTCAGGAACCATGCTGTTCAGATGTTACCATACTTCTTTACTCAGTGTACAAATGTGCACACTCTCTACTCAGGGCTGTGTTCATCCTAAATACTGCCTTCCCAGATCTCAGACAAGAATGCCATGGACATTGCTCCACTTGGAGGTGCTTTCCATGGCCTTGCCATGATCTGCCCCAGTTGATCACTCCTGAATCTCTCCCTCAGGAAAGGCTGAGTTGCTTTATTACCTATAAGATACAGCGGATTCAGAATTACAGTAATAACACAAAACTAGTCTGAACAATTAAATTCAAAACTGCTACCAAAAAGAATGTCCAGAAAACACTGTCATCCCATTCTTTTTATCCTTTTCTGTTGTGTTTTGGTCTACATGTCCTTCTTCATTAACAGACCTTGTCTGGAAGATCAGAATATAAATAAATCAAGAAGACGTTCTGTTGCTGAGAGTAATCTCTATGTGCATGAAGCCTGTTAGATTTTCTTCATGTGCCCAATATCAGGTAAAATGAATCACAATCTGCACAGGAATGACTCTTGTCTCTAATACAAGGAGACACAAGACCTTCAGGGCAAAAGTGTTTTCTTATTTGTTTTGCCACTTCCACCCTCCCAAACTAGACAGCACTTGGTTTGGGAACCCAACAAGCTGAGCACCTCCCTGTGCCCTCCTCCAGACAGGGGAAACTAGCAAAGAACACACACAAAATGCCAAGGATTTCTTTAACCTAGCAGTAACCCAACCAAAAAATCTGCTCCCTTCACAGAGCCCTTTGCCAGTGACTCTCACTCAATATTTGGGATACTCATAAGTGCTATTTGCATTTCTTTTCCTGAAAGGATACTGGAATATTATTAATGAGCTTGTTATCAGTTACTACTACTTTAAAGTGGACTTAATTTGAGGCAATATTCTAACTTTCATCAGGAGTACTTTTCTCATGAGAAGTGTGCTTGAATAGGCTTGTTAGTAATAAAGCTATCGCATGCTTCAGCTAGAAACAATACCCAAAGTCCCAATTTTGGAATTACATAGCCATGATTTGGAGTAGATAAGGATATAAAAAAATATGCTCCTTGATTAATTCATAAACAAAGTTGAATAACTGAAGAGAAGTTGACATTAAACAAAGCAACCTTCAGGGAACATCCTGGGATCTTGCTGCTCTACTGGGAAATATTCTGCAGGACTCTAAAAAAGCTTGTTTATCAAGGTAAATATGTCAAGGAAGAGTTATTCAGACACAAGCTGAAAACAATACAGCTTTTAAAAACAATCCACTTAAGGTATTGTGAGGACTCTTCCCCAGAGAAAACCATTCAAAATGTCATACAAAAAACAAATGAAAGTAATCAAGTTGTAAAATGATAGAGGAACAAACAGCAATAAGAAGACAAGGACAAACACACAGCTCTGTTTCAGAAAAAAAAAAAAAGAACAGTAAATACTGAGTTCAGAGGGCCTACACTGGCACTTTTCTACCTGCCTTCCTATGTGCCCTTCTGTCTTAACAATTCCACCATTTCTTCTACCACCATTTTGCAGCTTTAACCTTTTCTTCTCCCCTTCCCCCCACACGATGGGTCTTTTTTTTCCTTGCACCTTACACCTATACCACAGCTGGTGTCATCGAAGTGAGGAGGAAGAGGAGAAACAACCTGAGAAGAGAAATAGTCTGGAAAGCCAGGGAAGGGTCTGCAGGGCTTTGATAAGCAAAGTGGTGGTGGGGGTGGGAGAGCTGGGGCAAGCAGCAAGCACAGTCCTCCCTGGCAGGAGCACTGAAACTTGCCTGCCCCTGTGTGTCTGTCTGACAGGAACCACAGCCCTGACACTCCCTGACTCAGCCTGAAAAAGGGCAAACAGTCAATTATTTCCAGCAACATCTTTTACACTCTAAGCAATGACCTACTTTACCTAACAGATAAAGGTACATGCTTTATCATGTAACCTCCTTTTACACCTGGAGGTTGTAAATTCCTGGCTGAAGTTCAGCACCAACAGCCTCTTGTTACCCTACTAGGAAAACACAACATAGAAGATACTATATATTTTTTTTAATTAGAAGATACCATTCCAAGCGTTAAGTCAACAACTGTTTAATGTTGACAACACAACTGTCAAGGCTGCATAGAATGTGCAATGTGCAAGCACATGCAAATATTCTTACATCTGCTTCTATATGCAGCAAGTCTAGAATATCAGCACTAGCATTTGATTCAGTGGGGACAGTAAAAAAGATGCTTTCGCTTCTAATTTGCCCAGTTTTTATACAATGCAACCTGAAACAAACATAGGTCATACAAGAACCTTAAACTGAAGCTAACAGGCTTTTACTCAAACTTACGTTAATAGTGAAACCAGAAGATACAGCTTTATATTAACAGTAAAACCAGAAGATACAGCTTTCCCATGGCAGATTTTTACCTAGTCAGAGATGAGTCCTTTTTAAATACCTGCTTCCTAATACTTTCATCTTCTTAATTTTGGATAGTCCTATTAGGCCAGCTCTGATGTTTGAGGTAAGTAATGGAGGGTAGTAAGACACCATGTATCTAAAGCAAACGTTGATCTATTGGTAATTGCTTTCTTCAGTCAAATGCTGTTAAAATTTTTGAAGCCAACCACTTAGTAATTGTAATTTTTAACTTCAACATTCAGAGAGAGTATCCAATGCACATCCCAAGATTTAATACTATGATAGGATTATTGTCTAGGAAAATCTTTACAAACATATTACTGAATTAGGAAACACTTTATACAGAGCTTGAGGACTAATCTATTGGAACCAAAATAATGCAAAACAGCCCATGACATTCTCAGAGAATGAACAGGAATCTGACAACTTGGAGTAGAATCAGAATCAAAAGGGCTGTGAATTTCAAAGCTACCCAAAGATCACAAGTCTGTGCAGCAGTTCATTATACATTTTTGCAAAGCTAAGACTTTGGATTTGGCTAGAAAGGAGGGTGGAAGCCTTTTTAATACAAGGCTCCTCCAACTCATCCTCACAAATAAAAGGATCATTAGGATTGCAAAGACAAATCTGATTTTTAGTTGCAGAACAAATCTTACTTCTACATGAGTAGTGTATGTATGTAGGTATGAGACACCTTTCTTTCACCATCACTTCTGTAGTTCAGATTTAGACTTATAACAATGGTCTTCAGAAGTCATTTTTTCCTTTTTAATTCTTGTCTTCTTCCTTTCAGACATCGCATTTTAGAAACAGTCTCCTCATCTCAAATTCTATCTGTCCAAATGTGATCTTCTCTACCTTAACAATTCCTCTCTTCTTTATCTTTTCTAAAGCGTTTAAAAATTCCACTACACTTTCTGTCTCCCAGGATCTTCCGTAGAAACAAAGAAGTAAAAACTTGCTTGTAAACATAATAAAAAAGGAATTATTTTGGGTTGCCATCGTTATCAAAATAATGACAGAAAATATGTCAGGCTGCACTGAAGCTCACTAAATCCTTATGTGATATATTCTGGAATTTTGAAAGGTTTGCACTGGGAAACTAATTAGCACTTAGTCTAATTTAGCAAACCAAAAAGATCAGGTCATATAGGAATTTTCCTGTTCTTCTGATGATAAATAATGCAAAAACTCACACTCCTAATTTAAAAAGTATCTAGCTATCATTTCTCAGTCACTACGGCTTTAACTGAGAAGAATCTGTTCCTTCTTCATCAGGATTACCTGGCACCCCACCCACAAATATAGATTAGTAATAGCTATTGGAAACAAAATCCTTATAGAGATTTCCAAGAATTTCAGCCAGTAGTAGAATCAAATGGATATGTATAATTGCTAATATCCTTTAGAAAGTAAGATATGAGTGTTTGATTCTCTAGCCACTAAGGGTTTTTTCCATTTTTTTCTGTTATTTTTCTTCCACTTACTAGCTTCTAAGTGAAATTACCAGTATATGATAATACAGGCTCTTAACAAGTTACCTTCTCCTCTACCTTTTCTTCTTCTTCTTCACTAGGATTTCTTTTAAAAATAAATCTTATTTCCTCTATAAGTTAGTTTCCTTTTTAAACTGCATGGTTTTCCCTTCCAATTATCGAATCGGGGCTTTGGGGGCATCTAATTAAATGTTCTTAAACTGCTCCCAATTAATATCATTCTATTTCAGTTTAAATTGTCTTCCACCTGAATGGGTTTATAATTGCTTTCTAATTGCCAAGTTAGTCTTTTCAAAACACCAAGTAGATATCCATTAGTAATGTGAACTAAATTGTATGTTTAACTCAAGTTAAATTATTGCCTTCATAACTTAGATTTTCTGATTTTCATAGATTCTATAGAAGGAATCAATTTTGTAGTTTGCCTCAGTGCTTTGCTGCAGAAATCAGCTTGTACACTGCATTGTATTACAGTTTTTAAAATGTTGATCAATGTAAACTGATGTAAATAAACACAGAGAGTGTTACTTTTCTGCTTTGTTTAAATACTAATGAAACTGTGGGTTGGATACCAATATCGTCTTGCTAAGAAAAAACAGAGAAATTACACTAGTTGTCAGTTTGTTTTTCAGCTACTTTAGAAGGAGAAAGGGAAATTAATAACATTTAATTTAATAACAGGAAAAACATAATTTTAAAGCCATTCAGCCCCTGTTATAATATTTTCATTTCAGAATAGACACTGCTTTTTCAGATCCTGACTTTATTAACACACGTGTGAGTGAAATTAAAATTGAATGACACACAAAATCACATAACACATTTTTATCTGCATGCAAATGAACACTGTAACTGGAATTCTTACTGCCTGGAATGACTTTGGTTACTTTTTTTTTTTTTCCCTGCAGAAGAGGGGTGTATTTGAAGCTCTCTTTAGAATGAAGAGCTAGAAATCATCCTGTGCTTTTCAGAGTTTCTTTTCACAGTTTTCACTACCTAATTTCTTTCTTACTACCATGACCAGATTCTAATGGAGAGGTATGAAGAGTTAACACAGGAGGTTTCTTCAACCCTCCTCCAGTTACCAAGGGCTGAAGTCCAAATTTTTTAATTCACTCTTACAAAAAATTCTTCATCCTGAAATCATTCATAATTTGAATTAATATCAGACACACTTCAAAGGAATAGAAGATTAGTGCAGATAAGTACACAAAATCTGAAAGCTCAAGTAGACATCTTAGTGCTAGAAAATCCTCAAATATGCTGGCTGACACTATAAAAATAGGTGTTACAGCAACACTGAAAAGCTCCAGAAGGATGAGCCACCACTCTCACAAGAGAGAGCAGATTGTGCCAAAACTCTAATAGATGGGAAATCTCAAGAAAAAAGAAATAAAAGGGGGAGTTAAAGAAAAAGGTGCAAAGCTGAAATGCAAGTTAACCCAAAATGAGCTCAGTATGGCTATGCTTAACTTCCTTTCGATGCCGCAGGCAACTCAGGGGTTTAATTCTGCAACATACCCACTGACTTATTTTGTATCATTATTTTAGCTGTCCAGTACCAATAAATTTAAGTCAACAGCTGAGCTTCTACCTGGTAGCAGTTCTCAAGGAGCATTGGGACCAAATTTGATCACGAGGGAGAGTATCTGTTTATGTACATTAAAAAACAGACAAGTTCAAGATTTGGCCCTGTTGGAGAAAGTCCAGCACAGGGTCACTAAAATAATGAGAGGACTGGAGCATTTTCCCTATGAGGAACGGCTCAGAAGCTGTGACTGTTTAGCATGGAGCAAGGAAGGTTTGGTGGAGTCCTATCAAGGTATATAAATACCTGAAGGGAGAGTACAAAAAGAACAGAGACAGACTTGTTATAATGATGCCCAGTGACAGGACCGGAGGCAATGGACACAAAATTAAACACGGGAGGTTCTCTCCGAACACCAGGAAGCACTTTCTCACTGTGAGGGCAACTAAGCACTGGAACAGGCTGCTCAGTAGATTTTGGAGTTCTTCATCCTTGGAGATATTTAAAAGCCATATACAGCAGCGCATCTTGCCCCAGAAAAGCTTACCTTTTGCTTTTTAGCTGGTGAAATAGCTCAGGGGATCTCACTCCTCACAAGAGCTTATCTGTTGCTCACTAACTGATGAAACAACTCAATCAGGGCAGCTTGTCTTGTAGGGAGTTAATTTGGCACCATGGGAATAACACTCCCAGCTGACAATAAACATCTTGCTGTGGAATATATCCGGAAAGATAATGTGGAATTTCTGACCAACAAATTTGTGTAAACTACACCAAATTGTGTAAACTACACCAAATTCTCAAAAAGCAGAAATCTTCTCCACATTCCCTGAAAAAGAGTTGGGCTTTCTCCCCAAAGCTGGGACACCTACTTTGTGGTTATTTTTCTGGAGGCTGAGTAAAAGGACTTTGTGTTCACTATTGTCATTTTGGCAGTAGATTACATTGACTCCTAATCTGTACTATTTCTTTGCTAGCTTCAATGGAGATACCTTGATATGGTGCACTGTTTTATGTCATCTACTAGCCGTTTTTTTTGGTTTATACTGTGTAGTAAGTAACTCTGTTTGAGGCCTTCTTTCTGCTATCTCCTGTCTATTCAATAAATAACTTATTTCATAATTGACCTGATCTGCCATCCTTAGAACTTGTAGGCCAGAACAAATTTAGGTGCAGGCCCCCTAAATTAAAGCTGCTGTCAAAAATCTGAGGCTAAGGCAGGGCTTGCCTGAAGCTGCCATTCAATCCATAACACATGTGAACTTGGTCCTGGACTACCAGCTCTAGGTGACCCTGCCTGAGCAGGGGAGGGTTGGACAAAGTGACCTCCAGAGGTCCCTTCCAACCCCCAACCATTCTATGGTTCTTTGATGCCATCTTATTCCAGAACAGGAAGGAAGAAAGTCAGGTAAGAAGGAAGATTAGGAACCTAAGTGGTGGAAAACAAGTAAATTTCAAATCCAAATCATGGCTTCTGCTGGTTCAATATTCAGCTGTTTGAAAAACTGAGAACATTTCTATGACTGTGTGATTACTTCAATATAATTCCTCCACATTCCGTTCATATGCACTTCATCATTTAAAAACAGTAATCTATAATTCAAGAGAAAATTGAACTTCTTCATTACATAAGATATTAGCAGTTCCTAATTTGATATAGTACTTCTCTCAAGTGTAGAACTTGTTTACAAAATGGGGTAAGAAGACCTTTTATTCTTTAAAGAACAAACCCCAATCAAACAACGAATCCTCACAAAATTAAGTTTCTTAGTCTAGACTTTTAATGTGAAGAGGTAGTTTTATTTCTGCAATAAGACCTGCATTTCTAGTACAGGCATGTGCCTGTGTGCTTTGCAGAAATACACAGTTTCTGCATTATTAATAACACAAAACTTCCATTACCTGTCATATAGAATCTCAGTTTTCAACATTTTTCTGATAGCAGTGCTAATTTCCTGAAGTACCAAGATATTCTTGATGCTCTCAGCATTTGAAAATGCATCTATCAGCACTGAAGTTAGCTTTAGAACTGATATTAAAGTTCTACCTTACATACTGTTGAACAAGACCACATAAATCTAACCTGGCATGTCACAATTTCTTTAACCTTCTCTCTGACAAGACAAACACAAAAACAATGTTACAACTAAAAAGGTGAAGGCAGAAATGCACTTCCAGGGTTTAGCAGAAAGTTAGGTGATATTCCCTTCTGAGGAAGGTGTTATCCCAAGACTGATCTAATGAGGAACGTTTCTTTAGTCACATTCCTTTCACATAATGCAGTGGCTGATTTTCTTCCTTACTCAAGAAATCTTTCTTCTGTTAGGCACAAAACCTGTTTAAATTGAACTCTGTTTCAGGTTTTAACATTTTTGATCATGAGTTATCCTTCACCCAAATGTTATTCGTTTGTGAGTTACGACTTTCTAACAATGTTTCAGATAAATCATTGTATGAGAAAACAAGATAAGAGAAGAGCAATGCTTACGTATTTCACTTGAAATAGGTGTAAATATCTGAATTTGTAAATATCAGGATTTTCCAGCAATTAACTGGCCCTTCCAGTTACTTTGGCACCTATCAACAAATTCTTTTTACTGTAGAAGTACTTCAGACTAGTTTCTACAGAAGGATTTCTCTTACACTTTTGTGTATGTCTTTATCAAAGTCAGTCTTTATCTTTCTAAAGACTGCATGCTGCTCTATGTGTGTGCCTGCTACCCTTAGGAAAGACTTTCAGCCCTCCTAGTTCTGTGGCATTCACTAAAATATTCAGGATTCTCTAACCTTCATTTAGTTATCATTGCTACCTAAAAACTGGATTAAGCCATAAACCCATTAACAGTCAACAGTTAAAAAAATCTAATTGACTTAGAAATATTGAATCATCAGGATAAAATACTATAGGTAAATTTAACTTTCAAATTGGTTCATTAATTTTTCTATATAGAAAGAATTTTAAAGACATTTTGAAATTAGAAACAACTAATTAATTTTTATGCAGGATAGTATTTCTCTGTAGACTGAGAAAATGACAGAAAGACATATGGTTTAAATGAATTTTAAAAAATGACAACAAACAAACAAAAAAACCCATGCAAACTATATATTAGAAATGCTCTAAATCTTCTCATTTGAAATTTAAATTTTGATGTGGATTCAAGAAATATGAATTTTCTCTATTATGCATTGGCTTGAACAAAACTTCATAGCAAAACTTTGCAAGTTTTCAATGTATCTTTATCAGCTTTATTTCTAATCAGTTTAATGAAAACATGCATTTTATTCATGCTAGTTATTTTTTTGTTTTCCATAATTTTAATAAGAAATTTAAAATACAAAAGACCCAGGCCAACAAAATAGAACTCTCCCCCAGGCCTCACAACATCACACTCATACATGGAACAAAATAAATTTATTCCAAGTATTTTTCCTCTCTTCATCTTTGGAATATGATGCTTTAAATATTGAAACTGTATTATTAGTTTAACTTCAAACCCATGCACGAAAACACATATGTCATGGTGTGTATCACCTAGCTAGCCAAAGTCAGCCACATCAAGACTTCAGTGAGGAAAATCTTTGTAAAGCTTTTCTAAAACAATTTGAAAATATAAATAACAACTCACTGTGTGATTTGGGACTGAACACTAAAGGGTCTGCAAGGACCTTTCCCTTGCGACAAAAAATGGGGTACTTGGATCTTATCTTTCTGTCCTCCTTTGTTAAGAGTTACTTTGCATCCCTAAATGGTAGAAAGCAATAGAGACTTCTGTTGGCCACATGCAGCAAGTTGCAGTGGAATCTGAGGAGGAAGGTGCAGGCAGTATATCTTGGATTTCCCAACTCCAGCTGCCTAGGCACTTCCAGGAGTAGGTGGCAGAGGTAAGTGCCTACTCTGCTTCACAGACACTTCTCCCAAAAGGAAAATATCAGGTTAACTGGGCTGATGCACCTTATTTCTGACAAGGAAAGAAAAAGGAGATGAGTGCTATACAGCTGACCCAGGATGGCAAGAAATGGTTTCTTAGAGTATTCTTATGCCAAGAATATTGCAATGTTAGGTTCATAATCAACCATAACTACAGGACTTCCCCAACACACTTCCCTTCTTGGTATTTACAAAAAAATCACAATGACATTGTCATCCACTCTGCGTTCAATTGCCATGTATATTCAACAAATAGACTTCGAATGTTAGGAAACTTTGGCAGAAAGAATTCTCACAGGGAGAAGAGAGAAACCCATTCAATGACTGAATCTATCCCACAAGCTAGGTTTTCAGGTACTGGATAGAAACAACAGGTTTTTACATATAATTTCAATCCTGGAATGATTGGAAGAATGATTCAGGAAACAACTTGGGATAGCTAAACTATTTAAAAACGAAACAAAGTCATTTGCAGACAAATAAAATGACATTATAAATAAATATCAATTTTATGTTCAGACCCTTCAAGGGTATACTTAGGTCATTAACTAGTTCAATTTCAATGCCAATAAAGGCTACTTTTACTTTGAAACTAAATATTCATTTTCCCTGGAAGAAATTAAGCATATGCTTAAATAGAAACATTACATTGTCATCAACTGAGAAAAGCTTGAATTACCTTAGCTTTCATGTGCCAAAATCTGTTATTTCAAAATATGCTGCTAGAACTGAATGCAAGAATTGGTCAGAAAAGCATTTTAAAACCTTGAATACCAGTACAGAATATACTCTACAGTAACATGCAAACATTAGCTTATAAATGTTAAAAGCTTTTAAAAGTTACATTCAAGTCAAATATATTTTTCCATGAATCTTAAAATATTAAATTTTAAAGGTTCACTGAAAACTTAAACCCAAATTTTTCCCCTGGTAATCAGAAGTTCACAAATTAAAAATACAAAATTGCTCAAAATTGCCTTACTAACTCCGTCTTCAAATATTGCAATTACTACATAAACTATGCTTTTCTCAATAAAATTTTGCAATCTCTTCTTAAGGAAGAAAAAATTGGAAATGTTGTGTGGGAACAAAAACTACATTTCTAATTAAAACATTTGTGGTTTACAGCCAAACTTTAGAGGCAAAAAAACTGTTGAAACTAATAAATTACAACAAAGTTATTTCACATATCTTTAAAATATTATCATCTCACTGAAGATGGAAAAAACAGTTTTAACAGGAAAACTGCATCATTTCTGAATGATATGCATTGGATGTAATTATTTTACACAACTTGCAATCTTGATGGGAACTGAAGGAACATTTGAACATTAAAAAAGTTCTAACTTAAAGAGAATTAGTCCTTAATTTTTTCTCAATCACACTGTGAGAGCTTCTGTTGATAGTTCTTGGTCACAGTTGCTGGTTCACATCAGGCACACGAGGTGACACGACTGATGGGAAACTATAAAGGGAATAATCTCTACTCATATTTCATGAAATTCATCTTTCATTTTTGCGCATATACATTGTCTTTGAAAAAAACACACAACTGTTATTGTGGGATTCCACAAAATTTCAGTATTTCCTACAAAATGCATGCAAAGTTATTGCATAGCTTTGCATCTTATTGCCTGTTGGCTCCTATTTTCCAAAGAAAAACATACATAACACATGTTATGTATGTTAAGTATCAGAAAGAATAATCATGTGCTAAACCTCAGTATGAAGCTCAGGCACTGAAACTGATGTGGCCAGGTTTTACTGAGGACCTCCTCTAATTATTTGAACATATTAACATACATTGCATTTCAATGAAAATCTATTCTTTATCATATGTAAAATATTCATCCCCACCATTTTAAAATGCGTTGAAGTTACGCAGATTTCCTTAGGAGGAAAAAAATGCATTAGCATGCTTCATGTCCACTTCAGCAGAGCAATTTTCTAAACATGTTAAAAGTATCATATGTCGTCATTTAGTTCTAGGCAATAGATTCAAAAATAGATAAAACCATTCCAAGTATATTTCTATCATTCTATTTTCTGTGGATGGTGAGCAAACAGAGAAACCCTAAAGCCTAACTGCAACGCTTTCTGTACATCAAGAATTATTAATTTTATCTTCTATATACAGTTATAAAGTAGACCAAACTTTTATTAATATCAAGGGTTTAACATGTTTCTGGTATTTGACAAGTGTATGTGGAGGATCAGAAATGTGCTTTTTTAAAGCAGTAATAATTTTCTTTTGCACAGATTCATTTCAAACAGACACTTACCGAACAAAAGAACTCCAGGAATTATAAGGCACATTCTAGTGCATGTCTCCCTTATGGTGTTGTAGGATAAACAGAACACCTCAGACAAACATTGCCACACACTAGGTGATGAGTAATTGAAATATTTGCAAATTATGAGATTGGTATTTTTTTCTCTTACTTTTTGTAAACGGCCTAACCAGACAAGTAAATTAATAACATGCTAAGCTAAAATTCTTGCTGATGATTACCTGAGGTGATACCAAAAATACTTTTAGAAATAAGGTGGACCTCAAAGTCTCCCTTCTTCCTCTTCAGATAAACACTTTGGATAAAAGTTGGGTCTTGCAATACTCAATATGATGAGAAATGTCATCACATGGGCACATTTCAAAATTCACTAGGCTGTCTGTAGCAGATGAAAGTGTATTTTTAACAGATGCATGGAACAAAAAGTACATGCATATATATGATCCATTCTGCTAAAAAGCACTTGTACTTCTGTCCTAAAAAATGTATTTGATATGGATGCAGAGAAGCAAAAATCCCTGACAAAGAGCATTATGCAAAACCCTGGATTTCCGTGTTCCGTCTATAACCAGCAGTGCTCAGTAGGTATTTATGAAAGTCTTCACAAGGAGACGTAGGCAAGAGATACTTCCCTTTCTCCTTCCCTTTTGGGCTTTGACAGCATTTACCCATCCATCATTCCCTTGTTTCTTTGAGAATAATAAGTAGTTATTTTCACCTCATCAAAAAGATTGATCTTCAGCTTGACCATCTAAAGGAAGAAAGACCTTTTCCAAAACAATACAAACACAAGGTCCAGGCTGAAATCTGACAAAAGAATGACTGAATTCACGAGTGCAGCATATCAGGTAAGACCAACAGACAGAATGCTTCTCCTGAGATCAGGCTGGAGAGCTTCCAGATAGAGACTTTAGAGGTCAAATGGAAACTAAGCAAAACCAAACCCATGTACTGGCTAGAACATATAGGAAGAAAAATTATTTCAGAACTAGCTTTGAGCATGCTTAACTGCATTACTAGAGACTCCACTATTTCCAAAAGGCAGAAAAGGTATTATCTGAAAATTTTAATTGTAAAATTAAGGAATTTTGATTGTTCCTGTTAGATTCTGAGTTTCAGACTGCAGAATAGACTTTCATTCATTCATCTTTCTGAGGAAGTGATATCTTCCCTTTGATTATTTGACACACTATATAGTTAAGTCTTTCTTAACCTAGTATTTCTTCTGATAGTTCTTAAGGTATGGAAGATAAAAGTGTGTGCTATTTTTAACTCAAGTGAGATTTTTGTACAAATCTGATGTATCTCAGACACTTAATAATTGTGGTCTTTGACACAGCAGACTGCTGGAGTTAAATGCTCCTATTTAACTGAGTATTCCTCAATGTTATATGAATGTTATTTTTTGTTTGTTTTCCTCTCCCTTGCTACAATCACTTTGTATAATGAGATGTGGCACTACTGCAAGTTCAAACCCCAGCTTATGGATTGCATGAAAGTAACTGTCACTTGTAATCATTATCAGTGAGGGTTGGCTTGGGGGTTTTTTGTCTTATATGCAGTGATAGCATTTTGTTTGCCTGCGTCCATTATTCAGAGTGGGTAACCTAAGGTTGTGATAGTGCAATTCATGATGAGGCCTGCAGACATTTAGAGAATTCCATTCAAGGAAAACTGAATGATTATTTATTTGTCACTAATTCATTCATGTACTGAGGCAAAGAGCATGCTTAAGGAGAAAGAGAATATTTTCCCTTTTTTATTTTTAAAGGGTTGTAAAAAGTCTCTTACATCAAACACCATCTCACTTAAACTTCATATTGCTAACTAAATTATAATTTTAGATCATTAGACTATTTAGGGCATAATAAAAAGAGGAAATATACAGCTTTCAGCTCATTATGAAATTTCTCATTATCCTGGCTTTGTTTAGGACTATTGCTTGAATATGCATTTAGGACAGGCAGAAAGCCAACTATTTGTCCCTCAAACTGAATAGGGACTTTGGCAAACTCCACCCTGTGCAGCAAATGAGTTTTCAGAAATAGCCATTCTCCTTTGAGCAGACTAACTGGTACAGTGCCAAATTTGATACATCCTGCAAGAGGGTGAGAGGCAAGGGCAGGGGGAGAACAGGAAGTGCAGAGAGGAGAAAACCAGCCAGAAAGATAGATAAATGAAAGCAAACATTAAAAATCTTCTGAAAAATTCAGAAGATAATGTGCCAGATAAAGGAGGCAGCAAGACAGAAGAACGGTATAGTGTAGCACCAAAAATGTTCAGTTTATATGTTGTTTATATGTTGTCAGTTCAAGAGCTTGCACCACAGTCCCTGACTCCTTCCACTCTGAGATTGGGTTTGCAGTTTCCTATACCTCTGGCAACTTTATACTTTACAGAGTGAAACTTTCCACTTTGAAGTCTTCTTTTTGAGTCTGTATCCATACCTTCATTGGGCCTCTTTCTCCTATCCTTTTGACTATGATAAAAAAGCTGAAATATAATATCACATTACAAGCTTTCTTACATTCAAAAACTGTTAAAATTAGTCTCTTATAAAATAAGCTTCTGTATTCTTAACTATGAACATTTCAGCCTTCTACAAAAGGGGGGAAAAAAGGCTCACATTTTTCAAGAAGAGACAGGAGAAATATTTGTGCTTTTATCCCTCCTTTTAAGACATCAGCAACCTACAGGCAATCTATAAGAAGATTTACATTCACATGTGCACAGGACACATTTTTTTAAAATTAAGACACCTCCAATTTTATTCCTACAGTGTATATTCCAGCTGCTTTGCAGATGTCTAGTACATGACCATTCCATCTCAAGAGTTTTCCAGCACAGGCCTGTGGGGATCTGAGATGCCCTTGTCAATAGCCTGCCTTGGCTCTGTGGGGGCCTCTCTCCATTGATGTCAAGTGCTGAACTCCACCACTGGATATCAGGAAAAGAGCAGACCTTCCATAGGTCCTTTCATGATGCACACACAGTCCCCTTCAGGCTGCACACAAGAAGAGTCTGTCTACAAAAGGTGAGATGGCAGAAAGATTAAGTGTTTCAGGCATTAAAGAGCAAGGGTGACAAAAAGAGCAGGTAGTGAACTCAGGAAGGAAACTATTGAAAATTAGTCAAGAACAAAAGAGTGGAAGGAAGATGAGACAAATGAGTGCACAGCAGTAAACCGTCTCTAGCTACACGCTCAGTATCCAATACTAACAGAGTTTGCATTCAAAATTCCTAGGAAAGTCTATTAATAAACCTACAGTAAATAACTGGCCCATTTTGGTTTTCTTTCTCTAAACAAAAGTGACACCTATGGCCCATGGACCTTTCTGAACATGTTATGCATCATATAATTCCACGGAAATATTTCTCCTTCTGACTCTCTGTACTCCTTTCTATGAACTCATGCATTATTTTTAAAGCAGACTAGAGAAGAAATCCTAAAACTTAGGCCTAGCAGGGAAAATAGTGCATCATTTTACACTGGAATGGGTTGCTCAGAGAAGTTCTTGATACCCCAACATTGGAACTGTTTAAGCCCAGGTTGGATGGAGCTCTGAGCTACCTGGTCTAGTGGGAGGTGTTCCTGCCCATGACAGGAGGGTTGAAACAAGATGAGCTTTAAGGTCCCTTCCAAACCAACCCATTCTATGATTCTAATACTTAGTAGCTTTTTCAAAGACATTATAATGAATCTGACTTGACCCATCTTTTTAATTAGAACAAAAAAAAGTTTAGTAAACATTGTCCTGTTATTTTCCAAAGTTCGTCTATTTAATTTTTTGATCTTAACAATTTGCATATGTCTTTTCTTAGACTATGAAGGAGAATCAAATGATTTGGCTACAAAGTCCTGTTCAACTTTCTGTTTACTGTGCACAGACACAATGTCACTGGCTCACAGTCAAACAGACAGTCTCAAAATTGTATTAAATACGCAGCTTTCCAAAATCTTTGTTCATCCAAATTCAATTTCTGAAATCTAATATGGTCTCGTCTCTCAGTTTCTTTAAAAAAACCTGATGAAATGTTACATAGAAGCAGTAGAATATTGTAGAATGAAGTCATCACAATATTCGGGCTAAGATACAAATTCAAAAGATTCATCCACAATGTGGATTAAATCCTTACCTCATTTTTACACTGCACTCAGAGTGTATACTTACAATAAGTACTTATTGTAAGTGTATACACTTACAATAAGTATAATATATTAACTGCTTTTTTTTTCTCTGAGGACATAGAGGAAGTGAAGCTGTACTTGATGCCCAGTCTTGTATATTTTTAACTGTAAAGTGGATCAATATTCCTGCCCTGTTTCATGCCCCCCCTTTCTTCCTTCGTTAGCAAAACAGACCTTAAAAGTTGCAAATTATTTGTTGTAGAAGGATGTATGAAAAAACTACATACTAATTCACATTACTGGAGTAATGAAGCAGGGTTAGAAATCTCAAGAGGAAAATGGTAGCAGAAATGAAGTAGAGTGATGTTTATCACTGCTAGTGTGTGGCAGGCTTACCAAAAGGCACACTCCAGTGTGCTGCAGCAGGATCACACTCAGCCTCAGGAGATGTGTGCTGCAGAACAGGGAATGAAGCTGCACATTTCACAAGTGAGGGAGAGAATGGAGGGTAGAGCCAACGACCCATTCCCTTCCACAGATCTGTACTTAGATCTCAGCATTTTCCCTCTATCACAAAATGCATATCCACAGAGAAGTATCCTGGGGATTACACACCATCAAAAGCCTTATGGGTGGCCCTCTGAATTAGTGAAAGGTAGAGAGGAATCCCTGTGGGTGATTGAAACAGGTAACTGCTAAAGCACAGCACTGAGGCTAAGCTGAAAGAAGCTCAAAGCAATTGGTCAGATGAGCCTGACAGACCAATGTGGATTTTACTGGCTGACATCTCTCAATCATAATCTTACAGTTTCTAGGCAGAAAAATCTGATCACATGCAATAGCCATTGCCCTAGCATCTAGTCAGCCAGAAAAGATAAGTAACAAGTATAGGCAGAGATTTGTCTACAAAAGACAACTTCATGTGCCATGCAGCATGGGTGTAGTTCATTGGTTTAATTCTTAATCTGTTTAGGCCGGTGACCTCTGCTGCTTCTTTATACAGTATCCTTTATTTCATCCCATTACTGTGAAAACATTCTTTCAAAATGCTTTAAACAATCATATAACAAGAACAAGGTATATTTATTGGCCTACCAGCATGCCCACAGAGCATCTCCCAAAGCTATTTGTGGTTGAATATCATGTCACCAAATTTCCTGAATAAGTGGTAATAACATGCCATTGCTAGTAATAACATGCCAATCTACAGTGCTTCCTAGACACAAAGAAAACTGAAATTGCATGTCATATATATACTCTCTAATATAAAAACTGGAAAGTAAAATAGCTAAAGACACAAAGAAAAAACTAAAATGTAACTGAGTTCAAATATTAGTGGGTATTCTACAAAATAAAACAAAATTAAAAGAAAAAATAATGTAATGGCAGAAAATGAAATAATTGTCATAATAAAATTTGCACGTGTATACAATTCACATTCAAACTGAGCCTGAGAATTTTAAATTCCTTGTAGAATCTTGCACGGATTTGTTTTTCAGGGTCCTGCACTTCCTAGTACCATGGGGCAAAGATTGCCCCAGTCAGTAGCTGTGATCAGGAGCAAATCAGGATGACAAAGCTGTTTTGTTTCAGCTAGTAACAAGGTTTACTAAACATGCCTGGGCAATTCTTATCAAAAGTATACCATTCCTCAGGGTCCCAGGGGAAAGTGCAGAACCTGACAATGATGGCCCAGAGGAAAAGGGACAGAAGCAGTGCTGGTTCAGGTATAAGAATTACCGAGAGCCCTGATAGTGCCAGAAGAACGGCTCCATCTTCAGAAAACAACAATGTATCAGCACCGAGGCCTTCAGCAAGCAATCAAACTATTTAAGAGACTAACTACCGTCCAAAGTGTTATGGGGAGTCTGAATTCAGCAATGATATTTTGTACCCTGCAGAAAGTCAAATACTGAAGGAGTGAGATGGATTAAACTTAATTATTTAATTATTAATTCATTAATTATTATTAATGAATTATTAATTTTTATAATTATTATTTAATTATTAATTAAAATTCATTAATTAATAAATTTAATTAGGTTCAGCATTTGATGATTGCTATTTCAGCTGTTTGGTCCTTTCTGATAGTGTGTTCAAAGTTCTTTCCCGAAGAAAAAGGAAAGAAATTTCTTCATCTACTGCAGAGAACCGGCATTAATAATACTCCAGAGCAGGAGAGGCAGCTCATTCCTGGTGCTGTTCCATAGCAGGTAACAGAGTAACAGAGAAGCATCCAATCAATAGCTTTCTCTTCTATAAAAAATAAATTTAGCTGTGCCTGTTGCACGCTCACAGGTCTTCATCATACCCCCAAAAACCATCAAAATGTTTCTTATTTCCAGCCCATAAATAGAATAGCTAATGCAGTTTAGATTTTTATACTGTAGATCCCTAATAAAGGTCACTGTCTTGTTTATAAGAACACAGCATACAAAAACACTGTAGCCCAAAAACTAAACCAGGCTGCCATAATATGCTGGGGAGAGTCCACAAAACATCACCCTGCTGAAGAGAATTCACCTCCCAGTGCTCTTCTCAACACACACCACACACACATGGAGTCACTACCTGAGAGCAGCCATAAGACCCCAGGAAACCATGTCATCTCCTAAAACACACACACATAGAGCAGCCTCCACAGTTTAAAAATCCGGTGTAAGAGCTAATAATGAATTTTAGGGATGCTAACTATATCTCCAGTGTCCTAACTGACAGAAGGTATTTTATAATAGATATAATACATTGAGTATTGGGATTAATTTCTCTTCTGTTCTGTACTTAGAATCGTTACAGATCTGCACCATGAGCACCCATGATTACCTCTGAGTTTGGTCTGTCCATGGTTTCAGGGTACTGAGCTGCTGTATGGTGCTTTGCTGTCTGAGCATTTATATGGCAAATGGAAATTAGATATCAATGTTGATAAGACAGAATTATCATTAAAGTTGTCCAATAATAAGTACGCATAATGTAGCATAGTGCATAAATAGTCTTAAAATACATATTTTAAAAAGGAACAAGAACATTTTTTTAAAATAGTCACAAGAATAAAAATCTTAGGCAACAGATTGGATATTTTTGTTGAAGCTTCAAGAAAGAGACAGAAAACAAAAAAACTCCTTCAGAACCCATCACTCAAAAACCCATAAACAAAATTGACAGGTATAAAAGGTCAAAACATGCTTTCTGAGAACAGAAAAAATTATACAACCGACCAAGACAAAAGATTAAATTGCAAAGATACCCTAGTGCTAGCAGAGTTCATTTCACCCTTTCAGAGCATATTGCCACATCTCTGCTCTCATATTTGAAAGACAAAAATCCAGCATATTTTAAATAAATTGCATTTAGCTTAAGTAAGAGAGAAAAATAAATTTGACAACAGCTCCAAAGTATCAGATTTACATGTGTGAAAATTTTCATAAGCAAGTAGGCTGAGATAGGCAAGAAGCTGGAAGGGGACATCTGATTTGAAAGGGATATTCTGTACCATGAAACATCATGCACAGTAATAAAAAATTGTGTAGAGATAAAAAGGAGGAGTGCTTCCAAGTTGGTCATTGCTCAGAGCCTGGCAGGGCATTGCCCCATTTATGGGAGGTGGTGAGTGGCTGCCTTTGCATTACTTGAGGTTTTCCCACGCTTTCCTTCACTTGTTTAACCTGTCTTTATCTCAGCCCACAGGTTTTCTCCCTTTTGCCGTATCTATCCTGTCCACTGTCCTCCTGGAAAGGTGGGAGTGGGAGAAACAAATGGCACTGTGGGCACCTACCTGCTGGCTGGGGGCAATACACAACATGGATGAACATAGGTACACCTTGTCTTCCTATATATTTTAGTGAAGCTCATTGAAATAAATTTTTTACTATGTAGTCATGCAGGAAACACAAGCATGTTTTACCATCTTTCTATATTTCTTCTTTTATTTGGTGCTGGGGTGGGTGGATGTTGTGTTTTAAGAATTGTTGTACAATTCTGTAAGGTCATTATTAAGTATAAACATGTGATACATTTACGTTTAAAAAAAAATTCAACAAATACTTTATCATGAAAGATGCTTTCATTAACCTAGATATACTTCTTTTCAGCTATTCTGAGTCAATTTTCTGTTGTATTCTCCAAGGCAAGGTCTCAGAAGTTTCTGATTTTCCTTTCCACTGGGTCCAGTGATATTCTGCACCACACCCCAGCCACTAGAGTTTTCAAACTAAAGGCTCACAGGCAGCTAATAAGTTACGTTTATTTTTGATCTTATATGTTGAAATTTACCTAAGCAGATGTAGGCTTGTGAAATAGTTTCTTTTTGAAACAGTAATGCTCACATTCACCTGGTCAGACTGTCAGTTTTCAGTTCATGTGAATGGACATGTAGGAATGACCTGTGGACAAGCTAAGATTAAAATTAAGACTTCAATTTTAAAAATCCATGAACCAGAAGACCACTTTTATCCACTCATCTTTATGATTAAAGTGCAAATTCCAGAACTTTTTTTGTATATAGCACAACACAACCTTTACTTACACATGCTTGCAGCATTCTTAAATAAGAATCAAGTTTAATTTCCTTATGAAGAATGAACAGCTTTAGATTCCATACTTTTTTTTTTCATTGAGATTAAACAAATATATTATATTGGATGTGAGCTTGAAATTAACTGAGTGTCATTAAGAAACAGATGACTACTTACACAGCCTGAAAACTTTTTTTTCTGTAGTTCAGAGAAGGCTAAGTACTGCTCTGCTGACTTCATCAGGAAAATGGAACATTCTGCTGCAATATCAGAGCTTGGGTGGGAAATGGCCAAAAGTGCAAGCTCTGGTCATCAGCATTTTCACAGGAAAAGAGGAAATAAAAAAGCTTCCAGGAGAAAAATAGCAGTCTGTTTCAGCTTGAACCACACTACAAGAAATTACTCAAAGACTCATTAAATTGAAAGCATTAATTCTGCAGAGTTCAGCTCAAAATACCAATAATTTCATTGACAGGCTTTGTCATTCTCACAGAAAATGAAGAAGTCATCAGATGTTAACTGTATTCAGAGGTAGAAGGCAGTCATTTAAAAGGTAATCTTTTGCACCTTATCAGTACTCCACAATAGACACTTGACAGATCAGGAATGGATTTTAACCCCAGAATTAACAGGGGTCTGAAACTCTTCAGTGAATAATTTAGGATTTTCAACTGCTATTCATTAAATAGTTGCATTTTTTCATAGATATATGTAGTATATAATGGGGTTGGGAACTCAGGGGCAGAGCTGGGAAAAACATTTTGGAGCCAAATTCTCTCTCGAAACCAGAACTCAGTTCTGCACTACCTCAGATACTTCCTAACTCTGAAACATTCCATTCCCACAGGAATTTCATATTTCAATATGAAATTCCTGTCAGTTCTTACTGTGTTGCTGGTAGGAAAGTCCAGATTCTCCATCTTGCAAGCACCAAGCAGTTTGGTGCTCAACTCTGTCAGAACCCAGGAGCACAGTGAGGGCTTTTATTTCCTCATGCAGCTGGTGGCAGGTGAAAAGGGATCACCTCTGCATCACTTGTTGGGCTGTTTCCTTCTTGTATTAAACTGCCTTCATCTTGATTCATGAGTATTTCTTGCTTTTGCCCTTCCACAAGGGAAGGGGGAAATGTGAAGGGGGATCAGAAAGCAGGTGGCTGGGTGGGAACTTAGCTGCTGGTTGGGTTCAACTCACCACAGCAGGAAATATTTAACATTTCAAAGTGTAATATTACAACTCTCAAGTCAAGAAAGCAAAAGACAGGGGTCTTCATTCTGACCTCAGAACTTCTGTTTGGTATGTAACAGAGTAAATTTCTTCAGTGCTTCCCCCAGTGTAATAATTATAGCAGAGTGGTATTTAAAAAAATAATTTCACCAACACCGAAAATAGTTTCCAGTTGCGTCACATCGCAGTTATTCTAACTGTCCTTGACTGCAGTACTGGAAGCATACAAATATAAAACAAGTAGTTTTATATACTGAAAGTGCACTAGGGTCTTGAAAAGATTCCTGACCTTAAACCAAAAAGAAAGTCCTCAACCTGCTGCCAAGCCTGATACACACGATTTTTGGCAACTGCATGACAATTCAGAGCAAGACCACAGCTTCTGTCACACAGGAAAGCCTGTAATGTAGTTTCCACCTCAGGCTGAGGACTAAAAGACACCATTCACAGTCAGCAGCTGCCCAGCCCTTATGTTCTGAGAGGTCCAGCTGGAGAAGGAGAGGCTTTGGTCATGCTGGGCAGAGTGTGTTCAGCATAAACTGGTTATCCAGAAACTCAAGTTCAGTCTTTAGATATCCAAAGCCTCTCTTCCAGCCCTTCAGTCTAGCACCCTAGCCACCCTGAGGTCCTTGATAAAGACAAAATCCTCATCTCCTGCACCACCCTGGAGCACAGGCATCTCCTTTGCTTCTACATTGACCGTGCTCTGTTCTGCTCTATTTGACGTCTTCATGACAGGGCTCTGATGGCTCAGGAAGTGCATGCAGCAGTTCCTCCTGCTGCTAAATACTTCACTGATGCATGACGCCTTTCAAAACCATTCTTCTGATCTGTCACTAAATACTAAATTGTGTTTAATGCACAGTCTGAGGAATTTTGTATATTGGTGGGGTTTTTTTCTCTCCCACGTTTTTAGTACTTGTAACAAGTGCCACTAACTGGATTAATTCAGTTGGAAAGTCTCATTGTTTTAGCAGGGACTCAAAAAAACCCACAACAATGAGTATTTAAAATTACCATGTAATTACATGAGTACTAAATATTTAGGGATGCTAACTAAGAGAGCAACTTTGAGAGCACCTTTGCATTGGACATAACTTGGTGTTATCCACAATAGATTATTCCAGCACTTGCAGGGTATGAAAAGGCATATACTTCAATCACTACAATCTCTTGAGTTATCTGTTTCAACATCCATGTTCTATAATGACAAACAACAATATTTGACTCTAAATTGCATGTTTCTGAATCCTATTTTTCCTGCTGACAATGGCAAGGCCCCAGCTGCAATTTGATAACTGTGTCACATTTCAAATAATGCTTCATCTTTAGATTTTGAAGCCCATTTAGCTTAATGGTTTCATTATAATAGGACCACATTATCACAAATGACAAATTTTTTATTAGGAATTTTAAATACATTCTATAATGTCCAACTAGCTATGGATTAAAGCTGACCTTTTAAGTTACCATTTGCATGATTTACGTTTCTAAAATAAAAATCTTCATGACAGAGTGACATCTACAAAAAAAAATACAGTGTTAAAAATTCTAGGAAGTGCAGATATGCTCCTATAACTTTACCATTTCTAGGCTGATACTGTCCAAAAAGACCTAAATCTAATTCCAAAATTATATTGTGCTTAATGTTGTACAGGTAACTTTCAGTTCCTGAAACAGTTTCCAGCAGGGCACACAATAGCATGTGTTATTTTCCTCTTATTAGTTAATCTCATCATTTTGCTTCATTCTCCTAAATGAAATTATAGGATAACAGCAAGACAATTTAAGGCACTAGGATTTATTCTGCTGTAATGAGCTGAATGCATGGACTAAAGATATGGAATCTGACTCTTTGTAGTTTTATATACTGAAAGATTATTAGAGATATCTAGAACTGTAAGTTATTTTAGATTGTGTACTAAAATAAGCTCAGAAGCAGAATGAAAATTCTGTGTTGCATTGCATACTCTCAGGGGTACTTCTGTACATACTTCCCAGCTGTTACTGCACGTTGGTTTATTGTAGCCAATACTACTAGACTGTCTCCAGCAAAGTCACCTGGTGACTCCCAGTGTCAGTATCCACAGATAAAAGAATCAGAAGAGAAGTTTTCAGAAGTTTGTATAATAAATCATTACTGTGAATCATGTGGTCTTCAGCTAAAGAAATTCCTGAACTTGCCTAATTCCCAAAGTTCTGAGTTATCTGCTGTAACTGCTGCTGAAGCTTATAAATACTCTGTGCAAATACAACATTCTGAACACATTTATACAAAATCAGGCCAAATATATGTGATTTGTGATGCTTACATTTTAGTTATTCCCTTGAAGACTGAAATACAGTGAGAAAGTTACAGCATTCCTGATGCTGATAGGCAACAAGAAGTAGGCAAGAATCAACAAAGTCACATGGCAAACAAAGCACCTGATTAAGAGTTATTTCTGTCATTCTTAAGAGCCAGTTATAATTCAGCCATTTTCTAAACATTTATATCAAATATTACAGTAAGCACAGAACACATAGTAAACAAGAATAAATACCATCATCTTCCATCCAGCTAATTTGTGTTCCTCCCAGGCCATATATCCCTGCTTCCACCCCTTGTACAGTTCCTTTTTATGTTTTAATTTTAAAGGCCACCTTATAAATATATATATGTATGATGGATTTTTAAAAAATTACTTTATTTACAATTATATGTGTGTGTGTATGGTTTCAGTGCCACAAAAAATATTCCCAGCATTAATCAACCCAGAAGAGACAACCCATATATTAAATGCATCCTTTTTATGCTCCTGTAGCAAGATTCAACCACTAACAACAAATTAATCATGTTCTGAGGTGAAGCAATTATGCAGTTCCCCATGTAATCAATAATCAGTGCAATCATTTACAACCCTAACTTCTGAGGTAGTCTTGATTTCCCTAGAAAAAAATCTGCACTGCTAAAACTAACATGACTCATATGCCAGGGCAATCACTTGCATCATCGAAATTGCTGGTTGTCTCACTGAGATTACATGACTACATAAATGTTTGAGTAGCTCGTTATCATGAGAGCTCTATGATTTATGAATGGCCTTGGGAAGCCGAAGAGATCCCCATCAACTGGAAGCTTCTTGTCCCAATTTACAAGAAGGTCAAGAAGAATGTTCCTGGAAGATACAGGCCTGTCAGTTTCACTTCAGGGCCTGGTAAAGTTACAGAGAAGATTATTCTAGGAGTTACTGGAAAACACCTGAAGGACAATGAAGTCATTGATCACAGCCAGCACAACTTCACAAGATCAAAGTCCAGCATAATCAACCTAATTTGCTTTCCCAACAAGTTGACCAAGGGAAGCCAGTGATCTGTTTAGATTTCAGTAAAGCTTTTGATACTGTATCTCACAGTATTCTTCAGGACAAAATATCTGGGAGACAGCTGGATAAATACAGCATGTGATGGGTGAGTCACTGGCACAAAACGTTTTAGTAAATTAAGTTGCACTAGGCTGGTGACAGGTCACTAGTGGAGTTTCGCCAGCCTCCAATTTAGGGCTAGTATTCTTCAATGTCTTCATAAATTACTTGTATGATTGACCAAAAAGCATACTAAGTAAGNAGGAGTTACTGGAAAACACCTGAAGGACAATGAAGTCATTGATCACAGCCAGCACAACTTCACAAGATCAAAGTCCAGCATAATCAACCTAATTTGCTTTCCCAACAAGTTGACCAAGGGAAGCCAGTGATCTGTTTAGATTTCAGTAAAGCTTTTGATACTGTATCTCACAGTATTCTTCAGGACAAAATATCTGGGAGACAGCTGGATAAATACAGCATGTGATGGGTGAGTCACTGGCACAAAACGTTTTAGTAAATTAAGTTGCACTAGGCTGGTGACAGGTCACTAGTGGAGTTTCGCCAGCCTCCAATTTAGGGCTAGTATTCTTCAATGTCTTCATAAATTACTTGTATGATTGACCAAAAAGCATACTAAGTAAGTTTGCCTATGACAGATAGTTTGGAGGAGCTGTTGACTCCCTAAAAAACAGAGAGGTCCTGCAGAAAGATCTTGCCAAATCAGAGGGCTGGGCAGTCACCAACCATATGAAGTTTAACGAGGCATATGATGGGTTTTGCCCCTGGAATAAGGCAACTATGTTGTACATCCCGACTAGGGACTGGGAGGCTGGAGAGCAGCCCTGCAGCAAGAGACCTGGAGATTCTGGTCCACGACAAGTTGAACATGAATCAGCAGTGCCCTGGCAGCCAGGAGGGACAGCCCTGTCCTGGGGACGTCAGGCATAGCATGGCCAGCCGGGCAAGGGAGGGGATTGTCCTGCTCTGCTCTGCACTGGGGCAGCCTCACCTTGAATACTGTGTGCAGTTTGGGGTATCAGAGCATAAGAAGGTTGGTTCAACACAGAGAAGGGGAAGAGACACCTCATTGCAGTCTACAGCTTCCTCACAAGCGGAAGCAGAGGGGCAGGCACCAATCTCTTCTCCCTGGTGACTAGTGACAGGACCCAAAGGAACAGCATGAATCTGCACCAGGGAATCAGGAATCTGGGTATCAGGAAAAGGTTTCTCACACAGAGGTTGGTTGGACACTGTAACANCCTGGCAGCCAGGAGGGACAGCCCTGTCCTGGGGACGTCAGGCATAGCATGGCCAGCCGGGCAAGGGAGGGGATTGTCCTGCTCTGCTCTGCACTGGGGCAGCCTCACCTTGAATACTGTGTGCAGTTTGGGGTATCAGAGCATAAGAAGGTTGGTTCAACACGGAGAAGGGGAAGAGACACCTCATTGCAGTCTACAGCTTCCTCACAAGCGGAAGCAGAGGGGCAGGCACCAATCTCTTCTCCCTGGTGACTAGTGACAGGACCCAAAGGAACAGCATGAATCTGCACCAGGGAATCAGGAATCTGGGTATCAGGAAAAGGTTTCTCACACAGAGGTTGGTTGGACACTGTAACAGGCTCCCCAGGGAAGCACCCACAGCACCAAAGCTGCCAAAGAAGTATTTGGACAATCCTCTCAAGCACATGGTCTGATTCTTAAGGCTGTCCTGTGCAGAGCCAGGAGTTGGACTTGATGATTCGTGCCCATCCTTTTTGACCCAGGATATTCTAAGATTCTGTGAATACATACAGGAAAATAACCCCCCACAACATCTAAAAGGTGCAAATCCAGTGGTTTTCAGAGAAGGGTTCTGCACTTGTGATGATTTTTTCCTACTCATTTTAGGCAACATCTCCTTAGCACTATTCGGAAACATTCACAAATGTTATCTTGTCAAAGCAGCTATTTGATCTTTTTCTTAAACAACAGTTGTAATAAGTCTGTTTATATATCCACTGAGAGTTCCCAGAGGGATCTCTGAGGAGCATCTACTCCAGTCTTTGATTCATATCAGTTCTGGCTTGATCAATTTCTTCAGATATTTATCTACTTAAGTTTTGGATATCCCCAAGGAGAAAAGTTCTGTGTGGAGCCTCTCTGGGAAACACATTCCTACATTTGATCATTATCATGGTACAACTATATATTTGATATTTGACTTTTCTGTTATTGTACTTTGTGTCCTCTTATTTCTATTTAGAGTACAAAAGAAGAGTCCAGCTTCACCTTCTCTGTAGCTTTCCATTAGGCAGCTGATACCCGCATTAAGGTCCCTGTTTAGCTTTCTTATGACTGAACAAACCCATCTCTCCTGCACATTATACACTCCATTCATTTTAGTGCCATCTGTTAGACTTGCTCCACTACATTAACATCTTCCTCATGCTGGGAATCCAAAACTGTACTTGAGATGCAGCTTCACAACCCATGAGTCAGGGGGCTGAACCACTTTTTACCCTGCCAGTTACCCTACTCTTATGAGACACTCTAGCTAGGCACACTTGCCTAAGTGCTACTGACTGGTTCCACTTGCTCCATATATTCTTAAACACATTTCCCGCTCTGCACTTTAGAAGGAAGCCCAACAGGACGTAAAATTAGAGATATAACCTTAAATTCCATTGCCTGAGGATGGAAGAACTATTTGATTTGCTTTGTTTATTGTTGGTGGAGTAGATGTTTTGTATCTTTTAAGTCTGTAACTGTTCCAGAGCAATCAGGCTGTTTATACTCATGCCGCAATCTGGACTACTTTCCAGTTGTGTATATATATATATATATATATACACATATATATATATATATAAACTACCAATTCTCTTTTTCTTAATTTACTTTTATTACATAACATTTTCTTACTATTGGCAAAGAGATGCAGAATATGCAAAATAGCCACAATGGCAAATACCCTGTAAACCATAAGTCAACATGGATTGCCGAATGATCAGATTGTAAATGAGTTTGCTTTTCTTGGCAAAAATCTATCTGAAGAGTAACTAATGCTACTATTTTGATAATAAAAACTGTGGAAGAATAATAAATAAAAGACATTGTTTAGAAGTTGGAGACAGAAGACTTGATTTTGTGGAAAATCCACATGGTAAAAGACATGGATGAGAATGAGCATGTTCAATTCCATATATGGTCCAGTATGAGATGGAGCAAACTGAGAAACAAATACAAAGTATGTGTCATACAAATAACCTAACCTTTATCTTTGTTTTAATTACAGTTGAAGGATTCTTTGAATGGATTGGTGGTTTAATTCTAAAATTTTGATTGGTTCATGACAGACTTTCTTTCACAGACTCACCTGAAGTCTGTGAAAGAAAGTCTGTCAGATTCCATAGAAGAGAATCATGTGCAAGAGGTTCAAGACAAACCTCTTGGAAAGCCACCTCCAGGTGGATTATAAATTCTTTCCTCTTGCCTCAGTGCATCCACCCCACTCAAATTATTTTTTAAAGTCTCAGTAAAACACTATATCACTTAATCAGAAAAGCAGCTATCACCAGAAATAAAAAAAAAAAAAAAGTAATTTCTCAAATACAGATTGGATAGTAGTGCTTGAACTCAAAAGATCTCAAACACTGTTCCACACTTCTGGAGTAGCCTGCTTCAATAAACACATTGGTAAAAGAAAGCAGCAGTATGATGTGTCAGTAACTAGAATAGGATACACTGGAATACATTAATAACTCTCACACTTAGATTATTTTAAAGTGGAAGGAAAGTAGGCTCCCTCAGGTAGCTCTTACCCTATAGAAATAAAAGCTACTGAGGGAAGAGCTGTTTTGTCCCATGTCCAACACAGCCTGTGGTGGAGTACTAGATAAAATCCCAACACTACACTGGTGAGGGGCAGGAAATCTAGTCCCTGAACTGCTCTTGCACCCAGCAGGCCCAGAGAGTTCTGTTATGGGCCAGCCCCAACGTCCCGCAGCGTGCGTGACCGCAGGCTCGTCACTCCACTGCACCTCACACCTGCACAGCTGGCCTTTCCACCACCTCTGCCTCCAGCAGATCTCTGCACCGTGTAACTGTTGTGCTGGGGACCACTTTCTTGTAAAGGATAGCTGACAATCTAAATCCCATTCATTCTATCCAAAACTTGCTGCTGTTAGATTGGAGCCTTCCCTGCCCTCCAGAGGGAGAGGGTTCAGTCCCATGTCTCCACTGCCCAGTGCCCCAGGGACCATCTGCAGGGCTCTTCATGGGAGGCTGACGCTTTTCTCCAGCCAGGGCAGGCACTCTGTCCTTGCAGATCATGTAACTTTAAATCGAGATCAGCTGCAGGGAGGAGGAAAGATAGGGAACCCTGCCTCCTCTCACTGACTCCAGGTCTGTCTCCATAACATTTGCCCTGTGCTGCCCGGTGTAAAATACAGCTCTGGCCTTTAGAAAGATGGCCAGGAATGAGGAGTAGAATTCCCCCTGGCCAAGGAATTGCTACAGCCACTACTGTATTGCATGTAAAAAGGCACTTTCCTCACCCAAAAAAGATATCCAATCTGTTTTGGGAGAAAAAGTGATGCAGAGAGAGGGTATTTCTGCCTTTACAAGAGTTTCTGGCTGCACTTTTCAGTCTTGGTAGAGCCCTGGTGACACCAGCCCAGCGACTGTGTAGAGGCTAACTGGATGCTGACTGCATAGATTTGTCTCAGATTGGTGCTAATTTTGGACTCTTTTCCCTTTGCTGTATCACCTCTTACTGAAATTCTATCAGACTAGTTGCTGCACACTTCTATTTTGCCATCCCAGAGGGTCAGAGATTCTACACAAAATTTGCAAGAACCAACCGCTCTGTCTCTCTATTCCATATGTTTAATACAAGCCTTCTATAGTGGGATAATAACTACTATAGTAGTCATTAACATTTCAGCAAAATTCTGGAAAGAAGTCCTCAGCTTTTCCTTTTTTTGCTTGTTTTTATGTTTGGGTATTTTTTAGACTCCAACTGATTCTTCTATATTGTCGATCAGTGCATCAACAGCAATTTAGAAATCTCTGCAACTAAATCATGCTATCAAAATTTTCAGATAATGTCTTAAGATAAAAATAGTAATAGATATGGATTTATCTTTTCCAGCATTCCTGTGTGAGATTGGTTTCATTTCTGGCATATGACAAAGAGCCCTGAAATATTTAATAGAATCTCAAGAATTAAGCAACACAGACTCAGAAGCTTTTGTTATAGGACAGAAATGACTCTAAGGTTACTTCAGCTATTCAGAAAAATACAAGAATATCAAATTTCTTTCTTGCTATTTTGACCCATCTCCAAGACAAAATCTTTGGGTCTTAATTATTTTGTTTGGAGAGAAGCTGTGCAGGAAGAATAATAATTACTTTGTTTGGAGAGAAACTATGCAGGAAGAATAATAAATTGGAAGCTACCAATATCTGCTAGTTACTATGCAATGGTATCAGACAAAGCATGAACTAATTTGGGGAGTCTGAACACTCTATAAATCAGGTGATGGGCAAATTTTGTGCTGTCAATAGAAAATATTTTTATTATGTGTAATTTGTGTCTATATCTTTCTGTAAAACCCATGGGTTTGCAATAGCAAGTGTGTCTATTTTGGCAGTCTATTTTTATTAAATATTGTTACTAGAGATTGCTATTTTTGCTTGCTATTATTGTCAAAAAGTGCGTTACTATTTTCTCTGAAATTCTTATGAATCATTACACTTACAGATAGCAAAGTGTTCTAGCTCTGAAAATATCTAAATATTCGGGACACTTTTCTCAAATTGTTGAAGTGTTCACTTGCATTTATTAAAAAATGCTTCCAAGAAAAATGTTTTGAAAAAAGACAGAAAAATAATCCGTAGGTATGTCAGCTATCAGGTGTGACCTTTCACTGCCTGCTTCATTTAACCCAGTATATCTGTCCTGGCTGTGAGATTCAAAACAGTAACAAGATCTGCTAAGGATCCAAAAAGCAAATATTTGCTTTCAGTCTACAAAATTCAAGAGAGAAGTAAAGGTAGATATGCCACAGCTATGGCAACCTGACTAAAAGCATCAGACTGGGATATGTTTTTCTAAAACTCAGAGAAGAAAACAAAAAAAAATTGGTACTGATACCTCAGAATACCAATTGAGGCCCAGTTTTTGAAAATGGAGAAATGGATTTAGGTATAAGGATCCATTTGCAGTGAACTTATTCCTACAAATTAATTTACACACAGTATAAATGTTGCTTTTACTCCAAACTTGAGAGATTTTAAGGGCATAATTCTTCCCACTGACAGATATTGTTTCTTGGTTTATCTCAGAAACACTTACCTTGAAAATTCTGCAGCATTTAAATTAATAAATAAAAATCAATTTTAAAGTATTTATGTTTCCCTCCACAACTTCTACACCAACACAAAAACACGACATTGAATAACCTTATCCCCTTCAAGGAAGAACACATTATTGGGTTAAGCCTAAGGAAAAAAAAAAGCCCTTAAAACATACTCAAGTTTTATTTGTTTCATAAGGTTAAGTTCCAGATGGTAGAAAAAAATAGCTTTAGCAGTAGGAAAACACACTGAGCAGTTCTCTTGCTAGCCAGAATTCAACATCACCTGGAATATCTGAAAATACTCCAGATTTGCAAGAACATGCACACCAAATAAACTACAGCACTCCCTGCTCTCTGTAATCCTTCCTCACCATATACACACACAATTTGAGGCATAATAGTAATTTCCTAATTATTCTGTAACTCTGTTTCTATTTAGAGCACTCTGAGAGGCTCTGCTCTTTCTGTGAGAAAAGCATTCAAGCCATATCACATTCACTGAGAGGCACTGCTGCCAAGATCCAGGCATGTAAAGCTCTTCCCTATACAGTCAAGAACATTTTTAGGACTTATATTTTACCCTGCCTGAGGCTATCAAAAAAGGACATGAGGAAACACAACAGTAGCCAAAGATAAGAAATTGAGTAAAGGTGATGATGGCTGAAATAGTGATTGCTGCTCAAAAAGTCTATGGATGATATCCTAAATCTTAGAACTTTAGGCTGAAAAACAAATTTAGGCAGCTAAACACTTTCTGAGAAGATGATGATTCAGTCTTAAAAGTACCTCCCACAAAGCACAGGCCAAGGCACAGAGGGATGATTCTTTGGCAGATCAGGACACACCCTACGCTTGAGAGAACAAGAGGGACTCATGTGAACAGACCAGGCGTTTTTTTTGTGCGATGTAACTCCTCTGAGTGAATAAATGCTGGGTGTGTCAGGTGTTTTTAATATGCTCTTTTGAATTAGCCACCTGTCCCAGAAACCAAGAGAAAACATCCTGCCTTATCTCTAATGCAATTTCCAGGGCCCAGCACAGGAGCAAATCAGGGATCCCCAAACTTTCAAGTGCAGGATTTAGGTGTAATCCTGCAGTTTGCAGGTGGGTGAAAGGCTGCTTATTTCCACTGAATTTTTGCAGCCCAAGTAAAGGTCATCACTCTGCACTACATAATTAGGAACCTTAAAGCTGTAGCACAGAGAAGGCAGGGGCTGATGGTAATGTCATGGTTTGTCATTACCAGAACAAGTAGTAGAAACAGAAAAATCAGCAAGAGAATTTGCAACAGATGTATTTTCCAGGAACACAAGTTATTATGTGTGAGGAAGAAACTCAAAGATAAAAAGGACAGATATTAGCAAACAAGGGGTGAGGTGAGGGGAGGAGAGTGATGTAGAAAGAAAAAAAAGAAGCATTAAAATAGAAGTCCTAAGGAAATGGAGAAGCAGACTGAAATAATGCATAGCTGTATTTTTACACACATAGAGTGTATGCATAAAGTGATAAGCAAAAATCCTACTGGAAATGAAAGTTTGCATACAACTCAAGATCACTCATGAAAGATTTTCAAACGGATTTCAAAGATGGAGACAGTGTGACAAATCCCTGAAGGGTTTGTAAGGTGACCTAAGAGGGCAGAGCTGAATCTCTTCCCCATATTAGTATGTATCACTGTAGGAAAAATTAAAAAGAAATGCAGAAGTTGAGAATGAAATAAGAAAAACATGAACAAATGAGAAGGAATCCAAATAAGATGGGAAACAGATTTCAAACATAGAAATAGACTAAAATAAGAAAAGAAATAAAAGCCCAAATACAGTAACATGCTAATCTAAAATGTTAGCAATAATGTGGAAAAAGAGAAGGAAATATCCTGAGCTGAATATAGCATATACATATATTTATATGCATATATATCATGATATTTATACAATCCCTTCAAAAAAAGAAATATTGCTTTTTTGTATATTTGAAAAATAAAATCATAAAAGTAGAAACATTTGCCAGTATAGGTCATGTTTAGGTATTGCTTAGGATACTTGAGCAAGACTTCAGAAAGTCTTACATTTACTACATGACAGAGAAACCATGGAATTCCAAGCAGTCTGATCAAAATTCATTTCCTTAACAGAAAACAAGTAAGAAATACTTTGAGAGTGCCAGTGCTTTCTGCAACATACAGAAAGATAAGAATTTAACGAAGTTGTAATAATTCACAAGAATGGTCCTGGATTCAGCTGTAACACTTAAAGATCTTCTGTTTCCAGATGCTATCATTTCCCCAGATACTGCAGCAAGCTTAGATTATCTTTCTTATTATGTAAAACTTTCCTTCATTTTCTCTCATATTTCCAGTTGTAATGCAGAAAGACACATTGAGTTGTGTCTGTGAGTCACCCAAGAGCCCTTTGACTCCTTTGTTTATTAATATCACTTTTTCATGTCATGAAGCACACAGAAAAGGCAACATGCAGGCTGCAAAAATATTTTACTTCTGTCTGCTTCTAAGACTTAACTAGGATTCATATTTTTTCAGAGCTGTATCTACATTTTGGGGGAGTCACAATTTAACAACTCTTTCTCAAAGAAATGTCCAACTGAAAATAACTTTTCTTCTTTAATTTTGAAGCTATTTTCTTTTACTCATTTTCAGCACTTCCCAATGGTCAAAATCAAGTTGGACTGAGCATGCTTCCAGCAGTCTTCTGGCTTTGGAGACTGTTTTCTGACAGATGGCAGAAACTTTTGACCTTTTAGCTTTAGAATGCTTCATGATGAATGATTCAAACACTCTTTTCTAACACAAATACATCAAAGTTCCTATTTGATGCTGAGAGCTTTATCTACAATGAAAATAAATATTTTTTTTCTATTTATTGCTATTTCAACTTCACTACACAATTCTTTATGGGGAAAAAAGAAAAGATCTGCTATGACCCAGTTGCCAGTAACTACCTATCCACAAAACACCTGTACAAAAGCTCTAACTATTTCTGACAAAAAGTTTCTAAAAATTTATACTAAAAGGAATATGAAAAAAAAAATAGAACACTTTAGGAAGCTGATCCTGCTCTGCTTTACACCACAGGCAGAACTACCTTAATATATGATACTGGAAGATGAGCACATATAAGTGCCTCAGACCTACAACTCAAGATAAACTGAGCCTCTTTTACCAATTTTTAGGCACATTTAGGTTTTATTTAGTCCTGATAGCAGCTTCTTGACAAGGCAGCAAGGCTGCTGCAATGATTCTTCTGTGGCATTCTCTGTAGGGTCATAGTCAGACTTGGGACAAACCCATGGGCTTCTTAGAGTACAGTTAGGACTTCTTGTGGGCTGGACTTTGCACAGTTTTGTTCAAAGAAGCAACAGACTCAAGGCAACACAAATAGAAGATAGGAAGACTGAATTTACTGTCCTTATTTTTGCACACTATCTCAAAATCATATTAGCCAAAATATTGGGGGTTTTTCCCCTTTAATCCATACCTGTGTTCCTTGAAACTAGTTGAGGAGAGAATAATTTTTCAGATTTTTCATTTACAGGCAGTCTTCTCAGAAAATACTTCACTTTGCAGCTCATCAAGGATCCTCCATTTGCAGAATTTGCAGAAGCATCACCCTGTGGCCTGTGCACCAGCTAAATACTGAAACAGAGACAGTGCTCATGTTACTCCTTCACGGGCTACTGGGATTCAGTTTATTCTTTACTAAAACTTGGACAAACAAGAACTGTCCTGAATCATCTTTCATTAATGAAAGCCCCTAGGGACCAGCAAGGTGGTAGAGAAGCAATGGACTGCAAAATCATCAGGAGCACAGGAGAAAACACAGAGATTCCTGTACGGGTTGTCCCACCTTTTGTTGCTTTAGTGTAGCACATGGAAGGAGATATGGGATAAAGGAGATGCTGGCATACAGCATGTCTTCAGAATCTTTCACCTTCTGCAATGTTTTATCTATTTTTTTTTTAATTTATGGATATCTACACATAGTCTATGACAGGAAAAGTGTTTGGTTTTGAAACAGAACAGAGAACTGACATGAAGAAACTGGCAGCTATGGCCCAAAATTATTCTCATTGTATTAATTGTTAAAATCACAGTATTATCTTCATGAAATTCATAAGTCATAATATTTAATACATTTTACTTTTCTGATAGTTGCAGCAAAACCAGCTCCTGTGGCATGGTGAATGAGGTTTATAAAGCAGGAGCAAAACACATTGCACATTAAATCCCCATAGAAAAGGTTTATGTTGGAGGACAGCTCAGGGGAGTCAAACAGTTCAACTTCCTACTTGAAGTAAGGATAACTTCAAGGCAAAATCAGGCCTTGTCTACACATCCTTTGTACCTACACACAGTTTCTCATTCAGTCCTGAAACTCTCTTGTCTGGGAAACCTACTTCACTGCTTAAATTATTCTCATTTTAAAATTTAATCTCATTAAATGACACAGCAGTGTTTTCTCTGCACGTTACTTCTATTTTTAGAATAACAGAGGAAGATGAAAGATAACAGAGCAAATGATAGTGAGAAAAAATAAATTGACACACAGAATTTTAGACTCATTTAAGTTGGAAAAAATATTTAAGATCACCAAGTCCACCACTAAGTAGTACACTTAAGTTCCACAGCCCTAAGCACCACATCTACACATCTTTTAAATACATTCAAATTTGGTAACTCAACCACTTCCCTGGACAGTTTGTTCCAGTGCTTGCCAAGCCTTTCAGTGAAGAAATTTTCATAATGCTGAATTTAAACCTCCCCAAGTGCAACTTGAAGCCTCTTGCTAATTACCTGTGAGGAGAGACCAGCTCCCACCTTGCTACAATCTCCTTTCAGGCAGTTGTAGAGACCAAGATCTCTCCTGAGCCTACTTTTCTCCTGGCTAAACACCCCCAGCTCCCCCAGCTGCTCCTCATAGGATTTGTGCTCCAGATCCTTCACCAGCTTTGCTCTCTCCTCTGGACACACTCCATCACCTCAATTTCCTGCAATGAGGGGCACAAAGCTAATTCTGCTAATGATCAAAATGCTGCATACCTCGGGACTAGTGCGCAAGGGCAACACTGCTGCACCAACATACTCTTAGGTTTGCCTGATAATAGAATATATACACCACCCAAATGCCAGCAGAACTGGGTGTCAGGCACTTCTTAGTGAGAAACCACCAGAGAGGTAACTTGAAATTGTCCTAGGAAAAAAAAGGCTAAGAATTCTAGAGATCAGCAGGAACGTCTGCTATGAATGATCAGGTTTTTCAGCTTTTTGGGGGTGCTGAGGAAAGTTTTTCTTATTCACTTTCATCTTACAGATAGAAGATTCAATAAAGAGCAGTGAAAGGAAACCTGCTTTCTGTATTCAGTGTCTTTGTTCCACTTCAGACACGAGAAAGACAGACAGGTCCCGCGTCTTGTGCTACATTCCTCTTTGCATTCCATTTCCTTACAACTATTCTTTAACATCTTACAGCCTTTTGACTGTCTCATTCTTGTTTTATTAAGCAAAGTACCTGCAGGATCTGATTTTTAGCAATCCTGAATGATCCGAGAAAGAGAGTGAGCAATGTTTTAAAAACCTTTGCAGATAACAAAATATATTTTAAAATTAGGACTCAACTGTAAAGCATCTGGCAATCCTGAGTACCCACAAAAGAAATTGTACACAGAAAATTTCACATCAAGGGGGAGAAATACCTCTAATTAAGAAGAGAAAACTAACTAGAAAAAAAAAAAGTCCCACAACCTGAAAGATTTCTGCCTCTTATAATCTTTATATCAGAAATTACAGTGAAGTTTCAGCTGTATAAAGGTTATTGACACTTCTTCCATTGGTAATATTGAAAAGGAGTTAAGCTTCTGAGTCCTAGCTTCAACTAACATTTTATGTCTTTGATGCTTTTAGTCCATTTAAAGTTTATTACATGACATGTGACACAAGGCAGTCCACAAAATGTGCCTCAAATTTGATTTGCATTGTTTTCTGTCATTTAGAAGTTGAAACAATTAAAAGCTTGCAGGTCATATTTAGAACTAAAGCTCCCTTTCTGTAAAATGTATAATTAAATTGCTGGCCTTATTACTTCTGCATTTATTTGTTGCTACTTTTCTACAACATAATCCTTCAGGAAACCCCATTTTTTTTCCTGTTACTTTTCTGCTGTATTAAAACTGTTATGATATCTTTTTATCAGTTTATTCTTATGGTGCAGTACTTTTTGTTTCCCTTGACTTATGAAAGTCAGGAAAATAATCAAGCATACAATAAATATGTTGGATCTTTATAAAGTCCTGACTTTTAGATGGTTTAAATTAATAGATTTCTGTAGCAGTTCATGTAAGCATAATTTTTCAATTAGTTACTAGATTTCATAGATATTTCCTTGAACGCCAAAAATATTTTACAGCCCAAAAATAAAGGCTAAAATTCTAGGCTCCTAACAGAATTAGATGTGTCAAGTCTCATCAGACTCCTGAAGAAGTGCTCAGAGCACAACTCTGACAAGCAGAGCAGGATATTTCTTGCAGATGATGGGCCATGCTGCACTTTTCAGTCAGTTTTCTGGCTTCCTTGCAAGCACATGTTTTTCTTTTACTAAATCCCTGGTTAAACCTCTGTGAAGGTCACCTTTAAAATTGGGATATTGGAAAGCTGAAGGGGGATCTTCCATACAGGACTGCAGAGTCTCCAAACATTTTTTTTAAGTAAATGGGGTCAGTCTGGCTGTAATTTTTGTTGTACATTCCTTTAATGAAAGTATACAAGTTAGAATATACAATTCAGAATCTATGATCCTAAGTGTCAAAGGAAATTAAGCTATGATCCAACGGCCAGAATCTTGAAAACAAAAACTAGTAATCAAATGAAAGACCTTTAAACGCTAACAATCACATCAAACTGGGAGGCTGCAGATGTATTTAATTTCTCAAATAAGGTCATGAGAAAAGAGGGGGAAACAGATTCTCACATTATTCATAAATGTTACTCTGATTTAAAGGAGCAATTTTCTCCTGAGCAGTAGTAGTTTTTGAGGAAATGATATTAAATAATTATTCCAAGATATTTTAGGAAAATAAAATATACAGAAGTAATTTAAATTCTTGGGGGTTTTATTTGGGTTTTTTCATGAAGCTAGAATATTTGTAAGGAAGAATGGTCTAACAGTTCTAAATGCCATGTAAAATAAATCAATATTGGTCTTGCATTGACTTCCACAGAAGAAAATGAGATGCAGTGACTTCTCAATATATATGAAAATAAAGTGAGAGGATGACAATTACTCATTAAATATTCCCATACTATGCAAACCCAGGGTTTTATCACAATCAGCGAAGAAGATGGATCTATATGCTTGATTTTTCAGCAGAGTACTTGCAGGTCTTCCACTGGTGTGCAAATAGGAGTGCAAAATAAAACTAAAGCTCTCCACAGTTTTGTGAGCAAGAAAGATTCTTTAAACTACAAATAGTACTTTCTAGAACTGTGGCTTCAAGGAGTCATTCTCTGTGTGTGCAGCTAAAAATATTCTTCATTGAAAGCCAGGACAGAGAAAAGGCTGATTAACAGCACAAGCTGCCAGAACTCTTCAGCATGAAAATTACAAAAGACACTACTATTTCCTCTCTACTTCTGAGGACAAAGTCAGATTGCAAATCCTAGGTACGAGATGGTTTCACATGCCTCACAAGAGATGCTTCTGTCAGTATATGATCAGTGTAGCTAGGCTAAAAATAAGCAAACATTATAACAGAATAAGGTTATATTCAGGCAACAAAGTCTATGATATTTCAGTCCCGTGATTCAAAAGTCAGTCAAGTGAATTTACTACCTTTTATTTACACACACTGTTTATTTCATCGATTTTATTTTTAATTCACCACTGCCTGGTGCTAGCGTACCGATGTAAACAAAGCCAAGAAAAAGCTTTTTACAGGGGCAGCAGGGAAGCAAGCAGATTGTCCACTACCCAGAGCATCTTTTGTCAATTTCAGTGGCGTGCAAATGTGCAACGCTACATGCTTGGAGGAGGTCAAAGGCTGATGAAGTTGGCAAAAATAGCTATGAATCTCCTACAGTTTGACTGTTAAAACAGGCACTACTACTGTAACTGTGGCAGGTCTATTATTTAAGTCCTTGAGGTTCCTTGGAACATAATTTTAAATTAAATAAACAGAAAACATCAATATTAGAGGACCAATCACATTTGCAACTGTTACATCGGCACCTTCACAAAGCTAAGTGAGCTCTTTGTGTCTGATCACTTTACAAGGTTGGACACAATGATCTTGAAGGTCTTTTCCAACCTTAAGGATACTATGAAGTCTATGATTTAGCAAGTCACACGTGGCAACTGTGACAATGCCCATCACTTACAGTCACTATGACAACCTGTTTACTGAGCAGTTATTACATTTACTGGGCAGTATCCAAGATGCAAGTTCTTAGACAACTCTTTCTTAGACAACTCTAAGCCCGCCCAACTCAACAGCTTAGTCCCATTAAAATAAAGCATCTTCCACAGGTGAAGGCATATTATGTTCAGAAAGCTTATTTAAATGTGGCATAAGTGACCCTAACATCTCTTGATATCCCTTGCATTCCTACTTCTGTAAAATTTGCAGACTGTACTATCACATTTACTCTAAACCAGTTTCTCAAACAAAGACTCTACCTGCCTTTTGCCAGAGGCAGGGAAAACATGCAAGAAACCCCAAACCAAAACTGACTGTAACTTTATTATTTCCCCACCACCATAGGCCTTACAGCGTCTCATAAGTCTCTTCAGAGATCATCCTTTTCATATAATTTTTATAAATATATTGTTGCTTTACTATCACATTTAAACAACCAAAACCATTTCATATACATTTTTTTCCATCTATATTGAAAGAAAACTGAATCTGTCTAGGAGCCAACACTTAAACTAATCAGATGAGACTATTCCTTCACAAAACAGCATGGTGAATACTCTCTTCCTCTTTTGGTCTACCAGGAAGCTGCAGAGATGCCACTGACAACATGAAACAATGCATTTCCATCAGGACTGAGAGGATGACTGCTTGTGGTGTTTGTCTGAGATACCCTGTTACCTTCACTCACTACAGGTCAGAGAAGCCACCATGGCTGACAACAATCCAGAGCAGAACAGAAGAAATAGGATTTTACTGTTCTGTCACGGGGTACACACACAGTTGATTCAAGATAAAGTTGAATATCTCTGAATGTAACACATTGCTGGTGGTGCTGCTACCTAGTCTTCCACTTGTGCACTACTGTGAGCAAAGGGATATGGGGGAATTACCTAGTTTGACCCATGCAGCCAGAGACTGACTTAATTTCTTTCTGGGTTTCTTTACAAAACACAGTCAGGGTGAAAAGTTCACAATTTCAATGTCTAGATTTATCCATTAATGGAATTTAGCTTCTTATTAAACATAACGGGGAAAAACAAACACCAAAAAACCCAAATAGAAACTGAGATCAAGACAGCCATAAACAAGTGAACAAAAAGTTCACAGAATGCACCACAGCACAAGATTCAAAGCTAATTTCTGAATGTAGTCTAATTATGTTAACTAAGCTTGTAACTCACAGCTAGTGAGTTATAGCTAGTCATGGCTTGTTAAACCAGGCGTCAGATCAGGGAATTCAGGTGGGCTGCATGTGGACCTACACTGCCTTCTATGCAGCTGCCTCTAGTAGCTCTGCAACCTCCTGTATGGAGGCCTGGCAGAAAAATCACAGATGCCACTACTCTTCTTGGGGTGTATTACCTCCACGTGCTCATTAGAAAAAAATATTTCTTGTTACATGAAAGCCGAGGGCCCGATGCAATTAGATTATTATTTAGTATACAACTGATGCCCCTCTCCTGTCTTCACAAAACCTGGTAAATTCTTGCTCCATCTCTCATGTAAGCCCACTTTAATGACAGAATGGATGCAATAAGATCTCTTCCTCAAGCTAAACAAACTCCAGCTCTCTTGGCCTTTGTTCACTGGAGAGGAGTTGCACACTGATCATTTTTTTGGTCTTTCTCTGGACCCACTCAAACAGCTCCATGTCTTTCTTGTACTTGAGGGTCAAAAGCTGGACACAGCTCTCCAGCTAGGGTCTCACAAAAGCAGAGAGCCAAAATCACCTCCCACAGCCTGCTGGTCACACTTCTCTTGATGCTGCCAGGGTGCAGTTGGCTCTCTGGGTTGTAGGCACACTTTGCCAGCTCATTTCCAGCTTTTCAGCCACTGGTGTTCCCCCAAGCCCATCTCCACAGGGCTGCTCTCAATCCATTCATCACTCAGTCTGCACTTATATCAGAGACTGCATTGACCCAGGTGCAGGGACTTGTGCTCAGCCTTGATGAACTTTGAGAGTTTTTCACGAGCCCACTCCTCCAGCCTGTAACATTCCCTGTGGATGTCATCCCTTCCCTCCAGCATATCAACTGCCTTGCTTAGCTTGGTGTTGGACTGTGTATTCATGTTCTACAAAATGCATTTAGGTACATTAAACATTGCTCTTGTACCTGTGTGCTTCCAGATTGATCTGTCCATGTCTTCAGCAGATGCAAGCGGGTTATTTCACGAGCTTACAGGTACAGACACAATTAAGGCAGACTAAGCCTATGCATCCGGCCTCAGCAGCAGTTATTCATGCATTGCCAACCTTAATTTAATGTCCTGGGGGAATAAGAGAAGGCTGATTGTTCTCCTGTATGAACAGCACAGGTAGCTCATTAATGGAGCTGCGCTGCCTGCTTTGTCATTCTGCTCACAGTGCTGTAGGCAATAGTGACAAGAATGAAACTTAGGAAAAACTAACAATTCACAGAACCTGTCAAAACCCATTACTGTGACTTGTGCAGGTCTGTATCCCATCACTATCAGCTATCAGAGCTCACAAAGGCCAGTAAGTTGGCATGTATCTCAGCCTGGTGGGCAGTCAAGTGCATCAAAATATTTCTGATGCTGCAAAATGCAGCTGTTTCTGACAGGAGAAAAAGAGAAATTAGAAAACTAATGGTATAGGAATTAATCTTCAAACAAAAAACCAAATGTAAAACTGTGAAGGAAATTGAATGGATAATCTTAATTCTTATGTTTCTCACACTGCTGTATTTATTATAGATGAACTGTAGGAAATATCCACAGTACTAGAAGCTGCCATTGAGATACTGCTCCAAGTCTATAATCATTATCCATCAAGTAATATAAGGTAATTTATTGCACACTAAGTGCTTAGTGTTGCTACTTCTAGAAATAGCTTTGGCTCATTTGGGCAATATATTCTACTTTTGATTAAAATAACTGCTTGGGACTTGACTGAAGTGAGAATTTGAACAGATAGCAATTGCCAACCTGGGTTACTCATCAAAATCTGGCATTTAGAAAAAAAAAGTTCATTCACTGAATGAAAAGTTTTGTGCCCTGTGAAGAGCTGCAATGCACAACACTGTGGCTATGACATGACTGTCATTCTATACCATGAAGACTCAATGATCATGTGCTAAGACAAAAGGATTTTAATTACACCGAATTCAGCTATAACGTATCTGTTTCTTGTTTTATCATCCAGAATAGATGGAAAGTTCAAGTACTGTATACAGTGACAAAATTATCATAATCTAGCCTCAGAACTCTGAATGCCAACATATTGTAAATTAGGGCTGCTCAGAAGCAGGCCATCCTTTGACCCTAATTATTTCATTTTATTGTTCACTGATACACTTGGAAGATAATTATACCTTCTAATCTATTTGGTAGTGAGTAGGAATAATTTCTCTTTTGCCCTATGAACTGCTTTTGTAGGAATACTAGTGACTGCCAGTGGGAGAGGCCTTCTGCTCTCCTACAAAAATCTCAGGTTATAGGGTAGCAGCTGAAGTAGAATGGCACAGCTTCATGTAATTTCATAATAATTATAGATCATAATTACAAGGCTGTTACTCCACTGTTCTATAATTTTCCACATAGCCTAATGAGATTGCAGATTACAGTACCATCTCTTTAGGAATGCCTACGGAAGTAACTTTATGCATTCAAGTATTTTAATGTGATCAGTTCAAGAACTTAAGTACATGCAAACTTTTGCAGAACTGAGACTCAACAGCCTCATTCTACATTTAAAATGAACTTGGAAAAACTTTTATCTGGAGCTTAGGGAGCAATATGTTGCAATTATGTATAGACTGTCCTTTTAAAAACTGTGAATTAAACAATTATAAAGAGAAAGAGAAAACAACAAGGAACGTGAACTTCAAAATATGCTTTGGAAAAGGATACTTCATTTTACTTCTATGTGATCTGAGCATGTTTGTGTTACGTTTATATCATTTAAGTTACAATAAGACTATATTACAAGTATATACTACAAGGAAATTAAGGTAAGAATTTAATTTGCATTTCACCAGTACTTGCACAAAAAAAGTCTAGCATACCAAGAAAATCATCTCCATTATAGGATCAATTAATGGATTTCAGTTTTCATCTTTTGGTTGAAACTAGGCAATCTTTCAACCCAAACCATTCTATGATTCTAGAATTGTCTATATGAACAACAATACATTGTTCAGTATTTCCTGTACAATACTCTGACCTCAGCTAACTGTGTTAGCCCTATGAAGTGAAACTTGCCAATCTGCATTAGTTAGGATAAGAACTATAAAAAGGTTTAAATAAAATGAGAGTACTGGCTTCTCATTTTCCCACTAAGTTCACTGAAAAAAAGAGTTAAAGAAATGTTTAAAGAAATAAATTGTTGAGCAAGTCCTTAAATGTCAGGAAAATAACAAATGTTTTCATATAAGAGGAATCTTAGCAAGAAGTAATTGCAAATTTCTGAAAACTACTTACAAAGGAAAGTCAATGTCATGTGCTTTCCTTACACAAAGCTGCAAATATAGCCAGTGAAAACAGGCATGGCTTAGCCTACCTTAAAGACAGCATTTGATTTGGGACCTGTTGAAAAAAGACACAGAAAAGAAACAAGAAGGAAGCCACTGCCTGGCTTACTGCCATACATGTCAATGATTTCTCAGAAACTATCAGTTGAAAGAAAAAGAATCCCATAATCAATCCATCACAAGGAAGAAATGCAAGAGAACAGAACATATTTTAAAAGATCTGCTCAGCCAGCGACGTGTTGTAATTAAAGAAAATAAGAGAGACCATAGCAACATGCAGCACTCCATAGCTACTGTGCATCTCATAGGAATTACTTCCTGTGCAAATCAGTATCTGTCTGCCCTCACAGAACAATGCAGGTGGTTTGACAGAGAGGTAGATGCTTTCTATAATGAGCTCGGTAGAGCCGCTGACATTTTAATTTGAGTTGAAGATAATTCAGGACTTCTGACCAGAAACTTTGCAGTACTGAAAAAAAATACAAAATACTTTTCATCTCTCCTTTCAATAAGGATAAGATGCAAAATTTTCTTTGGCAGCTTTATCAACCCTCAAATTCTCCAACAAAATCTTGGAGCAGAATGAACCCCATCTTGAATACAGGTTTAATTTTCCATACTTATCTCTGGAAACTTCACACAATCAAGATGCACTGTATTACTGAGCAAATCAGTTACTCACATGCTGTAGCCCCAGCACATCCATGGATCTTGCTGACTGAGTACTTATGTGCCCAATGGATCCAATACCATTCCAGATCAGCTGGATTCATTGTCCAGTCACACTACACATGGCTAATGCTCTTTTACAGGCGTAAACAGACAAATTCAGCTTGCTAAGTCACATGAGGAGGTACAGATAGAATGCAAAATCTCCCTGAAAAGTAGGAAAACCTCTTTCTGAATTGGCTTCTACTATGATCCTTGTGGGTCTCTTCCAAGTCAGAATATTTCATACAAGTTAAAGGATCTGTGAAAGCTATCCGAGCCATAAACTCAGAGCTTGTGCATAAGAACTGAGAACTTCCCTAAGAACTTGTACACTATTTCTGAATTGATTTGCCCCTATATGTTTTCAGGTTACTCAGGTAAAATAGGATATACCCTCCTATATCACACTGTTCAGAAAAATCAAGCAAGCTAGGAGATCACTGCCATCCAAATAGAAAATAATACCTGCCATTGACAACTAGTACCAGTAGGAACCAGGAGAACTGATTGATACAGGTGAACAACAGTGAAAAGAGTAGGTTTCAGTTTTTAAACACTTGCTTAAAACATAATTTAGAATTTTGGAAAATGCTGATCCTTGACACTTGGATTCCCAATTTGTTTCTTCTCAAGTCTCTTTTTATAGCATTCCCTCCCCACGTTTTTTTTCTATTTTTTTTTCATTTACAATAAACCAGGAGATATAGCACAAGTCCCAGCAAGCCACAGATTAACTATTTCAATAAAATATACAGCGGGAACTGTTTAAGACTGACATTAAGAAAAACAAACTATATCTCCAGCAGATCTCTGTTGAGTATTGTCAAGATCTCCAACCCTTATGCTCCAGTGACTCTTGAAGGTACAGGACACATCCAATAATGAGATTTGTAGATAACTCTTCTGTCTAGTCCTTGAGTCCACCAAGCACAATCAGCTCTAACCTAGGAGCCAGGTAACCATGCCAACACAGCACCTGGGTGAAGATAACGTCCTAGCTCTTAACAAGATTCATTATTTCACCTCTGGCTTTCCCTCAGCCATTGCCTGCCTTGTTTTCATCCTGCAGGAGAAGAGGACACATGATGGCCACTCTCAAATGGACAGGCACTAAGATATTCCTTGTTCTTGAGTAGTTTATTCCAGTCAGTAACTAGCCTAGGTCTGCAGACTGCAAAAAGCAATTGCTGTTGTGGTGTTTATGATTTCATTGTCGGCAGCTCTAGAAACAGTGCTTTGAATATTCACCTGGTGTCAAGAACCAGCCTTGTGGAAGTTTTCTTGGTAAGACTACCAGATACATGTTTAGAGAGAGAATAAAAACATACATGCTTAAAATCTTACAATGGTAGTATTCATTAGATAATTTGCATAAACAATATATTAATACAGCAAATCACATGCAACTTCACTTTTTTTTTAAATTTCCTAAGTTTAACATTGTCAAAGTATAGGTGGGGTTGTATATGGATATGAGCTACCTCATTTTTAAAAACTTCAGAAGAACTCATATTTAATTTTCACATATTGATGTTCAAAGGTGAAGAAAATCACATACAAATGGCTTTTTAATATATGAATGATTAAGGAGGAATTTTTGTTCATTAGCTACTTAAACATTACAGCTCCAAGAAAAGGTCTTTTGAAAACAATGGAGTTTAATTTGACATGTGGAAAAAAAAACCAAAAAAAATTTACAACCAATTATTTATTTTCTGTACATTCTTAGTACTAATATAAAACATTGCTCCTTAAAGTATCTAGAAATGTTGTATAACACATAAACTAAAAAGACACCAAATTAATTGTTCTTTTTAAAAAAACAACTGAAATGAGAAAAAATATTTTATGTATTGATATTGAAATTCTAATACTTATTTTTGATGCAGATTAATTTCTCCTGTTTAATTACACTGAATTGAAGAGAGCATGTAAACTAAAATGAAAACAACATGTTAGGAGTCAAAAGTAACCCCTAGTAACTGTCAGCATAAACCTCATTTCTGAAGCAACCAAATTGTCCCCACAAGTGAAAAGAAAGACAAGGGCCTTCAAGAGATTGAAAATAAGAATAGGAAACCACAGCCACTTTCTTAAGAGCAAAGCTGTTCACAATATCGCTATTTTCCATGACAAAAGAAAAGGCACATTCCCTTGGGCTTACCCTTAAGCACAGTATATATCACAGCAAGTATAAACATAAGCAAACAACAGCATAACATACATTTAAGTAAAAATCTAATTTCTTCTCCTAAGAAAGAAGAATAAGCAAGACACTTGAAATGTGTCTGGATAACTGAAGTTGAAGAGGGTACAGAGTTTGGTTAAGATCAAACATGGCATTTGCTGGTCACTATTCACACATCCATGCTTCAGACCCTGTGTTTTCTCAAGCCAGAGAGAATGCTGTTTATCAAAGTTCCTGGCTGTTGCAGCTTCAACACAGTGAATTACCAGTGAACGGCTGAGTTTGGAGGAGACTGCTGAAGGTCATTGTGTCCAAATCCCCTGCTCTAGCAGGGCTGCCTGCAGCCAGTTGTCCAGGACCATATCCAGAATATCTGCAAGGAGGGAAGCTCTGCAAAGCCCCCCAGCAGCCTGACCTGATGGTCCCTCAGGTCACAGTAAATGATGGACCTGCACCCACACAGACAAACAGCACTTCCATTACACATCTATACTCTTTGGACTTTTCCTGGTAAGTTGCTCAGCTAAATTGATTGTTTTCATTACTGATCTTTGACATGAAGTTAAGGTGCATCTTGCCATATTCTGCCTTATAAAACACCAGTATCTGAATAGTTTATTTAATGGCTTATCAGTTAGTAGCTGAAAAACATCAGTGCTTGCTATTTTCTCTTTTATCATCTATTTGTTGGACAATTGTGTCTGTATATTTATCACTTTCCTAGTTATTCCCTTTATAGTCCATAGTCCTTGACCAGTTAACTTAATGAAGCAGATATTCATGTTTCAAATATCATTACAGATTTCATCAGATACATGCCTTAAGAACAATTTCCCTAACTTTCCATCTGTGGTGACCCAAGAGACATGAGAACTGTAGCCAAAAAGCCCCTCAAAGTAGTCCCAAATTAACCAACCTCAGAGTGGATTTCTGAACTAGCAAACAGAATTGAAAAGGGTAAGATACTTGAAACCTGAGATAGCTTACAATGTTATTTGAGTTAGAATGCTTTTCATAACACTATTTTATTGCTAAATTGAAATTGAACTATGTTTATTTTGATGAATCAAGAGGAAAAGCATCAGACAACTCCAAAACTAGGAAACAAATTTGTCAGCATAAGTTCTATTGAACAGTAGGATAATGTGATAAGCAATGAAAATACATTCATTTTTGTAGAAGTAAGAAGTAGATAGCAATTCAGCATTTACCATGCAAAAGTTTGAAAGGAATTTGCACTACTAGAGAGCATAGTTCCTGAAAATACAAATCTACTTCCCAAAACAAAGAGATGAAATTTGTCTAAATTATAGGTATGGCTGTTTTTGATGAGATATCAAAAGCACTTTATCCATTATCAATTTATGATAGAATTACACTGTTGTTTCCATAAAATATACCAATTTCCAACACATTCTTGCTCTCATTAGCACCTGACAGTGAAACAATTTTGTTATCAAATTATAAATGGCATAACAATTTTGTGCCATCTCTTTTTATACAGTAAAAAAAACACCTTCTGGCACAAAAATTAGAGGTTTTTTCTTTCTAGTGGAAAAAAGTACTGCTTTTATGTCAATAATATGTTAATCACAGGAACTAATAATCTGGAAGAAATAGATTTACAGTCACCATGTTAATGTGCCAGCTGATATGTTAACATATCACTTCATATCTGTCTGAATTGATAAACTGCCAATTTCTAGTTCTTTTTTTGTGATTATATTTTGACATTATTTTTTTTTTCTTTTTTCTGTTCTACAGTAGGGAGGATTGATGATATAAATTCTTTCCAAAGGTTAAGACAAAAGGATTTCATCCTCAGCTTGATATAATAATTATGAAACATTGATCTTCAAAAACTTAAGGGTAGTTTTGCTTTAAGAGACATGTGGAGTTCCAGGTATGTGGACTTCCACAGCTACTTGGATCTTTAATAGGGTAAAAGTTTCTTCTTCTCACTGGCTACCTAATCACTTTTAAAGACTATGACGCTTCTTTTATTTATTTGTAATATCATCAAATGGAAGAAAACCAAAAGCTTAACAGGATCTGGAGGTCATCTAGTCTACTGTTACTCTCCCTTAGCTGAGTGATTTTGAAACTTAATTTACATATGAATAAATTTCACTTTACCGTTAAAGAGAGGATAATAGCAAGAAATCAGATTAAATGAAGAGCACGCTCTTCACTCCCTTCTTCCATTGATTTAAAACCTTCCTTCAATGAACATCAATGTGCCAAAAACTGCCATTTCCAAGAGCCTATTCTGGCTAGCAGTCCACAACATATAAGTGTAGAAAGACAACCAAGTTTAGGAACCAGCTCCACCTATTAAAATCGTTCCAGATGTTTGTGCAATTTGTAGAAAATTATTCCAAACACTTCTCCAAATTTAAGTCAATTAAACATTTCTGTATGGGAATAGGAACTACTGTGATGGCCAAGAGGCCTTGTGCCAAAGAAAAGCTAGGATTCAAACAGAGAAAATCACAGCTCTTGAAAAGGTAATTACCAGCGACTGTGAAGTGCTAAAGCACTTCCCTTCTATTAATATCCAGAAAAGCTTCATTTTCCCAGAAATCTCTACAAAATTGCAGCTTCTATATGCTCATTATTAATTTCAGCTGCTCTGAAATCAAACATTTCTAACAATGCGTCCAACTCATCATAAGAATGAAACAGATCAAAACAGAAGACCATGATCATACTAATAAAAAGGAGAAAAATACATGAGTGCTATGAATGAATACCTTTTTCCCCATAACATTCTCTGAAAGATCAGCCCTTAAAAAGTCTTAAAATAATAAAACCCCTTTATAAACTAAGCAGAGAGAGAAGCTGTTCCAAGCAAAGCAGAACATGTACATAAAAGTGTAGTTTTTATTGACTATTGTTCATGGGATTGCATAATATGAATAATCTGTGATTTATTTATTTATTTTTACCACTGCCTAACATTTTTAAAAATAAGTTTGTAATTTGTGCTTTGTAAAACAAAGGGGAAATTATATTCCTGATATATTGTGGTTATTCCTAACCTCATGTGCAAATCAGCAGTCTCTTTTTCTGTTTTTTTTTAATAAATGTTTTCCATTCCAACTACAAGACTTATGGAATATCTGATATTTTCTCTCTAGGTGTTTACTTCCTGAAATCCCTCTCTCACTGATGATCTTCACAAAAATTTAAAAATAATAAACAGCAAGTCTGTTGTAGAAAAGCTATTTGTTGAGATGGATCTCTTCATAAATTCCTTTAATAATTTCCTTCAAATTTCAAAAACGTGCCAAAAGATCTGGCTGCAAGGTTACAAACTAATCAGGCTTACAGCCATCTAAACTTATATGACCTTCTTGATTATAAAATACTATTTTCCTACTGAATTATAATATTTCCATTGTTCCAAAGGAACTTCTAGTAGCTAAGTATTTTTATTTGCCTTTTCGTTTAAGGCAGTAATACATGATATTTTTCCCTTGTAATTGTATGCAACTGAGATATTTCTTTTGTTTAGATCTTTAAGGAAACTTTGGGTTACTGTCTGGTATACTGATTTACCTGAAAAATTAAGACACATTCAGTTTTTACTTGAATGAGATGCTTTAAACAGACCACTGTTTTCTCTAAGATTTTCCAGACAACTTAAATGCTTACCTTTAACTCTAACCTGAGAAAATATATCATAAAATCTCATGTCTCACCTATTGTGCAATATTTACTATCAATATTTTTTAGTCTGTAGCAGTTAGAAGATCCAAACAGGGATGACAGCTGTGCACAAAAGACAATCTGTTTTCCAAAGGGCTGAAAACACGTATTTTTAATTTAATCAAATTTGTTATTTTAAACTCTTGGCACAGACCACTGAGACTCTCACAAAAGCCAGAAATGAAACACATCCCAGCAGGAGAAGAAAAGCAAATAGAAGAAGCAAGCATGCCTGAAGGAGTAGTCACTAGAAAGTTAAAAGGTTGGGCTGTTAAAGACAGGGTAAGAGCAAGAAATTAGATTTAATGAAAGAGAGAAGGAAAACCACACAAAGAAATGACAACTGCTTCAATTTTGAGAATCATTCAAATGCAATACATCAGCTGTAACATAATTATATGAGAACAGATTATATGAGAACAGATGGATAGGGAAAACTTGATGGAATAGAATTTTTTTATCTATAATATGATTTTCAATACGTCCCTTGCTCATCTAGACTCAGAGGCTCTCAAAATATGTTTTGGCTTCCTTCTTCTCATACAGTGTTTTAACAGAGTGAAGAGGAGTGGGTAGCTGCACCTTGTCCTGGACTGATCACTCTGCCAGGTTCCCTAAGATACACTGCCAAGTTCAGAGAGGTCTTTACTCTTACATATTTAAAAGGTGTCATCTAATTCATACCTGTCAGTTTACACTTGCTCCTAAGTTCCTTCAGGTTCAGCAGCTTGGCGGTTTGGGAGAGAGTGTGGAGTTACTAAAAGACAGATTTCTCAGATGGTCTGCACAGCTTGCAGAGATTGTGGTCTTGGGGACACAAGAGCTGAGACACTCACCCACACCGTGCTCTGTTTCAAGTACTGGGCTACAGCACAGTCTGAGTAAATTATCCAGTAAATTATCCAGTCCACTGGCTTACTGTGCAAAGGTTCCTGAGACACCCTGGTATGATGAGCTGTCATTTCAAAGTCCTCAAAAATATCTCAAAGATTTTTGTAGGGTATTTTTGCATGAGCATAACCCCCTGGTTACACATATTTCAATTTTGTATGCTACAAATTGGCTTTCATCTTCAAAGTTACTTCTAAGAAACAGTCAGAAGCAGAGAATTGACACTGTACAAGCAGCAGCAGTAGACATGGTAATATGCCTCCTACAATAGCATAATAATGGAAATTGTCCTATCACAGATCATGTGCCACTTGACTTCAGACAACCAGTTCCTTGATTATCAAATAATGATAATCAGTTCAAGGCTCATTATTTTGCCTGGTGCAGTTTCACATCCTTTCAGACTTTTCTACTGATGCATGAGACGATGAGAGCTATAAAGATGAAATACGTTTTTTGAGATTTAGCCAGCTGCTGCTTGCTTTGGCACTGCTATGCAATGAGCAAAACTCATTTGAAAAGAATCATTCTTAAGAAGTAATGATAAATGCACGATATCCAAAAGAAAAATTCACTGCAATTCTTTTCACACAGTTATATACATATATACATATTTTCCAATACTTAAAAGATTAAATACTAAACAAGAATCATATCTAGTGAAGTGGGAAAGAAAGTTTTAAAGTTTAAGTTTCGTCTCTGCTGTAGTAAGACTACTAAATAATCAGAGCAAGAGAAATTTTCTCCTTTTTTCTTGTTTGTTCTTGAACTCAAAAAAGAGCATCTATCTTACTGTTTCTACAAGAAAAAGGAAAGAAAGGCAGCATGAATCATATTTTAAAAAATCCTCAGGCAGTCAAAGTCTTTATAAGGTAGCATAGTATATGTTGGTTATTCAGTAAAAATGGCAAATTTACCATAAGACAGTTGAGGGGGGAAAAACATACCTACAGAGATATTTTCAAACATGGTTTTCAGTCTATATGTAGGAATAAATGGCAGCTTTCTTATTTCAGATTAATAATTACACATAGAAAGGAGAAAACCTTAGTCACACATTTTAAAAGGAGAGACAATCCTAAGAAAATACCACTAGAAAAATTAGTTTTAAGTTAGTAACAAGAGAGGTTTCAAATATTTCCTGTAGTGTCTATATTTCCCATAGTGCCTATAAAATAGTCTCTAGGTTAAATATTGCTTACTTCTTAAAAATATAGGACACACTCTCAAAAATCTAAAACTTGTTTTTAACTATCATCCTTCTATTTTGCTGGCTGTACACTAAAGATTAAAGATGCCTTGACCGCCAAAATTGTTTCTGAAAATGTTCAGCTTCAGAAGAGCACAAGTTTGCAGGTCTTGTATTTAAATAACAACCTGAAGCATTTTGGTAAAATTCTGAAATATGTCCCTTAGTCATGAATTATTTATATAAATAATGCATTATATTTTTATTACAAAACATTTCTGCCTCCCTGTAGACCATATGGCTCAACCAGTTTTGGGAAAAAGAGGCATGTTTGCATAGGGCAATACATGGTTCATTCAACAACAACAAAAAAAAAAACCAGAAAAACCAAACAAAGCAAACAAACAAAAAAAAAGCCTAAAAAACAAACAAACTGACCAACCAGGTATAAAATATTTTGCCTGTGCAGGCTTGACCTACTATACACACCTTCTTCCATCTCTTTCTCCTCCTCAGCCTCAAAGGACACTGGGATCCCTCCTTCCTTCACTGTTTCCTCCATATGGGTGTAACCATCATTCCTGTTGCAAACCAAAAACCCAGAAAATTCTTTGATTTCTGTGAAACTTCAATATTACCTTAATACAAACTACCAGCCTCAGGCTCTGCACTGTGACAGGCCCACAACATGACAGGCAGCAAAAACAGACTTCCAAGAGAATGATTCCCTCTGTGATGCATCTGCATTGATGTGGCTCCCACAGGAAGACTGCACTGCATATATTTTGTACCCCTTAGGATAACTCAAATACTCTTCAAGTCTGGTCTAATTATTCTTTCCAGTATCTCTCTGAGCCTAAGATCTAATACCCTGTTTTGTTATGATTTCAAGGACTACACATCCCCACTGTATCTAAATTCCTTGCTTCATTCATTTTACAGCCATCAGAACATCAACTTTCTGAACAAATCCTTTCTGTTTTCCATAATGATTTGAAAACAGTTCACTTTCTACTCTAATATTTCACTGAACCTCTCATCTACTTAAGGACCATATGAGGCTACAAAAAGTTTTCCTATACAAACACACTTTCTTAGAACCCCACTAAAACAGCTGTTTATAGAATATTAGAGCAGTTCAAGAAGTCAGTTTTCATTTTGGCAAAAGGATTATCCCTATAGAAATAGTGAGTATTTTCTATCATTCTGTGAGCTCACATAATAGTAAAAAGCTAGTATTTGTCCAAGCAGAATAATTTTTTATCCTTAATTTTTATTAGTTCTTGACTTTTAAAAAGCCTACCTATCAGCTGTATCCTCTTTTATTTACATTAGCATAGGTAATTAATAGTGAATATATTCCATCCTCTACCAAAAAGAATGTTCTAACAGGTTAGCAATTAGATTAGAAGAAAATTGGAATAGTCCAATATGCAAGGCACGATGACAATTCAGAAGACCATCTTAGCTATTTCCTGAAAAAAGTCTTCAAGAAGTTGTGTGACACATCAAACTGTATAATTTAGAAATGCCTTATGAACACTATATATTGTAACTAAAAGGGAATTTTATTTACATGTTGGTAAATTAGCCTTTGAAATCCTTCATAGAGAGGTCATACTGGGTAGGAAACACAAATGATGAGAACACAAGGAACATATCCAATAAACCATGTCAAATCAAGATAATCCTGTCATTTTTACTCCATGCTCTATTATGAAAAGATAAAAAACATTTAAAGCAGACCTTCACTTCCCAAAATTTCAGCTTAACCTCTCTGATGACACTACTGTGCAGAAATCTGAGAAATCTTAGGAAATTTTAAGCTTTTGGAACTTTTGGAAGCCATGCTAAACCTGATCCAAGTTGTAATTGATAAAGCATTACTGTTTTATTCAGAGTACAAAGACTTGGGAAACCATTAAAGTGACAAGTGTTACATGGGGGCCGTATTCTCATAACCTTTGTCTGCAACTACAATAATAATAATACCCTATCCTCGAGGATAAATGAAGGAATATAACTTTTTTTTTTCAACCATATATATCCAGTGACTTATCCAGTGACCACAGGCATCTGCTTTTCTGTTTTCCACATATAGCTGTTACCTAGATATAATTTTTTCCTGAGGCAGTTGAAAATTTCATTGCTCTCTCATACTAAGCACATATTCAACAAAAGAAACTATAGGAAAGACTGTAAGTATGTCCAAATTTTGTCTCTGAGTGTGAGGGGGTGTTTGTTTTTTTTGATTTTGGTTCATTTTTGGGGTGGAGAGGCTTAATGTGATAATAAAAATTTTTATCCTTGTCTATTTTGTACCCAAATAGACTTTCTGACACCCTTCTTAAGGACTTACAGCAAGACAGCAGTAGTCTGCAGAATCTTAAGATCTACAGAAGTTGCAGTACACTCCAAAATCTTTAATTACTATCCACTGTGACTACATCCTTATTCAAAATACTAACAACTTTTATGTCAAAAAGACAAATCCTTTTCCTCAAAACAAGACAAATTCATTATCCCTCAAGTTTAATGATGGGATAAGAAAGCGAGCAAGGCCAGAGGTAGTTGAATGAGCCTTTAAAACAAATTCCACCTAGCTCCAGCTGTTTATATCTAAGTTTAAGTTCATCAGGAGTTCTTAGGATCCATTTTTTGACATCATGTTCTGCAACCCCATACCTTGAACTCAATTCCATGTTGACTTGATCACATGACCCAGTATCTGCCATTTTGAAGGCATGTTCATTTTTCCTTACTTCTTAAAATTATCTTTAATAATTTCTATCTCTCCTAATTAATATTTTTTAACCAGTAATCAGTATATTAAAAAAAATACCTTTCTTCTGAGAGGGAGAAAAGAACAAAGGAGAAATGTACATATATAACTATGTGCATTCACATAAATGCAGCACTTCATGTGTGCAAATACACATATAAACTGCAATGTAAATTTTAAGATGCTTGATTGTGAACCTGCATAACATTTCTGTCAATCCCAGCAGTATTTTTCTGTCAGAACAAATTAATAATAATTTACCATGGTTTTTTCATTTGCATTCTAACCTGCAATGACAGTTTCAGAAAACAGCTAAGAATTTACATAGAAAAAGCTGCCAACTAAGTTTTGAAGCAGCGATTCTGCAGTATTAAACACCAGATTTGAGCACTGCTGTAGCATAAATTTTACCCACATCAGACAAAAATATATTGCATTTCTAACCATCGAGAGTGTGCAACACTCCAATGACTGCCTCAACTTTCTACATCATCTGTGCTCATAGCAGTGTACTCAGCAAATCCCCATCCAGCAAAACACCACAGTATAAAGTTAATTTTGTTGGTATTTTTGGAGATGTTTGAAACAGCAGCATATGGTTATACTAGATCAGAGTTTTATATAACTTCATTGAGTAAGGACTCCTAAAGCTGCAGGTGCTCTGTAGCCAACCTGCAGTCTCACACTGTTGCAACTTATTTCACCCTACCCAGAGGCTGCACTGAACTAAACTTACTTGAGATACCAAAAATAGAGACCTAGGTGAAAGAAAATGAACTATTTTCTCTCCTGAGATTTTTCATCATTATATGAGCCACAACTGCTTTGAACAACTACTCTCAGCAAGTAGGAAATACTTAGGTAACTTCTCTGCTGGCATTATGCTGTATAAACAATTTGTGTAATAATGTGACTTTTCACACAACAAGGGAAAAGCTGTTAGATCTTTTTCCGAAGAAGGTGGAAATATAGCCACTAAACATCAGACTAAAAGTTTAGAAGAGAGCACACAAAGAGATCAACCCTCGATACAACAGATGGCTATATAAATGGTAAACTATTTAAACTAAGGACTTTCTATTTTAGTTCAAGCCACGACACCATTATGTAAAGTTTGTTAGTGAACTGATTTGTACTGCTTTCATGAAAATCAGCAATTTAAAATATAGCTTCTGTTCACTTAAGGTTACAAATTAGATATATAAGGCAGCACTTCAACTACCACTGAAGTGCAGCCATCTGTTTTATAGAAAGCATTTATACAGAACAGTTCAAAAATTAAGAAAAATATTATAGCAAACTGAGAAGAAAAATAGAGACAACTTGAACAGAATGCTGAGAACAGCTTCCCCCAAGCAGTCAAGAACTGCGATTCCCACAGCCCAAAGGCCAATAATTACAAACTTGGACCCTAAAAACTGGGTACACAAATCCATATTGAGACAACTAAATACATTACTGTATTTCCAAAGCTGTTGAGCATCATTTTTTCAAGAGGAGATTGTATATGCCATTGCCTAAATATGGAGTTAAAGCAGTTAACTTGGCTTCCCCCACTTCCCAAGGCTGCAAACTCAGACTCCATTGGGGTGTGCAAATGTCTATGGTATGATGTTTCCTGTCCTACCATTCAGTGGCCCACAGAGTTTCATTGTTTACAGTGAAAGACACTTCCAGGCAGTCTGTCATGGATTCTCTGTGCTATCTGTGTCAGTCATTATAGCAGAAATGAACAGGCACTGTGTTATGTGGAAACTTAAGTACCTAGAAAAACTGCTTTTTATATCATAGCCTGAGAAAAGAGGGTTTTAAGTTC
>VWZV01002311.1:118188-200761 GCA_013397155.1 Irena cyanogastra
TTTACAGTGAAAGACACTTCCAGGCAGTCTGTCATGGATTCTCTGTGCTATCTGTGTCAGTCATTATAGCAGAAATGAACAGGCACTGTGTTATGTGGAAACTTAAGTACCTAGAAAAACTGCTTTTTATATCATAGCCTGAGAAAAGAGGGTTTTAAGTTCTTTTCCATATAACTTTCCAACTAAAAAGGATTTTTTCTTTTCTTATTTAGCAATATTAAACAACTTCTGAGCAGCTTGTCTCAGAAACAGATGCTTGCTGCAAATCCTGACTGAAAATATAGATGAATATACCATAAATATTTTTATGAGTNNNTATTTTTATGAGTAATTAGAATATATTTTTAACAGCATATTAAAAAATATTACCCCAAAAGAAATACAGTGGGACTTTAATTATGGACTTATTACCTAGGAATCTGGTCTCAGTATTTTATTTCTCTATAACTTCTCCTTTCCACCTGTTGGATATTTCTGCGACTTATGACTATACCTTAGCAGTTCATAGCTGTAAGCATGGTGTACATATGTCAAACCAATTCTTGCTTTAGATCCCATTGCAACAAAAAAGCAGTTCAGGTAACCACAACAGCAGATGCAAACTTATGTATATAAGGGACTCTACTTATATCTAGAAGCTCTAAACAGCAAATAGAAATTACTGTACAGCTATAGAAAAATGGCAAAATGTTAAAACTATAGTTTTTTTTTAAAGAATTAAAGTTAGGAAGCTCACAAAATTCAGTGCTAACATCAATTTCTGAATAATGACAAAGCATAAAGCTATGGAGAACATACTGTGATGTAACATCAAACAAGTCAAAGCTGCTTGAATGAACAGAATGAAAATCTGACAGCCAAGCACACTGACCTATGGAAACGAACCAGCTGGGGTAACCACAGACCAAGAAGGCCCTCATTTTTAAATTGACTTTAAAGTATTTTGCAGATATGGCACACATCCTGGCTGCAAACTCTGTTGTCATTGGCAACCACTTCCAGGATAGAAATTGTGTAACCACACGTCAATGATATTTTGTTTGACTGAACAAACTCATTCTGAAGAGTGTTGATTGGCTCAATCAAAATATTGTGGTAATAGAGTAACAATATTCCTTATCAAAAGCAAGGGATGGCTCAAGATGACCTGCCCCAATCTGGCGAGCTGCAAACCTAGCCTATGTTTATGAAACCACAACCTTTGTAGACAGACTTAACTCACTCTGGATATACTTTTGTGCTGTTTGGGAAATTAACCATTGTCCAAACGAAGTGAAAGTATTGTAGTCCCTACTAACAAAGTGTTGATGTTGCTATTTGAAAAACTTACTAAGGAAAAGGGCATGTTATGTAGTATATATGGGGGATTTTAGCTAGTCTTTTACAGTGGCTTAGGTCACAGGACTTTGACCCGGCACGCACATCAACCAATAGTGTTTCCATTTTAGCAATACCGGGAAGTAAGGGAACTACACAAATCTCAAACTATATGTACAAATAAATTTAAACTATAGTATTTAACTTCTGGAAGTTAGCCTGCTTCAAGGTTTCATGCCTGTTTCAGATAGACCTACACTCTTCTTGACCAGAAGATGAGGCCATTGTAACTGTGCCCTCACTCTGCAAGCCAAGTGATACTTGAGATTGAGAAGTTTGTTTCTGGCTATGCACTGTATAACCAGACAAAACGTAATTAAGCCTGATAATAATTAAGCCTAAGACTATATTAAGAATGTCAGAAAAGAAAATAAAAGCAGCACATTCAGACAACTATATAGGTTTTCTTTTGGTTTGATTAGGGAATGTGTTTACACAAGTGTTTTTCTTATTTACACAATCTTATTTTTTTCTAGTTTCTTTTGAAAGATAGACTTTTTCAAGCTGAAGAGAGTGATTCAAAGTTTTTCTCAGAGTTGGTCCAAAACCAACCAGCTATTTGTTTTTACAGCATTAAAAGACATGGGATTCTAGATTGATATATAATACACAGTGGAATAAAAACAGAATTATAATTCCTTTTTCAAAATTCTCATTAGTTAATTCAGGCCCCCCCAAAAAAGCACACAAAAGGAATGAATAGTAGCAATATCTGGAATAACTGTAATTGGGAAATTTTATTCTGAACAGTAGAAGCTCACATTTCACTCTTCCGCCTGAATACTGCACTAGGATGTGACAACAACAAAAGAAAAACTTTACAAATTCTGTACTTTTAAATTTTATCCCATAATCATGCTTCTTATTGCTATAGTCTTACATAAAACATAACAACTGATATTAAAATACTAAGGGTCTTTCTATTAAAATTATTACTTGGCACAGAGACACACAACATCAAAAAATATACAGGCCACAAAGTGTCACCTTCACATAGAAGGAATTCCCTGCAGTGAAACTGGCAAAGCTCAGCCTGGTCATGAGTCATGCTAAAGATTCATTTAAATTACTGGAGGGCATCCAACCTATTTAAAAGTCTGGCTACAGGGTATAACATGCTGCATTTTTGTCTTACTTCTGATGTATTTGAGCGTAACTAGATCATCTCTCCACATCTTATCTTCCCCCTACCCTTGCTAGAGTATACTCAAGTGGTATTCCACTTACCTACCAATTCCTCTCCTTGATTTATTGTTTTGCCTCTTATATCCATTTAACTTGCATCCCCCTGAAGATGCTTCTGCTTGGAAGTCTAAGAACCCTAAAACTCTGTATCAGTTTTTTGAAATGACCTCACATCTGTGAAGATACCAGTCTGTATTGGGAACATTGTATTTTCTGGCCTTGTATTAAAAATTAAAAACAAGACCAAAAATAACCCAAACAATATTCCCAAGCAGGCTGTTATCACAAGTCAGCAGCACAATAAGAATCTCTTGGAGATGAGTGTCAGTGAAGAGATTATCTGCTGACTGCTGTGTGATGCAAAAGTGATTGCTCTGGAGGAAAACAGAAACCATGTTATGAACTACAATTACAAGACCACTGGGCTCATTATCTTTATGCCATGTCTTTGAATAGATGTATATCTGGTTTGGCTGAATGTTAGCTTGTAACTCTTGTGTGTATCTCAGTGCTAAAAGAAGAAAAGCCTTGTTTACCTGCCAACATTTTCTCACAGCTAGAGAGAAAAAAAAAAGGATGAAGCTTTCAAGCTGAAAATAACAAGCTTATCTCAAAATTTCCTATTCAATAGCCGTATTTTAACATAATTTTTTCCCATGTCTTAAAAATTTCAGCCCAACCATTATTTTTTGTTCCTCGAAGAAAAGAACTGATGCATAGACTGAGGAAAAGAACCATACTCTGCTCTCACATGAAGGGCAAGATGGAGACAGGCAAAGTGTAAGGTCAGAGAAAAACAATAGACCAACACACCTTCAACTGATGTGACTGTCCAAAATGCACACAGGCATTCAACTGCAAAATGTGTTTTAAAATTCCATCATATTTTACCTCTAGTAATTTTTCTGTCCTCTCTTCCAGCGTCTCCAGAAGGATAATAGGCATGCTCGGTCTTACAGCAATAGAAATTAGCAGGACAGAGTGCATAAGCAATATATTTCTTAACTAGCAGCAAAAAATTGTCCCCTGCAACCCAGTTTCTGAAAATTATTTCTCCAGAGCAACTAAAGTAATATTCTTAAGAAAGAAATGAAAATAATTAATTATGGCGCCACCCTCCTTATCCAAGTCAAATCACCTTACTGTTAAGGTGCCTGGAATCTCACATCTAGCCTGAGCAATCAATAGAAGGTATAGATCCATCCCCATTGATTCATCCCCTTGGCTCCTGGGAAACTATTTGCCACTCAGCAAGCTACACAGGACACCCAGCTCCTAGGTGGCTGTAATTTGCTTGGACAAATTCCAAATAAAGCCTTATAAAGGCTTTGAAACTCGGGACAGAAAAACCAATCTCTTATCTAGAATCCAGCTCTCCTGACAGTGTTGATTTGCACCAATGTTGTGGGGCTAAAAAACCTCATATGCAGAATTCTTAGTAAAATAACATGATAAGGAAAAGAAGACTATTTCAATAGTATGAATGACTGATCATTCATTACATTCTGGTTCTGTAGTCTTGGCTCTGACCCACACATTATGTTCAAATGGCAAACAGTTGCTATTAGCAAGACTATGCAGTATTCTGACTAGGTGAATATATGATGTGCCCAAATATGAAAACACAGAAAAGCCTCAAGGGAAAGTAACTTCACATCAGACTACTAAAGAACTAATGTCCTTATATATTTTATCAATTGTCCCTTTTGCACTCAGTTTCACAGTATAACCAGTTCATTTAGTAGACTTATAATATCTGTCTGTGAATGATCTATCCATGAATTGAAATAATTTTACAGCTCCAGGAAGTTGGACAAGTAAGCCTCTTCTGCAGTCCTATTTATAAGGACCTATACCATGAAGTATAACATACCAGAACATTTTGAGAACAGCACTCAAAACTGTCCGTGCTTTTGTCCCATATTCAGTGCCATTCGTCTGATTACCCTCTGTTTACACATGTCCACAGCTACTCTGTGAAGGTTGAGAAAATTTTTACTTATCTTCAGAAAAAATAGTCCAAGACTATAGCCAAACAATGAATCATCCTAGATAAGTCACAGTATTCTCATTTGCTTGACTACTCAATATTTAGTACGTATTCTGGTACTAATGGAAGTAGTCATAAAGCCTAGTAATCCTTTGGGACCTATTAATGCTGGCTTTTCACTGACACAGTCTTTCTCTGTTCTTCATTTGATTCCCCACACAATCAGAGACATACAACAGACTACGCAATTTAAGTGCATTTCCTGAGAGAGAAAATTAAAAGCAAGCATAACAGATAAAAAGAGCAAAGCATTAGAATGGAAGAAGAGGAATTAAGACCAGAGAATCAAAGGCAAACCCCCATCTAAGTAGGCCACCCACACTGTTAATATGGATAAGTGAACAAATTTAAAGAGGAGCATAAATGTTAGCATGTTTGTATTGCAAACTGGTAAATGCTCCAGTTACTGCTTCCCAAAATAGCAAGGAAGTGGCACATCTCTCCTCATGAGATCTCAGCATCACACTTTGAGCTACAAAGTAAACTAGGTTACACAGGTTTATTGGAAAGTCTGCTTATTGCCATTGGGAAAAGAGCATTTAATGGACCCGGCTAATCAAGAGGCTGTAATACTGAAACAGGTCATATGAATACAAATAAAATATACCTGTCATTGTACTTTTACCTTCGCCATGACTAAAAGGGTAAAAATTCTCAGAGCTTCCCCCATGACACTTCCATGGATACTTAAACAGAAACTAGAAACAATGGAACTTCAAAACAGAAGTCTTTCAGAGATTTATTTTAACTGTTCAATAACTCCACCAGGCAACCGAAGCTATTGCATATTACTGTCTCATTTGGGCAGAGATATTTCGAACTTTCAGTGCTGCAGAACAGTTGAGTACATCTGTATTATGAGTGCTGAACAGCCACTGTAAAAACCAAGTGGTTAAGAATGAAACAACTCCTTTCATTCAGGGCTCATTTAATGAACATGAATTTTTTGGATGTTCTGGAGAGAACCAATCACCATGTTTATGTGTATAATTTCACCATCCTCAGTTTTATGCACCTTGAATAAAATACAGTACAGATGGCTCTCTTGGCACTCGCTTCACATTTCTTTGCTGTCAGGAGATGCACTGGTACTCTCCTTGACAGAGGGGGCCTGCTCCTAAAGCCAGATGACCACAGGACCATTGGCTAATTGAATCTCCAGAACCCCTTAAGCCTTACTCTAATCAGTTGTAATCGTTCTCTTCCTTTCCTAATGTAACACAGAACACATCTTTTCCATTTCCATTGAAATGGAGATGAAAGATGTCATTATTGAAAAGTCTTATAAGTCATTAACATAAACCAGACAGAAATGTAACATGAATATTCTGAGAAAAAAACCAGAGCACATTTACCTTGCTTGTTTATTTAAAAGAGTGAAAACTGAGTCACCTTGATTTTTAGGTCATTTAAATTCTATTACTTTTGTCTTCTACCCATTTTTAATCTTTCTTATCAATTATTATTTTATTAAAAGTTAAAGAAGAAAATTTATCTGGAGTTTGTATACCCTAGGATATGTTCAGGGGAGACTTTCACCTTATTTGTGGACACAGTAGATTCCCTGACACAAGTGTTCAAAATCATTCAGAAATATTCAGGAAGCAAAACTTTTTTTTTTATTACCTTCTCCTTGCTACACTAATCTGATTAGGCTAATAAATTGTAAAGAATGAAAACTGGTAGTTATATCAAATTAATGTCACTGAAACTATTGCAAGCCAATCAGAACTACTCAATATCCAAACCCATTTTATAGCTTTTAGGATAATCAGCCTAAGAAGAGGTTGATCATCTTCAATTACTTTCAAACTGAATGTCAGAATATTTCTCCTATTAATTTGATTAAAATGGTACCATCATCTTCCAAAGACACTGTGTTTACAGTAGAATAGCCTAGATCTACACAACTCAAACACAGCCTTTAAAATCATGGATTTATGAGCACAAAGCTCAGCTCCTTCTGGTTCCTTTTGCAGCACTGTTGCAATTCTGTTGGCCTGAGCTGAACCTCTTTGGTGTAACAGAAAGGAGTCCCAAGCTCTATGGAAATTTATTCTAAAAATTGGCTTGAAATACTACAAAGCAACTAAAATTCAGTTCTTTCAACAGCTGTCAGATCTCTTCAAGAATTTGTACTGCTTCTTTGCCTATAATGAGTCCTGAATTCCTGCAGGACTGCCTAAGAGCAGCCCTCAGCACTGCCCAAGCAGGGCTGCAATCTATGTTTAGATGCTCCAGTCAACAGAGCTTCTGTACAAGAGGGTAAGAGGTCCTGCCACTGAATCCTCAAATCTGCAGTACTAGAAGGAAAGTTGCAAATGGGATACATCATTTCAAGAAGCTCTATCTCAGTATTATAGTATAGATAATTTACCTGAACATTTTGTTGGAAGATATTTCTATATTCCTAAAATAGAACATGAGCAGCGTTAGGTGTAACTCTAGGATGAAAAAATAAGTTTCACTACAACTGCTTCCTGCTAGTTTGTTAAATAATGCCAAACCCCAGAGGAGATTATGTACCTGTAACTCATTTACAGTTGGGCTTTTTACATGCACACATGGTCTGTTCTGGACTAAAATACAAACAGTGCCTGTTCACAGTGAAATTATTAATGAAACAGGAAGTAATCAGCCTAATTTTACTGAATTTTAGATAGCCATGTTGATATTTGACATGCTGCACCTACCCAGCTCAAGAGTGCACAGCTTGCAAGGGACTGTTTTGGTTTGGGGGTTTTACCGTGACCTCCCCTATAAACTTCCAGTAACACATTCACCATGGAGCACAAGACTATTTATGTTCTTAGAGCTGGCAGTAAAATAAAAGTCAAATTCAGATGTCTGCAATCTCTAATTAAAAGAAGGAAAATGGTGTTTACAAGAAGGAAAATGGTATTTAACTAAAACTGTTTTAGACACAGTTCTGTTTGCCAATTGAATGAAAACAAAGGTTAGCATGAAGCAAGTGGGTTGGTTTTTGGAGGTTTAAGAAACAAATAGTATCATATAACTATTTTAAAATTCTTCCTGCACCAAGAAAAGAATCCTTAAGCTATAGAAAAAGAAGACTTTTGGAAAGTAAAGTCAGTTTTTCACACAAGTATTTTATAATAAATACCATGCTATATGAAAAGAGATAAACCTAAAAATAATGAAAGTATCATAATTAAAATCAAACAAGACCACTGAGAAGAAGCTCAAAACCAGAAAACCTTGTACCATCAGGACAAATACTAGTTGACAGACATGAGGCATACTTGAAAGAAAACAAAACCTCTTTCTCACCGTGAGGTGAGAAGTAATGTGAGATTTTTTGTCTTCTCTCATTCATAAGAGAATTAACTCCTCCTTTTCCATTTTGTTTCTAGAAAGAATCCCTCCCCCTGTAGCTCACTTTCTGCATGAAGCAGGAAAGAAAAGGAAGTGGTGGCAGGAGACTGTCTTCTTCAATCATAACTAAAACAGCTTTATAAACACACCAAAAGAGGCACTAGATATCCTGGAGCTGAACTTTAGGTCATTCACCTCTACTGTTTCCAGAATTACATGCCAACTCAGGCAAAAATGAAGAGAAACAAATAGTTTCACAGACAATGTGAGTAGGAGAACACACCAAAAGGTATCAAATAAAACCGTCTTGCTCAGCTTCAGAGGTCAGTCTTTGCATCTTGTTCTATAGACAGGAAGATTCTCTGGGAATCCTGCCAGGGAAAATAGAAGCATCAAAGTTTAGAACAGAAAAAGGTTAAAAAAATTCCAGCTAGCTAATCACTTCTGAGGCAGAATGCAGAAAACTCACCCTGAGACAATGTTGAAGCAATAACAGACTTGCAGAATTTCTGGTTTTTTATCCACTTCCCACCCTCAACTGAAAGGGACAGTTGAATAATAGGAAATGTATAACCCAAGGCTGTGCTAAGTTAGAGACAAGGAAAGAGCACTGCCTACAATAGTGAGTGGTACCAGTAAGGTACCATTTCCAACATCTGTTTGGTATAGCCCTGCAGCCACAGAGGGACCACAAAATTCTCCCTACTGCAGTAGTTTTGCAAGCATGCTCTGCTGCTGTGAACAGCCATATGATTAGAGGGGATATATATATATATATAATATACCATGAGGGAAAAAACAAACCGCTTCTTCACCATCACCTTTTCATGTAACATATACAAGGCAACTTCAGTCAACAGCTTCTTTCTTAAGCAAGATCTGAAATACAGTGTCAAAAATATTCTGACACAGAAACACATTAAGCAGAGAAAATGCATAATCTGCAAGTCATGGGTGGATGCACAGACATACAGGTAGGAAACTGATGAGTGTTTTTATTGGCATCCTACCATTTATCAACCAGTACCTCCTAAAACCAACATCAGAAAATCGACAAATTATGATGTTCCTTATAGCTCTACAGGTCTCCAAGGGCTTCTGAAGAAAGGTCTCTGTTCCTCATCTGGTGTGTTTCTTTTCTGGCATCTTTCACTTAAGACCTCTGCAAAAAGTTTGCCAGATTAAGTTTATAATCTTCTGCATTTTTTGACCCGAGAAAACAGCCTTGTACTTAGAAGTAGAGATTTCCTTGGAGATCTGAAGGAAGAGGTTCAGTATGCAAACAGCACAAGACCAGAGGCAAGACACACACTTAGTTTTATAGAAAGTTCAAAAAAATCCTCTACATCCTGCGATCCAATTTCTCAAATGCATAAAGTGATTCCTGCCAGCATCTTAAATAAGTTGCTGCACAGACAGATATATCACTGAAGGAGATAAAAAAAGTGCACAAAAATCTGCCTTTGTAACCAGAAGAGCCTTCAACAGGTATCTTGAGACCTAAGTCATTGTATACATCCAGTGAAAAGTAAAGCTTTCAAAGTACAGTATCTACATAAGAAAGAAACCTGAGAAAAGTAAAAAAGACCCTGAGGCTTTAACTATTCATACTTCCTCTTTCTTTTCACTTGTTTGATAAAATGTTCTGTGAAAAAGCCCTATGATGACCAATCTAAAAATAAGTAAGTAGTATTACAGGATCATTAGAGCAGAAGGCAGCAATTCTTGAGATATTAATTTTGTCTGGGCTGCTGCCAATATCGTTAGCCCTGTCATTAGCTCAGCTCTGGTGGCACAGCAATGGCATTTGCAGAGCATGGCTGGGCTGTTACAACGCCCTGCCAGCGGTTTGCGCCTATTGCAGCTACCTAAGGCACATCCACATTCTCCTAGTCTTTCATCGGGTAGTATTTACAGGAGTCAAGTGAGAAGAGAGCTTTACACCCTTCAGCATCACTACCATGTATTTTTTTTGCTTTTTATTTCAGACTATAACTGTTTGAGGGATATTCCTCAGCAATTTACCACAAGGTTTCCCTCTTTTCAAGTCTTTCTTACAAAAAGTTACCAGAAACGAGAAGTAGTTGCCAAGATTAGAGATGCTTATTTAGACTCCAGAAGAATCCTCTCCAAACTCTCAGTCTCCTTCATGTTCAGATTTCGTTACTGTTAATTTAAAAGCTGAGAAAGAGTAGGTGTTTTGAAACAGTGAAGAAGCCAAGTGCATCAAAAGCCTCCTCTGACTGCAGAGACTATTTTGGCTTGTACTCAGAAGTTACTACCATAATTCAATTATTTTAGCTCCAGCAAGGCTTCAGCATTTTGAAAGAAAGACTGGCACAGGGAGGAGAACCATAAAGCACTAGAACAGCAAAACTCAGATCCAAATTGCAGAAGGAGAATGTGCTTCCAATAAAATGAAAATACATTTCATAGCTAATGACAATAAAGCAGGGCTTTTTCTCCTCTAAAGTTCTCACCCTATCTGAAAAGTTTTCCAATACCTTAGCCATTAGGATCCAACAGACCACAGAACAGATGTAAATTCTGGATATAAATTCATGAAGTTCTACATTATACTTTCAGTTTCATATTCTGATGTTTTATGAATCTCATTTTTTATGACTTATACAAATATATACCACAGTATTATATTTGTGAGTTACATAGTGGTTTGATATAGTATTTATATAAACTAAATAAAACATAAGTCCTTCACTGTCTTATTTTGAAGGACAATCTTACAAGAATCTAGAAAAAAAATTAAATAGATATTTAACATTTTACAGTATTTGCACGAAAAATTAATAATAGAATATTTTTATTCTTTCTTCCTTATTTCTCAGGTACTATTTTTGTTCTTTCAAAGTCAGTGGTTCTTTCTATTATGAAGTCTAAGAAAACTGATTGTTTGTTGAGAAGATCAGAAGTTCTGTCTTGTGAGCTACTTCATACAAACATCAGGTAATGGGGATTCAGATTTGCTAAGCAAAACTTGGCAGGAAATTGCAAAGGCAGAAGAAAAAAAAATAAAAACTCTTTTCCCTTTAATGTCTTCCTCCTGCTCTAATAAACAACCACATTTGGCTACTTAAGATTGCATTCAGAGGGTAAAGCTTTTTGTCAATCCTTATTGGTAGCATGTAAAGACACTGCTCCCTTCCACACTCATGCAATCCTCTTCTACAGGCTTTTTCTTGTCCTTCCTCTGAAGCACCTCACTAAGTCTGAGGCAACCTTTGGCAAACTGGACTAGCAGAGCCTTTCATTTTCCCCTGAAATGTGTTCTGTCTATTCAGTCTGGTTTTTTACCACAAATTACTCCTAATTTTGCTGTCCTATGTTTCTAGTGGCATCTCACCTCTTGAGATCCTCCCTGTGAGGAGGTCACCTCAGTTCCTGCTTTCTTACCTTCCAAAAGGTAAGTCAGAATTTTTTTTTTCTAGTCAAACTGTCAGAATTTCCACCCTGTAAAAATCCAAAGCTTCAGACTCTTGGTGTGTCGGTATGAAAACCAAACAATTGAAGTTGAGCATTTCCCACAAGTCAGATATTACAAATTTTATTCATTTCTCCTACATGGGATATATATTGCTGGCAATATATTGGGAGATTATTGTTTGCTTGGGGGAGGCCTTTATCCTCATATATCTGTGAAAAGGTCAGGTGTCCCAGCCAGGTAGACCTGGACCCTTCTCAGTACCACAACTTATTTGGCCATCTGTGTCTGTCAATACAAATACAGCAAACCAAAGCAAACAAAGTATTTCAATATAAAGGAAGTGAAAACAAGTGGACAGGCCATTATTTTTATCTCATCTTATGCTGAGATACATGGAACTAATAAATTTTTTAAACCAAAGAGCAACAATGCAGTATTGGTTAGAGCTAATAAAAAGCCAAAAAAAAAGGTTCCAATTCTTACTTATAAAGTGATTATTTTTATTAAATTCATGCCTCTGTGGAAATGTCAGAAAACTCTCCCAGTCTAAAGAAAAGAGAGGGAAAAACACCACAAAGTATCCACATAGATTCAGAAGATGTTCAGCTTACCTACAGTAAAATTCTAATTCTTAGCACAGTAGCTATACTAGACTGGTCTTGCATGGAAAAGAAAATGTCTGGCTCAATCATAATGAAGAAATGCCAAACACCAATAACTTCATGATACAGAATTTTCTCTCTCTCACTTGTGAAAGTATATGCAACCTTTTCCTCACACTCTTTTTGTTAGACACTATGCTCAGAAACACACAAAAAACATATATGCCTTTCTTAAACAGCATGCACTTTACACTAAAATGTATTTCAAAACCATTTTAATGCATTTTATTCACTGTGTTTTCCACCATCTGAAGACAGTTTTTAAGAAAATCCAAGTTCATACAAAACACTTGCAGGATCCAGCTCATGCTAGATATACAGCTGGACTAGTCCCACAACCTTTCTGCACTGTCTCAAGCAACTTCATTCCAGATCCTAAAATAGTGTCATTTCGCCATTATTTTTAATGTCTATTTTGGTGCAATTCAAGTTGTTTGAAAGAAAAGAGTAATTTTAAATGGCTACAAAAATTCAGCCATATCCAGCTGGATAAATATAAGTAAAGGTGAAGTCATCATTACAGGCTTTCATTTTTATTCTTGCTGGTGGCAAAATGTCAGCAAAAGGTTCCCAGCAACACTTCTGAAAATAAGTGCTATTCAGGAGACTAATTCCTGAATGTGAGAGTGGAATCACATCCAGTCTAAGCAGAAGAAAATCACTGCCCTTTCTGCAGCTATACAGAAAATACCAAATTTTCTAGCTATGCTTAAAAGACTGAAAGGTGCTGGCATCATGCACAAATCTGCAAGAATTGAAATGTCACATTCACTCTGGGAGAGAAAAGAATCCTCAGGTGCTCATTACCACTAAAAAGTGCTCCCACAGAAACCAAACTCCAGGCTTCCCCTACACGATCAGTTTTAAAGGTTAATTAACAATAGGAAGTGATAAAAATTTATAACCTACTGCTTATAATTTTTTAATGGTGTGATTTCCAATCTTTTATCATTGGGCTTACACTTGAAATCAAAGTTCCATCTGCTCACATCTCATAAAACCCTGGGGACAAAAAGTAAAATTCAATATTCGAAACCTTTTGCTCCATGCTGGAGATACAGAACTCATTCATTTTCCATCCTCATGCCCCCAGGTTGCAGATTTTAAGCAAGTGTGAAATAAACATCCTTTAAAGCTCTCCGCCATAAGCTACAACACTGAAGCAAAAAAAAAAAAATTAGAAGCAGTATGTCATGGTTCAACCCCAGTCAGCCACCAAGCCCCACAAAATCTCTCCCTCAGTCCCCTACCATTAGGAACATGGAAAAAATCCAAAGAGAAAAGCAGGAAAATTCATAGATTGAGGTAAAGAAAGTCCAACACAGAAAGCAAAACCCACACACGTGAGCAAAGCAAAACAAGGAACTAATTCACTGCTTCCCACGGGCAGGCAGGAGTTCAGCCAGCCCCAAGGCCATAGGGCCCCAGCACAGGTAGCTGTGACTTGGGAAGACCAACACCACTCCAAACATCCCCTCCCATTGCTCCTTCTTCTCCCCACCTCATACACTGAGCATGATTCCCTATGGTCTGGAATACCCCTTTGGTCAAACATCCCCTCCCCACCTCACACACTGAGCATGATCCTCTATGGTCTGGAATATCCCTTTGGCCAATTTTTAACACCTGTCCTGGTTTTGTCTCCTCCCCAATCTCTGGTGCACCACGAAAACCCTTTTCAATGTTTTGGTACAAATAGCAGAAAAGGCCTTGGCTCCACGTAAAACTTGCTCAGCAATACCAAAAATATCTCTATATTATCAACTGAGTGATTAGCACAAATCCAAAACATAGAGACACAGCAGCCACTTTGAGGAAAATTAACTCTACTCCAGCCAACACTGGAACCAATAATTCAAAAATATCTATTACCCGGTCACTTTTGAAATTCAAGGTATGTTTCATGTAGAAACTTTGCTGTCTTATAAGACTATTCTAACTCTGCTTTCTTCCATAAAGTAAACCTTCTATCCAGTAACTGAGAACTCCAGACTTGAGGCCTTGCATTTTTTATTTTATATGTGAGGGTTGCACAAATCTACACATGCATGTGAGGCATTGCAATTGTGCACAGTAGAAATGCAACCAGAAATCTCTAGTCCTGAGAGAACAGCTCTATTCTTCTAGCTCATTGCCACTACTCATGACTGGAAAATATTCATCTACATTATAAAATCTGACTTGCACAATGACCCAACAAGCATCATTTTCAACCTGAAAAATATAGGTTGTGGCCACAATACAGTTATAATTCACTGGGAGCATTTAAACATTCACCACAGGAGGGCAATGCTGATACTACAACAGAAAGGTGTGTGCCTGTGTGGGCTCTGTCTGTGCTTCCCCCACTTGCAATTGACTGTGTGCAGTTCCCATACTGGAAGCTGTGTCCTCATCACCAGCGTGCTGATCATGAAAAGGAGTGCTTTCTAACTGAGGACCACTGTTATAGCAGACTTCCTTTGGCTCCCAGACTTCTTTCTAGACAGTTCAGGGCATGGACAGATTAGCACTTCTGGATGTGTTAGTGCTGGTTCTGCAAGCATGTTTACCCAAAAATATTGAAAACCATCCATGTGCCCAAGTTAAAATGCAAAATTTCAAATATTCAGTGGCAGAACATTCTTGATATCAATCCAAATCATAACCAGGATATTGCCATAAAGTAAACAACCAGAACAAGCAAAGGAATACAGATATCTGTATTCTGTATATCAGTGATCGAGTTCCCTGAAATTTCTCAGCTCATAAAAAAAAAGTACCTCTTCAAGGAAGAATTTATTCCTTCACTACATTTTGATGGGTCTGTGGACCTAAGTGAGCAATTACCCCATTAACTTAAGGTGGTTAAACAAAAGAAGCCTTTGCTTCTCTCTTATCTCCAGAAGACATTTTATAGTGAAATGTATGATGTATTTTTATCAAGAACACTAACATTTTGAAGCCATGGATATCCATCAGATTTCTGCTAAGCAAACCAGTTAAATACGTCTGCTGAAATTTTATAGCCTAAAAGTAACATCACTCCATGCTGCCAGTGGTGATCTCCATTTAATACAGAGTTTGGAACTTACATTAGAACAAAATATTGTCAAAACTGAATGTCTAAAAAGCAAAAGACATAGAATTACAGATGGCAGACCAAGTCAGTTAGAGAGCTGTGAACCAAGTAACCCGCCTTCTTGTGAGATCATTTCAAAATACAACCAGGACACCTCACCCCATTCCACCATGAAAGCACTTAGTCATGTCACAGCAGTAAGAAATAATTTTTAAGAAAGTCTGTATTTGTAATTTTTTATATTCTGTTGGAAACAGAAGTTCCACTTATGAGTAATAGCAGAATCCTGGGGCCTGCTGATCTCACATCACCATAATCTGACATTGCCTGACTTCAGCAGAGCTGCTATTATTTGTTTTCCTTTGACTACAGACAGTCCTGTAATTTAAGAATTAGAAACTTACTGCTTTTGCATTGCTCTAATATGGCTACTCAGGAGAACATTTTTCATGTTTCATGTCTACACTGTTTTCCTTAAATGCTTGGAATTCAGACAAATGAGCTTTGAAATCCCAGGTTGTGGGAGAATATACATGTGCACACAACTATACCCATTCACGCACGCTCTGCTTGCATAGAAGCAGAGCAAGCATCCAAAACAAAAATTTTGCTTTGAGGCACCTGTCTGGTGCACAAACACCTGAGGCTCCATGCAAGTTGTCAGAAAACTGCAGTGAAAGGCTCCTGTTGTAGGGTACTGCATCAAAGTTCAACGGCCTCTGAATGTCACTTGGGCTCTAGGACTGTCCACAGAGCAGTCATTCCACGGAGTGTTTTGTGTAAAATGGGATACAACTCAGTTCACTGTGACCCCTCCCACGTATCTGACTCCTCCTTGTAGAAACCAGCTCAGAAAACAGTGAGGAGGGCTACAGAGCAAGGAGCTGCATGCATTTATGTTAGATACACATCCCTGTTCTTAACACAGGCATTACATCCTCAGCCTGCTCCTGTGTTAGGCTGCCTGACAATACCACAAGAGATTCCTCATACGCAAAGAAACTTTCATATATTTAGGGTGTTTTGCTTTGATCTTGACAAAAAAATTCAGCTTTGCTTTCCACACAGGTTAAGCATTCTGATCTAGGTGTGTAAGAGTGCTATTTCAAGGATCAGAACGACAAAAATTAGTTAAAAATAAAGATGCCCCAAAGCTATTTTTTGCAGTAACTTAAATCTTCAATACACAATGATGAGGAGAAGAGTACTGAATCTCAGGAAACCTTTATAAGCAACTTTTTGGATAAGGAATACTAATCCTATTAGTAATTTCTGAAGCATTAAACCCAACAGTTGCTCAGCGCTGTATCTATCTCTTGAGCGGGTCTATTAAGATTCTGTTTATCCTACAAATCATCATAAATTAAAAATACTATCCTTACAGAATTATGTATTAAGACTCTTGAATCTGATGTTGTGGGGGGTTTTCCTGCAGTACCATCATTTTCTGTACATTCTTCTTCAGACAAGAAAAGTCAAAAGTTACTGAAAATCCAAATACCACGTTCTTAACATCATCACAATAGCCAACACACTTCAATACCAAAACAAAAATCTGCAACAAGTGTCACTGTTTTCGTCCCTCTCTATCACTCTCAGACATGAGATCAGCAACCTCTGAAAAGTTGAATCTTACAAGGCAAAGGTGACATGTTTATTTTAGGGACAATGACTTCACAAACATAACATTAGGCCTTTCTTTCTGAAAGCATTTTCGATTAGACTGGGAGACATTACAAATTGTGTTTTAGAGCAAACGGACTATGTTTTTTCTCTTGTGTGTGAATTAAAAGATCATCACTTTTGCCTCATATGATGTTCATCTACAACATTTTTTTCCAAATCTTTTCTTGATTCACTGGGAGACATAAATGGCTAAGTCTTCTGACCTTCTGCCTGAAGATATCATTTTTTTTTTTCGTGGGGAGGAAAATGTGCAAAAACACGCATCTGCTTCCTGCGTGGAAGAATAGGCTTTTCAGAGTGTGAATAGAGTGAAGACCAAAGCAAGCTTTCATTATCAGCATTAGATCAGCAGTTCCTGATATCTGCAGCTGCCAATAAATACATTTCTTTTTTTAGGGAAAAAAAGACTACATGCATTAAATCACTGAAGAGTAAATTTCTTTCCAAATTTGGGAAATCAGATTATGAGAACACTAACAGAAGTGACTGTCAAACATGACTACTTTTTTGGTGATTTATATTATTTAATATTTCTGACAAGCAGATAATTATTTTTTTCAGCTTCATAAATGACACCTCTACAAGTTTTCGTCTTTTATAATTTTTCTCCCAGTCTGAAGACAGACATCATCTTAATAGCATTTAGAATTACAAATACCTTGTGTTAAATCAATATCTGTCAAGGGAGTCCATTTGATAAAAGTTCTTCAGAATATATTTTTTTCTTTATAATCACAGCTCTTAAGTCTACAGGAAAAAATAAAGCAAGTGTTAATTTTAATATTAGTACAAGAAAGTAAAATACATGTTTTATTACACGTTTTGTCTTACAATGGATATAAGCAGAAGAGGTCCTTCATTTAAGAGGGACGGAAGTTCACACGCTGTATTAAATGGAAGCCCACCAGAAGGTGACTGAGTGATTAAGCAAAACTGGGCAGAATCGATAGTTTGCTGCACTACATAAGGTTTGTGCAGCAATTCAGAGACCTCAACAAGCTGGAAAAAAAACAGGCTGATGGAAAAATAGAGTGACAGGAATCTCCTGAAGTTCATAAAAGAGAAGTGCCAAGTCTTGCACATGCTGAGAACTCTGAGATACCTGCACTATTTAGTCTAGAGAAGGTTCATGGTTTATTTTATTTATGTATAGATCTAGAGAAAGAGAGGGTGCAAAGAGGATGAAGTGAGGTTCTTTTCGGTAGTGCTCAAGTAACAAAACAAGAGGGCTCCAAATGGACATCAGGAAGTCCTTTTTCACTGTAAGAGTGACTGAGCATGGCACAGGTTGCCCAAGGATGTTATGGAGTCTCCCTTTTTGGAGATATTCAAAAGCCATCTGAAGGTAGTCTGAGGCAACTGGATCTATGTAACCCTGCTCGAGCAGGCAGCTGGATCAGATAACTTCCAGAGGCTCCTTCCATACTCAAACCATTCTGCAATTAGAAATAGACTCAAGATGCACTAGCAAAAGCCTGTTATAGTTAAATACGATTCAAAATCTTATCTTCAGTTAAGTACAGAACAATAACTTGGAAAGTGCAGCAGTGTTGCTTTTGGTTATGTTAATAGGTAGATCACATCTGTAGCTGCAAGTATCTGGAAAGTTTAATTAAATGTAAATCAGAACCACCCTTAAAAATTCAGAAGCATGGACTCCTCAGTCCTTTCCATTCAGCTCTTCCCTAAGGACAAAAACGAGTAGACTAATAATGTGATCAGTCATCTGAAAATCCAGACTTGGACAAAACAGTGAACTGAACAAATTCAAACATCTTCAGCACAGTGCAGGGAAAGTGAAAGGAATAAGCAAAATCTCTAAGATTTAAATGTAGAACTGGCTGATTTTACTGTCCATTGTGATGAGTGAGAGATGTCAGATGCTCCCATTTATAGACAGACAGATATTTTGCCCACAGCAGCATCAGTTCCTTTGTCTGGCATGTTTCACCCATTCTCCCTGAGTTAGACATACAAGTAAAATTTACACTGTGAATCTGTAACTGTTTAAGAACTTCTTTACACTAAAAATTAAACCCATAGCAATTTTGAAGCACAGACAGAAGAGTTCATATTAAGCACCCAATAAAGATACAGTGGATGAGGTAGATACAGTGCCTACTTGTACAAGACATCTCCACAACAAAAAGGTTTTCTCTGAACTGGAAAACAAGGATGAATTAAAATAGTGATTTTTAAAAATACAGTGAAAAGGAATAGATTTTCAATATTTCTGTCAATCTCCCAAGGGAAGGTTTGCAAAATTCCAGACTTCATGCAATTCCTCTACCCACAGTTAGTGTTAATGGCATTAAGTAACCTCTACTCCTATTAATGACATCCTGCAAATAGCCATAGGCTCTATAACAGCTCTCCTTGGAGAACAATAAATGCACATTTAAATAGTATTTTTCCAGTAATCTGAGTTGATCGATGCAATCAATCGTACACAAAATCAAGAAACAGAACCAAAAAGACCTGAAACTTTCAGAAAGAAAAAAACAACAACAAAAAATGCAGAACAACAAGCCAAAAAAACCCACAAAAGCAACTAATCAAATCAGAAAGGTTTCTACATAAACCACGAGGGTAAAGACAAATAAATATACTGATTTACCTTTACACAGGTCTTATTTACAAGGCAACGTTCTTGTTTTAAACCAAAGCAATACATTGGTCCTCTCGAGCCTAGAAGAAATGGATTAAGAAGGATCTTGCACCTTAGTAGCCTCCTGATGGAAAACAAGGACACAGGTGTCCAAGACCTGACAGTGAGCACTACCATGCCAGTAAGACTGAAATAATTGCTGACAATAACCTATTTCCCCAGCCAAGACACAGGGAAAAGAGTGACAAAAAACACAGCATACAAGTAAAGGAAGACTACACAGGTGGAAAACAAGCCAGTGATGTGTCCTTGTGGCAGGAAAGGCTAACATTGTCCTGGGCTGCATTAGCAGGAATGCTGCCTGCAAGTCAAGGGAGGTGACCCTTTCTCTCTGCTCAGCAGTGGCCACTCTTGAAGTGCTGTGTCCACTGCAGAAGAGAAAGGCACATACTGGAGACGCTTTTGTGAAGGACCATGAAAACGATGAAGCAACTGGAACATCTTTCCTATGAGAAAGCTGAGAGATCCTCTCACTGATGTACAGATATGCCTGAAGGGAGAATGTGTAGAGGGCAGAGCCAGGGTTTCAGTGGTGCCCTGTGAAAGGACCAGAGACAATGGACACAAACTGAAACACAAATTGAACATCAAGAACAACTTCCTTATGCGAGGAGGACTAAGCACTGGCACAGGCTGCCCAAGGAGGTTGTGGACTCTCCATCCCTGGAGATATTCAAAACTGTCTGGAGACCATCCTGGGCAACAGGCTCTGGATGACTGTGCTTGAGAAGCAGCACTGGACAAATCCCCAGAGGGACTAATGACCCAATATGTTAAGATTAGAAGGTTAAATTCAAGGCTTACTTCTCATTCATATACTGAATTAGGCAACCAAGTACTGGCATTAAAAAGAATGAAGCATGATCAATAGCTACACTTTTTAACTACTATATGTTCTAGGAAACAGCAGTCTTATTTTTAGGAGAAAAATACCCAAAATTATTTGGTTTCAATCTTGCCTTCAGAATATATACAGTACATTTTCACTGTGAGGCTTGGGTTTTGCTGTGGATTTTGGTGATTTTCTTTTTTTGGTAGAGGAAAGAAGTATGTAGTTGCATCCTAGAAAAACAACAGCAGAACTGACTAGAAAATTCTAAATAAAATACTATTTTTCCTTAAGCATTAAAAAAACCTTCCTAATTTTATATGTACCTAAGAAGCTATTCCATCTTCAAGAAGCACTTAGAATATCTTAGTTTGCTCACAAGGCTTACCTTCTGTTTCTAATTCTCTAATTACTCAAGTGGTCGCAAATGAAAGCCTTACACAGAGGTTTAGGTTAATTTTAAAATGAAATTTTAAAAAATCCATTATTGAAATGGACTTTCCCAAATGTACTGAAAGTGAAATATTAATTATTTCTATAATGTGGAATTTTTCAATTTCTCTAATGTAATCTACTTCTACCTCCTACCAATTTAGCATCCTAATTTTGCCTCCTGAAATTTTGAGGTTCTTATAAACTCCTGTTGTTCTCCTCCACCTGCAGCCAGAGTACTAATGATAACTTCACAGCATTTATAAGTGTCCCATTTCTCAAACACAAGGCAGAAATAGCTTCTGGAGGATGTAGGACCTTTGACATTTAGATCCCTTCTTCACTGTCTTTCATTAAAATTATCATATCCTAACAGTCTGAGGGACTGACTGCATTTCTTTAGGTGCTCATCACCAAACCTACCTTCATCAGGAACCTAATGGGAGATCTCTGCAAGAAAATAATGGAAATTTGGTCACCATCTTCCCAGATCAATTCACATGGAGAATGTCTATCAGAATCCAGACTGCCAGCTCCAAACCCACAACAGGATAGCAGGAAGTTCTGTGTTTTCTGTACAACTGATCAACTTTTCAGATTTTACTCAGTTCATTCACAAAGGAGTATGTATTTTTCTAACTCTTTCATGGGCCTTGAATATATTATATGTGTTATGAAAAAATAATTCTGGAGCCATAATTTTTGTAAAGATGCTGTGTCTGGAGAATGTGGCTCTCTGGGTTCCTCACACAATACCCAGAAAAAGAAATTAAACAGGCAAGAAAATGCTAGCAATTTTACTTGCTCCTAGAATCATATCTGATATCACCTTGGGAGACAGAGCTTTTGTTTGCTATCCACCTGTTTGACCTGTCAGAATAAAAACACAGCAGTTGTAGCAGATGTGAGTCAAAGAGAAAATATCACTGACAGTGACATCTTTGTCAGGATGGACAACTTTCCTGCTGAGAGAGTTATGCTAATTACCTGGAAATTCACAGCTGTTGAATACCAACTTCAAGATGTTTGAAAGCAAAACCAGATATTTTAAGAAAAAAAAATTATAGTACTTTGTACCAGTAGATCTGGCTGCAAAGCAAAGATGTAACCAGCTCTGCTTGAAATCCTTTAAGCTTCAGCCAGACTTTTACATTGACCAGTATGGCTGATGCCTAACAAGAAGAACCATTCTGCTAAAAATTAACAAGCTCACCTCACTTGCCATTTATTGCATATTTATCTGAAAGCTAAGTTTTACGTTCAAGGAAGTGCAAAAATAGCTTAATTTAGAAAACAATTTTGTGCACTTGAAAAACCACAGTAAGCTTAATGCTGCTGAACCCAGCTCTAAAACCAGGTTCTGTACCTATAGTTCAAAAAGATCATTACAGGAATAAGTAATGGCCTGTCACAAGTCTTGCTTTCTTGACTAAAGAGCAGTAGATATTTGCATATTCAAAATAAGGTAATTGCATATTATCTCTATTTCAGCTCTGGTCTCAAGACAAAACCAAAGAGGCACTTTTGAACTCACAGTCTGTCACAAGAGTCAATTTTCCACAATTATAGGAAATACATAGTTAAGCTGTGAATGCAAACACAAGGGGACATAACTGGGGAGAGGAGATGGGGATGTATAAGGAGCGAGGGAATACGCAAAACACAATTTCTAACCTCTCAAGCCAGAGTCTATCTGCTACTTGCAACCATTATGGGCTGATTCCATATTTTTATGACATCTACACAAAAGCAGCACATCCTGAATTCACCAACTCACAAAAAAAGGTGAGACATAACCACAGATTAGAAAGCCTATCAAAGATTGTGCTTCTGCACACAGACTATCTAGGCAAAAATAACCAGAGACCTGAAAGAGGTTCTGTAAAGAAGCAAAATGGAAGTGTTCCCAAAAACAGACTGTCTAGAAAACAAGAGGAGAGCTAGGAGACCCAAAGAAACTGATTAGTGCTGAGGAAAAACCTGGAAATGAAGGATGCACGGAGACAAATTGTCAGTGGTGCACAGGAACCCTGGTCTTTAACATCAGGGACTGCAGCTACTCTGAGCATCCTCACAGCAGCAACCATAACCTTCTGCCCAGCCTCCCTGGACCTGCAGCAATCCCTTTGCCAGGAATGGAAGGCAAGGCCTAGAGAATGCAGCACTGTGTACAAGTGAGGAAGCTCATGAGAGCTAGAGCCAAGCAGGGCAAAAGCTCTCAGCTCATCTGTTCTTACATAAACCTACACCAGCATCTAGATCTGCACTAAATTTACTTTGCATGATGAGATATTTTCCAGCCCAGTAGGATATTCCTCCAAATCCTACTCATTTTTCCATTTATTTTTTTTAGTTAAAAGTTCTGTTACTGCAACTCTCACTATCAGGATAGCTGGTACATTTTCACTTTTTTCCATCCTTGCTAAAACAGTGACAATCTGCACATCAGGTTACAGAATGGCAGGTTTTAATTCAAAAATCCAATATTCAAATTAATATCAACACAACATTCTAGAAACCTGGGTAAAAAGATCCAGACATCCGTTTACTTTTAGAACAGACTCTTCCATTTTTGTGTAACCCCTTTTTTTCCTCACCTATCTTTCCCCCATAAGTAAAGCCCCTATAGCAGAGATCAAGATTTACACCACATATTAGAGAATAATTAACATCTAGTCAGAATAATAAGTATATATTTACCATCTAAGGTTATTTTCCATTTTATTTTCAGTTATTTCTCATTGCAGTTGTAGGCAAAGCAAACATCATGGAGGAGCTAGGGCTCTAAATAAAATACCTTTAGCCTGTTATGGCTTCTAAATAAAATACCTTTCTAAAACAGAGTCTATAGAGATGGAATAGGCTACCATTTCAGCAAGAAAAAAAAAATTATGTTTTCAGAGAAAAAGGTTCATCTTATGAAAACCTTCTCTCTTTCAATAACTGAAATGAACATGTATGACAAAATGAGAGCTTGGAAACTATTAAGACTCCAAAATATAATCCCAGGCAGACTTATCTATAAGTCACTTTTACCAGTTTGCACAGCCAGTCTTTACTCTCTATTTCAAAAAGGGGTTGACAAAAACAAACAAACAAAAACCTATGAATCAAAAATTTTTCATCAATTACTATATCTTATTTATTATGCACTAAAACTTAGAAGAAGCTATAGTACACAGAAACATACTAAAGCAATCATTCCTCACCACACCTGAAAACTGATTTGATCTGCTGCCAAAACATCTCATGTTTCACTTATTTCACTACTTTGCACTACTGTGTCTCCATAGATGACTTATCTAGAGAATCTTCACTAGGATAAGTAACTAAGTATAAATAAAGCATGATTATTCCATTCATTCTCTTTGTTGCAAACTGTAACTGCAAATAAAGGCCTTTGTTCCAAAAGTGCAATGAAGCATATGTGCTAAAGGTTACTCCACACTAAAGAGTAAAATTTTTTTACTCTTCTGATTGAACATCATTTCACTGAAGGCAGAGCCATGTCAGTTTCCAGCAGTTGAAAATATGATCAATGTATTTGGGATTTAAAATTACTCTTAAGACCTATGCTTGTAAGATAGAGAATCTTCAAGGCAGATCACTTTTGCTAGTTTTTGAATAACAAAGGGAAGCCACCATAAAACCTCACAGAGCATAATTTCTCATTGAAATACCAATTTACAAACTTTATACTCCTAATGCTATTTGCATCAAAGATAGCCTGCTAAGATTTATACTGACTTTTGGTCTTGCTCGTGTTACATTAATACCTGTAGTCCTCACTACTATACTATTATTATTTCCAACTAATGTGTTGCTGGTTAGTAAAAAAGAAATTCACTCCAGCTACTGGAGTGACTGCATTTCTGAGAAAGGGAAAAACAACTGATTCCATGTCATCTACCTTGACTTCTATAAGGAACTGGACATAAGCCAGCAATCTGTGCTCATAGCCCAGAAATTCAGTTTTGTCCTGGGCTGCATAAAAAAAAACCATGGTCAAAGTTTGAGGGAGGTGATTCTTCCCCTCTCCTCTGCTCTGATGTGAGCCCACATGAAGTACTGCATGCAGCTTTGAGATCCACAAGAAAGTCATGGACCTGGTGAAGTGGGTCCAGAGGAGGGTCACAGAAATGGTCAGAGGGCTGGAGTGCCTCTCCTATGTCTACAGATTCAGAGAGTGGGGACTGTTCAGCCTGGAGAAGAGAAGACACTGGGGAGATGTTATTATAGAACCTGAATAACTAGAGGGTGTGTAAGAAAGATAAAGCAAGACTCTATGAAGGTCTGTAGTGACAGAACAAGGGCATCAATTTTAAACTAAAAGTGGGGAGATAAGGAAGATAAGGTAGAAATTCTTTATGAAGATGGTGGTTGCCCAGTGAAAACATGCATGTCCCATTCTTGGAAGTTGTCAAGGTCAAGTTGGATGTAGCTTACAGCAACCTGGTCTAAGTGGAAAGTTTCCTTGCTTGTTGCAAAGGTGTTGAACCAGAGGATCTTTAAAGGTCCCTCCCAATCAAACCATCTTATGATTTTATGACTTCTTCCTTTCTTAAATAATCTAAACACTTTATAGTTCTCAATCATATTTCCTTATTAATGACTTAAAGGCCTTTGAACAATTCTTGATTGTTCTTCATATTCCCTTCTGCATTGAACGTGCCTTTCCATATGCAAGTGTTTTTATATATATGTATTAAAATACATACAAATAAACATTTCTATGTGGTCGGCAAACAAACCTTAATTCATCATCATTGACATTTGTATTTATTTTTATTCACAACATGTTTCCCTTCTTATAGGTTACTGCATGGCACCACAGCCCACTCAGCACCTCCAGCAGAGTCTCACAACAGCTGTTCTGCTGTGCCTGAGAGAGCTGGTGTTCCAGACACGAAAAATTTCTCCCTTTCCAAGTTTTTTCTTCGTACCAGAATATAATTTTTAAGAAATGTAGATAAATACAGCACCTGCCACTGCCAGGTGCTTGATTTTCATCCCAGATATTCATGATTCAATATGGAAAAAAAAAACCCAACTAGGTAAGCGTAGGGAAATTTAAGTGCTATTTGGAAGTATTTTCCACACAAGGAAAAAGTTGGGACCCCTTATTCTAAAAACACAGGTTTCAATTTTTCAAGGGACTTTAAAAGCTAGACGTTGTCAGTCAATTCTACTTAACACATTTCTGTACAAGGGCTATACAGCCCTCAAAGAGAGGTACACAGAATCACTAACAAAAATTCACATCTCCTGTTCCCACCCATCCTAAAGCATGCAGATGTAGTCCCCCACAATTGGCTTAATACTCTAAGATTTCTCATCACCTTTTCATAGCAAAATGCCAGTGTATTTCTAGAAGAGTAGGAGACCTATACCTAAGTTTCCAAACCTTTACATTTCATCCAAGCACTTACACACAAATGAAAAACACCAGCCCTCTAAAATTGACAGCAGTGATTATATAAGTGAACTGTTGACTGTGGTAAACAGTAATCATGGGGGGGAAAAAAAAACCCAAATTAAAATCAAGCATAAGACTTCCATCAAGCAAATGGAAGAATAGTCTCCCTCCTGTCTGTTGTCAGACATTTACATGGGTAATTCAAATCCCCACGAAAACTTATCCATCTACATTGTTTGCAAAATAAACAAGCAAACAAGCCAAAACAAAAAATAAATTAAAACAGACCTGTTTTAAGCCTTCTATGCAACTAACCAAAACCATGGGAACAAGCACAAAAAGAAAGTATAAAAAAATAAAGATGCACAAATTCTGCCCAAAAATGCAAACTGTGCTATTATGAAATACAAAGTCAGACTGGATAACTGACAAATATTTTTTATTCCATTCAGTTCAGTGAATTAAAGTCATCCCACCTTGTTAGGGACAGAAGTTGTTTTCACTTACCATCTGCTGAGTGGCTTTTCTGCAGCATGCCAGTGATCCCCACCAAGTTCAATAGCTGGTGTGTCTGTACCACAGCACTCTCTCAGATGCCATTTGACAAAGCATCTTGTAATCCTGCTCAGACAGAACAGATGTTTTAGATGTCTTTTTTCCACCAGCAATTCTTACAAATAAGATAGGGTGTATATGAGTGAATTACATGTACAGAGCTGTCACTAAGGATGTCAAACTTTCATTAATCTCACAGGAGTATAAAGCAGAACGCCCAGGTTCATCACTGCTCTCCATGCAGTGCCCAACAAAGAACAGCCATGGGAATTGTTACAGCCATCATTTGCACAGGACACAGCTACAGGCCTTTCCTGGCCCTTATCCAACTGAAAGTGTCACTATGGCTCAGGATTATCAAGGCAGCACCAGCTTTTCACGCTGCCTAGCAAACTTTTTGTCAGTCTCTAAGTCCACATTAAAAGCCCATATACACAAAAGTCAAGATGAAACTGTCTAAGAAGATTTAATGGTTTACTAACACTATTTTAAGATGTTTTTTAATAGACTATTATGGTACATAATCTTACAACAGGCATTGCTTGAGGCTTGCTAAAAGCCTTTGGTAGGCTTGTTTTGTTTCCACAGAAAATGGAGACAGATATGTTTGACTGCCTTCAGTCCCTTTCCATTTATGCCATATTTTAAATTGTATCAGCTTTATGTCAAGAAATAGAATGACAAACATTCGGCTTTTTGTATTTAAATTAAATGGCAGAAGTGCCTCACTGAAGAAAACCCTTTAAAAGATAGACTGTTCTTGACTTTGTAGATCTTCAACAACAAAACTGAGCAAGAAAAGAGTACATAAAACCTGAATTGTGCAATAGACATAATTAAATGTAAGGAAAAAAGGGAAACTATAGCATTATCTAAATTCATAATTGACTTAGTTGGAGTGTGCTCAGGTTCTTCCATCTTCACATATGATTTTTCTTCCAGGAAATCTTCAGTGTTTATTTGTATTGAAGCCAAATCTTCTGGGCAAGAGAGAGCCAGCTCTGCTTCAAGAAAGTGCTATGTAATAATTGATACAGGGCTGTGTTAAATACCACTGTTATATCATCCAATATTCAGGACTTTAGATGTACTTCTGAGCTGCTTGAAAGTTTGAGACTGAAGCAAATCACTTGGCCGATATTTGTGATACAATTTCTGATACAAATCCCTGTCTTGATAGAGACGATCTTTCAAGTGCAGAAAGAAAAGGTCCAGATGTCAACATTGCTCATCTTCTTCCCCCTAGCTTGAGCTGACCCCCTTAGAAAGAACGCAGTTAAACACCAGCAGGTCTGAAGTAGGGCCACTGACAGCATGTGCCTGGTCACAAGTACCTCAGGAAGCCAAGACAACAGAGCTCTGGTGCAGATGCCATTGGAAGAACCAGACCTCTAAATAGGACCTCCGTGCAACTCCAGTGGCTCAAAAAGTCTTGATAGCCTGGATATTGCTCCATGGAAAGAAAATACTGACCCAGCAAAAACTAAGTTGAAGGACAATTTTCCATTGCCATAGAGAAATATGAACCCATGAGGTCTGAATTTACCTACAGGTTTTTATAACTCAAAATACTTTTTTTTTCAGGTCTTCAGTGTTTTAACAGCTTTATTTTAATTTGTTTAATCAAATTGCATTTCAAGCAAAGTATTTATCTTAATACAACACAAGACACATTCATCTCTCCTGTGCATGAGAGTGAAGGATTTACGATACCACATAGAACATAAGGCAAGGAAAAACCAGCCTGCACTGTGATGTGGAAACAGGTAGGTGACAAGGGCTGCTGGGCAGCAAAATACTTGAAGTTCAGTTTTTGCTGTGACTCTGTCCTAAGAGCTTGCAAGTCTGCTGCTTCTCACCTATTGTGTTCTTATGGGACAGTCTCCCATCTGCTTTACTCCTTAGATTTTTCATGCCTTTGCACCTATTAGTTTATCTGGTCTCTCCTTTGTCAGCTAGCACATGTCCTGAATGAGTGGTGGCAAGCCAAAGCTTAGTATGGAGAAAATATACCTCTTTTTCCTCTCACATCAGCATTTTTCCATTCCTTTTGACAAACTCTCTATTGTCACCATTATTTAATTTTGCAGAACAACAAAGCCTCACACTTTCATTCACATCTCAATCACTGAACTTTTATCAGCATAAAGAATTGCTAAGTTTTCTTTGTCCCATGGTTTTTAGTACTCACCCCCACTCAGAACATTAAAACTTTGTCTCAGTACTCACAGCTCTGCTTTCTGGAAACTCTAATAAACATCTGTTCAATCTCTCTCTTTATTCAAATCACATCCTTCCTTCAAACCTCTACAGTACTTTCTTCCACATTACCATATCAGATCAGGTCTGGCTTAAAGGTTTACCATCCTAAATTAGCCCTTGGACCTTGCCTCCTGTCACAACAACTTAGTCAGAAACGCCTATTTGTCTCCTTCTCCTGCTACTTTTTCACACTCCCTCCACGCTGCCCACTCTGCTAAAAAAAAAGAAAAAACCCTCACACTCCAATATGCCATCCCCTTCCCCCTCACACACACACTCATTCAAAATCCTCCTGAGATCTATTTTTGGTACGTCTTAATAAAAGTCATAGTTCTTCAACCCCAGTGTTGACCTGAGAGTATCCTGAAGATCTAAAGGGAAAATTTAGGTGCAATTAGGCTTTTCTTTCCATTCTGCCAGAGCTTCTCCTTGTAGCTAGCTTCTCATAAAATCTCTGCTCCATCCTGTTGTCCTCTGCAAATGATGCAGTTCTCACCTTTGCTGCGCAGTCATTACTTTGCCAATATATAAATCTCTTTAGAAGACATACTTATGAAATGCTGCTTATCCTGTCTCAAAACTGATTTGTGATTTGTTTTAAAGCTCGCTTCCATAATTGGTACTGAAGTTCTCAAAACCAGAGACGATTTCCCACTTCTGTTGAGATTACAGAGATACAACATGCATTTCAAGCCCATCACATTTAAATTTTTCCCTCCTTTAAGAGCCAAACAGCTATTACATAGTCAATGGGAAATAAGAGATAAATCAAATTGCATTCACACCAGCAAAGGTAGATTCTTTTTAAAACTCAGACCAATTAATGTTCCAGAAAGATTAAGAGAAACAAGCAAGTGTTCCTTCAATAAAGGGTCGACAGTGGCTTTAGATTAAGTAACTGTATGTTTACTTCTACCGAAGAAAAATACATCAGTAAACAATCAGGGGATCAGTGGGAAGATGCAGTCTTGAACTACAATGTATAGACTATTATGATTTTTTTCAGTCTTCCAATATGAAAGCTGCTTATGTCTACTAAGACTAAAGTGAAAGATGTCCTTCCTCATTTGCATTGTAAGTGCCCACAGCTACTCCCACAGCCAACACCAAGAGCAAACCTGTAGAGCAATTCGGAATAGATTTCTTTGCTGCAGCAAATTTAGTGCCTGCTGTTACTGCAGCAGACTTTTCTGAAGTGTTACTCAACTGACAACTTAGAACCAATTTTGAAATAATCCCATTATATATTACAATTAAAATCTTGTAATTAAGGCCATTGTTTTTGCAAATCTATGAATTCTCAATGAATTTCCTAATTAATAGTTGGAAGCCACTTTCCTGTTTAATCTCAGGAGGAATAAGTGGTGTGAATTACCTGTCCTCCCACAAGTTCCCTAGGGAAGTACAGAGGGCCCCATGAGAGTATGTACCTTCTTCCTGGAAGGAAGGACAGCCCATTGAAATGTAATACAAACCAAAGAGTATGTTCCAAAATGAGGATTTCATTATCTCTTTAATCACATTCTCATTCAGAAAAGTTTTCTGTTTCTATTTCTCTTCCTGACTAAAAATAAATGCTATTGCTTTATTTTACTTTTTGCTTTACTCATGGCTTTTGGCTCAGAAGAGCTGCTGAAACCTTACTTAAAAGGAGTTATTCTCATATATCATAAACACTTTCAAAACCAACTGTAATGACATGACTGAACATCAACAGCATTGCACATCACATCTCCTTAAAGAAATAGTTTCTGAATGTTTTCCTTCCCTTGTAAGACTGTAATTTGAACACTCTCACAATGCACCTAAAAACTGTTTATACTTGGAAATCATTGTTATCTCAAATCAGCAGCTAGGTTGACACTGTGAGCAGAATCAATACAAAAAAAAGCATTTCTTTTCTGCAAAAGTTTTCTGCAGCCATTGGACCACTTTTAAAGATGTCTTCATCAAGAACACGTAGATTCAATACACACATCTAACCTTGTTTTCAGAGAAAGACTCACAAGTAAAAGATCAATTCTAGATAAAAACTTATAAATGATGTGATTTGTCTTAATTTATAGCTATATGTTCCATTTCTCTCTGGACAGGACCTGGGTGAATGGCCTGAAGTTGTGTCAGGGGGGGTTTACGTTGGATATTAGAAAAAGGTTCTTCAGCCAGAGGGTGTTCGGACACTGGAACAGGGAAATGGTCACAGCACCAGCCTGACAGACTTCCAGAAGCATTTGGACAGTGCTTTCAGGCACAGGGGGTGACTCTTGCAGGTGGTTCTCTGCAGGGCCAGGAGCTGGACTCAATGATCCTTGTGCATCCTCTCCAACGCAGCTCATTCTGCAACTTGGACACACCCAAGCACTTGAGTAAGACATACTATTTCTTATGGAGACATGCAAAACATGCTTTCCTGGTTGGTCTTTCATCATTAAAATGAGTGCCTGCCATGCATAAGCTGCCCATCAATCACAGTTTAACCCCAATGGCCACCAAGCCCTCACAGAGCTGCTCACTCACTCCCCCACCTGCAGGATCAGAGAGAGACTCCAAAGGGTAAAAAGTAAAATATTCATGAGTTGAGATAAAGAAAGTTTAATATGGAAAGCAAAACCCACACACACACGAGCAAAGCAAAACAAGGAACTAATTCACTGCTTCCCACGGGCAGGCAGGAGTTCAGCCAGCCCCAAGGCCATAGGGCCCCAGCACAGGTAGCTGTGACTTGGGAAGACCAACACCACTCCAAACATCCCCTCCCATTGCTCCTTCTTCTCCCCACCTCATACACTGAGCATGATTCCCTATGGTCTGGAATACCCCTTTGGTCAAACATCCCCTCCCCACCTCACACACTGAGCATGATCCTCAATGGTCTGGAATATCGCTTTGGTCAATTTGTGTCATCTGTCCAGGCTGTGTCTGCCCCCAGACCCCCACGCATCCCCAGCTTGTAGCACATCATTATGAAAAGCAGAAAAGGTCTTGGCTCTGTGTAAGTCCTGCTCAGCAATAACGAAAATCTCTATATAATCAACCCTACATTCAACACATATCCATGTACTAAATACTGTGAAGAAAATTAACTCTATCCTAACTGAAACCAGCATACCACATTGTAACCCCTCAGTAGGGTCCTGAGGCTACCAGATATTTCCAAGAAAAAAATGCCAGTAAAACCATTAGAATGATCCATTTACCTGCTGATGTTCTTCCTGATAAGGTCTGAGACACCTCTGAAAAATCATGAAAAATGGCCATAATCCTAATGAGATTTTCTATTAGATAAATTATCTGCAGAGGGAGACAGTACCACTCCACAACTAAATAAAGAGAGCAACAATTCGCTTAAAGAAATGGACATTCCTTCTCACATTAATTTACAGTGAACACGCATTTATTATGCTTGACTTCTTTAAAAAAGAAATGAAAGCAGCTGGTTGCTATTTATTAAAAGTACCCAGCATGAAGTTTTCCATGAAGTGACTGTCTCCTAACAAGACATGAAAGCAGCAGGTGTCGAGACCTGATCTTCTTCCTCCTCCCAGCATGCAGTAATGTTAAGTGAAAAAACATTGTCATTTTGAGCTTACAACATTAGAAAAACAAATCTGTTACTGTGCTGAAAGCAAGACAAACAAGAGAGACTTTACAGTTTTTCAGGTACTTTCACTTCAGTGCGTTTTGAGAAGAGACCAAGAAAGGTAGAGCTACATCCCTTTTCCCATTGCTATCCCTTGGAGCTTATGGCTTTATGCAGCATTGCAGGTTTGGACAGAGAAAGCAGGAAAAATTGGTAGAACATGGACCATCAGTGTCTTTTAGGGCAGCATAGACTTTGTGATCTTTTATATGGGCTAAGACTATTGCATGGTGCCTGAGCCACACAGGAGAGGGGCTGAGTGCTGCTGGTTCTGCTGGGGGCAGCTAAGAGCATAGCCATGAACTGTGAAGGAGCAACTCTCCAGCAAAGGAAATCTGATCTTGAGACGAGCTCATTAATAGAGTTTGATCAGCCTTCAAAAGAAGCTGACACTTGAAATATTCCAATTTATTAATAAATTTCATCATATTTTGGGTTTTCTTCTTACAGTGCTTTAGGCCATTAGCAATGGACACAGGAGGAGAGCACCGACATGCCATGGCAACACTGCTGATGTTACAGATTTCACGTTTGCACAAAGGCATTGTATGACATCCCTCCTGGCAACAGAGACAGCAAAATCTACATCACATGCCTACAGTCACATCCTGTAACCACTGGAACATGAGAAAACACAAAAAAACAAATAAGTTGTCAGACAACTACTGCCACAGCTCACATCACACAAACAAATGCTGCCTGATGTCACAGCAGATCTCTTGTAAAAGAAGAATTATCCCTACAGTGTAAACTCAAACAGCTTTGATCTGTTAGAGCAACATATTGGGCTGAAATTCAACAGAGAAAAGCATGTTCTCTTTAGCTTTGTTACATGTAGAGCTATAACCAGGACTTCATATAACTTTATATGGCCTTTTACCATTTCATTAAGAGCACCTGGCCTCAGCATTACCAATTCAGCTTCCCTCTTTGTGCCTCCCTTTGAAAAGGTTTGCAGAGCACTAATGATACAGCTTTTCCTACCACGGAGCTTCTGTTGTCAGCTACAATTTCGCAGCTATCCCCCTGCTAGCACTTCATGTTGCAGGAGTTTTGTAGAGTGTGTGCAAGTCTTGCTTCCTAGCTGTTTTAAAGCCACAGGAGGTTCCTAACTTTTGCAGGAGAAAAATGATGAACTGCAGAAGCAGAGACCTGGCAGAACACATGCTGACTTCACAGGCAAGGGCCTTTAGCATGACAGTATAAGGTGGTAGCAAGATAGCACTGATTTCCTCAACTAATGTGTTTCTACACCTGGCTTTTTATGAAGTTTTCAACACTGAGGAATCCATCTGCGTCTTTGTCCGTCTCCTACTCCTGTTCTGTGTCCTGTATCTGGTCTATTCATGGCACTTTTTATTTTCAACAACGTAGCATATTCCAACAAATTTTTAAAAGCCTTGATTTTCAAAGCTCAGTCCTTCCTACAGAAATTAGAAAGAGCAATATAATTACTTATACATTGACTATAGCATAAGTCAGCCTGACCTTCACATCAGATGCTTCCCAGCATCCTTATTAATTACCATTTATTCATGGTCATAGCTATGAAGCTTCAAGTAATTAATATTTATGTTTTGCTGTTCCACTCCTGTAAGTTAGTCTTCCTTCTTACTTTTCAAATCTGTGACATCTCTACCGGAAAACTTCACGTTTTAGAAATAGAAGAAACTATTTTTCTTTCCTCTGTAGTAATCCCTCTCCATCTCTCATATTATCTTTATGCTCTACCTAAAAGGGGCATCTTCGGTACATTTTCAGACACAAAAGGCACTTTTCTTAGGAACACAAAAGAACGTTTATAGAAACCTCATATTAAATCTTATTTTTTGTTTCTTGCCATTACAAGGTCTCAAGTACACAGGAACAAGAATCCAGGCATGTGCTAACACATAGCAAGGTGCAAGTACTACTAATCCAAGAGATTCACATTTTACTGTTGCAAGTTCCAGTGCTGATACTAGCAGCAGACATGTTCAAAAGGTTCTACCTAGAACAGGTTCATGTATTTACTTGTATTTTAAATATGATATAATTTAAAGATAGAGTTTGTTATGGAAGAAACTATGTCTGAGCTCTCAGCAACATTTTGCTTACAGTTTACAGGGCAACTGTGAAAAAAAATTTCAATTAGAAAAACAGCCAGAGGGACCTGTCATAAAAGTCAAGTAAAAATTCTTTATAAAACAGAGTAAGGCATACTGTTCTTTATATTGATTATGAAACAAAGACTACATCAAACAAAAATGAAAGAAAAAGCATTGACTTGTAAGCAAAATAATTCTCAAAGCACGTTTAAGAAAATTAAAAGGGACAGTGTACATTGCTGAGCATGACTCCCCCAGACTATTCAATCTATAATAAATATAGGAGCAACATGATTGATTCATAACACAAATCAAGAACTCAAGAAAAAAGGCACAGAAAGAAGATTACAGTAGCTGAGGTCATAGAAGTCCTGAGGGCTCTAAGATATGACAAAATGCGGCTTGACATACTGTATCTGTTCTGTGAAATAACATTACTCAAAGTGCAAACTGAAAGAGTGAAACACAGTACATGTTCGTTACACTTATGGCTTCATAATAGCTCAATCAGCCTCGATTTCCTTCCTTACATCTCTTACAGAGTCTGAGAAGCAACAGAACCTTGTGCTGTCAAAGAAAACAAAGGATATAGTTTCCTGTTTTGAACATTACAGTCAATTTTCAAAGTGTTTAGAGATGGTAAAAACTCTGGTTTGAGCTCCACTTCCAATACAACATCCCAGTTCTACAGCATACAGCAGATAACAGGTTTTCACCAGCAGTGAGGTTTAAGTACATTCTAAAATTAAGTATGCTGGGGTTTTTACCAAAAAGGAAAAAAATACTTGGACATTCTTCTATACAATAAGACTTACAGACTATTCTGCCTTCTGTAAGCACTGACATTTATTAATTTATATCCAGGTTAAGTTAGAGGTTGCCAGACATTTTTGGCAGTAGAACCAAACACATGTCTTGAGTTGCAAATGAGTTTGCTCACACACAAGTAGGGCCATTCCAAAAGCTAAGATTGTGTCTATCTTAGGTCCATCTTGTGCTATGTGGATTTTCAGGGGTATTTTTGTAAGCTGCCTTACACAGGTTTATTTATTCATTTTTGAAATGAAATTAGATAACAGTCACCTAACGGGAACATACAAAAAAGATGGACCCAGACTCCTCTGCAAAGTGCACAGAAGCAGGAAAGTCACAGAACGGGACATTCAGTTTAGGTACAGAGATTTCACCATGGCAGTGGTCAAGTATTGGGATAGGTTTCCCAGAGAGATTGTGCAAACTCTATTCCTGGAAGCAATCAAAATCAATTTGGACAAACCCCAGATCGTCCAGGTAAGTTTTGAGCATCTCCAACCTCCTGTTGTTTAAACAGGGTTCAAGGCAACTTCCACAGCTCGTTTTCAAACTAAATTACTCTATGATACTGCTACTGACAGGTCAGTTGAAAGACTATTTTGTCCATAAAGAAATCAAACATCTGCAATCTAAGTAAATAACAGGCAACAGCATCTCAAATTCTAATTTTTGAGTTATACTTGCCTGAAAATGTACAGCACCTTTTCCATAATCCTTCAAAGAACAGCACATGTGAGGCATTCTCACAGTCTGAAATCAGACCATAGGGCTTGCTTTCTTTAAAAGTTAGCTTTCATTTTGTCTTTCACTATATTCTTGTTGATGTTGAAACAAGTAACCTATGGCTTTTAAACAGCAAGTCAAAAAGGCCTTGCAGGTGGTGATTATTTTTACTCATGCTGGCTTTCCACAAGATAGATACTGACAATTCCTCAGTACTTTGCAGCAATGATTCCCTCTAAAAATACAAGATCCAAACTACATAACACCTACACAGTCATTTCTGATACCTAATGGTGAAGCTGTTATGCAAATAGTGAGGTGGTTTATGCAACAAATCATTTTAGCTGCAAAAAAATTAGTTACATTAAAATTTTCTCAGTAGTTGGAGAAGGCTGCGGAAGTATGTCCTCAAGCACACAGCTGGGAGCAGTGGGTAAGCACCTTTGCTCCAGCAATTCAGCAGCTGGTACTCTATGCATCCCAACCAGCCATTGACAGCAGCTGAGGGAAATACAGATGCTGAAAATGTCATTGGCTTAGTCTGAGTCTTCATACAGGACTTTTCCTGGAATCGCATAATACTTCACTTCTCTGGAGTTGAACAAGGAACAAAAACCCTCTAGCACAAAACTTCCTACAGTATAACAAAAATTGAGTCACAACTGGCAAGACAGAACTTAAGGCATTGCCAGTAGATTCAAAGATATCTAATGATTTTAATGAGATGCTCTTGTTGTAGTTCAGAATACTAATCACTTCTCACACTGAAGAGAATAGCCCATGTATGCCCAGAAAAGCAGCATGAGCCAATCATAACAAACCAAAATAGCAAAGTTAAATTTGGAATTCCACAGTGATTCATTGACCTGCCTTTTTCAAAAGAGCCTTTGAACAGATGTCATTGCTAAGTCATGTTAAAAGAAGCAAATATTTTAAGAATGCTCACTTTGCTCCCTGATACAATTGAATCAAGCCATCTGTGATATAGTGGTCCTTATTCTATCCACTTAGAAGGTACCAAAAATCATCCCTGTTTAGTTCCCTGAGCAGATCCTTCCATAAGACACAGGTCTAAGATGTTCTCCAGAGAGTTAGACAAAAGTGGAAAAAAAACCACCAAAAAAACCCACATTTGTTTTGATTTCTTTTTGATTTTTGTTTTGTTTTCCCTTTCCTGTTCACAGAATGACAGAGTGGGCCAAGTTGGAAGGGGTCAGAGTGGGTCAACTGATCCAATCCTCCTGCTCAAACAGGATCATCCCAGAGCACATGGCTCAGGATTGTGTCCAGATAGTTCTTGAATATTTCCAGTGAAGGAGATTCCTCAGCCTCTCTGGAAAACCTGTTCCAGTGCTTTGTCACCCCCACAGTAAAGAAATTCTTCCTCATATTCAGGCAGAACTTCCTGTGCATCAGTTTCTGCCCTTTGCCTCTTGCCCCATTGCTGGGCACCACAAGACTCTGGCTGCCTTCAGATACTGACAGACAGTGATGGGGGCCCCTCTCAGTTGTTTCTTCTTGAGGCTGAACAGGCCCAACTCTCTCAGCCTTTCCTCATAAGAGAGATGCTTCAGTCCCTTAATCATCATTGTCACCTCCTCTTGTTAGCATCAGAAACACAATCATAGAATGATCATATGTGGGTGCTTTTATTGAAGAGCTCTGGGAATCAGAGGTACAGACCCAAATCTGATTCCGACATGAATCCGATCTGGACATGTTTTTATACTCTTTCGTTATATAACTATATGTTAATCATTGAACTCACATTGTTCTATCATATACATTGATTTTACTCAAGCATGAATTTTTATGATCATCAAGCCCCCCCAAACATTGCTTCTCATGATTCTTGTTGCAATTACGTAGTTTCTCGTTATTCTCATTATGATTAAACAATAATTCAATGACTGAACAATCATTATATTTATCACATGATGGTTACACAGGTGTAGTTTCACATGATCTAGTAAAACAAAGCTCAATCTTCGTTCCCAGGGCCTACATAGTTCTGGTTCTCTTTCCCAGGCCTACCCAGGCCCAACCTTTCCTTTTACCCCCCCCTCGAATCAATTCCCATGATTTTAGAAACATTTTTAACCCTATGCTATCACTCTTGGATAACACAAAATTTCAACTAGAAGAATTATGTGAAGATTTGGAATCACAATGTTCCCTAAAGACTAGAAATTTCCTGCTGACATTAAGTAGAGAATTGCATGTTCAAAAGAACCATAATTCTTAAGAATTTTTATGTTCAGAGGACAAATTTCAGTCCTTTTCTAGATACATAGATTTGATGACAAAGCCCCAGAATAGCCTCTGTTTAATGGCAGTGACAGACAGGCACAATCTTATCTTCAACTGTTTCCAGATCTGCATGACTGTCTTGATTAGCTTTGGAGCATTCAAACTTGGCACCCTGAAGTTTTTCTGTGCCGTTCTCAGCAACAAATGTATTGCTTTTTCCACAAGACTGTATTGGAATATTTTGCTAGAACAGGGACACAATTATGGGTTCATCAGGGGTTGCGGAGCATAAAGCAGTTTAATCAATATTTTCTGATCTCTAAAAACAAAAAGAGAATGTTTTATCATTAACTCCACCCGCGCTGAGACTGAAAACTCAATTGGCACAGTAAAACACAAAATTACAATTGCTGTTAGCAACAGGTAACTCCAAGAACTCACCTGGATTTTGTCCAGTTAATCTAATACTCAAGAATACTTAACAGATTCTGTTATTGTGTGGGGATTTTTTTCTTTTCAACAAAATTTTTCTGTATTTCCCACTGTTGGATGATGAATCCTAGAAGTTAACACATATACTAAAGGTTACAGAAACATTTTCTCAATATTCTGTGAGGAATATTTTGGAAGCCAAATGAATTTAAAAGAATAGAAGAAAAACAAATGCTATTCTTTAATTTCTCCACTCAGTTTTACTTCCAAGTATCTTCTAATCTTTTTCTCTGAACTGCAAGTGCCAGTTTTTCAAATTGCTATAGGAATGGAGTGTGAGAGTAGCCCATCTCCCCACTTTCCTTTGCTGTGCAGTATTGCTAAGGCAGCCAGCTGGCTCCAAGACAAAGCCAGACTGAAGGTCAGCGCGCAGACGATACCAATGTAAGCGCGAGCTAACAACGCTGACCTCAGGCTAAGGGTGCAAGGCAAATGCAACATCTTAATCCATTCACCTCACATCTCTGTATTCAGATTCTTCTGCTGAGCATCATGTTCCTGCTCTCCTGCAGAGCTGGATGAGCAGAGACACACCCCATCAGCAGACCACACTTCTTTTCCCTCTGGGAGGTCTGGCAACTGCATGTCCTTTGAGATGGGTTTTTTATTCCACACAACTCAAATCTAGTGATTCTGCATTTCCAAAAGAGAATTATTTTGGCCACATGTGAAAGTTATCACAGTAATGGTAGCAATCAGAAAGAGTTACACAAAATTACGTTTCTTTTTTTTTTAATCACTTATTGCAAATCAGCTCAAAGCCAAAGAATGAACAAATAAATTAATCCATTTTCTATTATTTGCTAACTTCTGGAAGACTAGAAAATCTTTAATGGAAAATCTTTAGATGGATTAAATGTTCAAACAAAGTAAATTTATGGAGTCAGGCATCCATTTCAGGAAGCTTCAGTAAAACATGAACTCTTTTCTCATTTTGAGGTGCATGTGTTTTTCTTATGAAATAATTATTATGTAACTATAATCCTGATGATGCAGAACCTAATCTTATGGGGGTTATTTTGAGCATCTCCAAACTTGATTACATAGTAATTGTTCGACCATAAAAAGGAAATATTTCTTTCAGTCTCCATTCAGGCTCCAGTTTTGGAACTGTTCCCTCAATTCCTTACTTCCACAAGATAAAGTTCTAAACCAACCTACATCTAATAATTTTTGTCTAGTTTCATTTTTTTTTAATTATCATCAATGCAAGCAAGCCTACAATCACATCTTAAGGGGAAGAAAAAGCACGTCTCTTCACTGAGAAAAATGTTGCAAACACACACAGATTTGTTTCTTACAGATATTTAAGTGAAAGACTGTGGCAAGAATCAAATGTTCTAAATCAATGTAACAGCTTCATTCAGTCACAATTTTCTATCAAGCAAGGACATGAAGCAATGAATTAATTCTACCTCCATTGCTGAAGATTGTGCTTCAGTACATACCTAACAAATTAAAGAGATCTGTAAACTTTCGACTTAAAGCCAAATGAAAATTATTTGGATGCAGCTATCTCTGTAGAATTCCGCAGTGAAGTGCTCAGGGTACAGTGGCCTCCCACTGAACACATTACTGTGTACCCACCCAAAGTGTGTGCTTTCATTTTGAGAAGCAGTGGTCTGCTGGCTAACAGATATTAAGCTGTCGGAACATGTCGATTTGGATTGTAAAGACAAGAGAAATCTTTACAGCTACCCACAGTGTGTTGCATTCCTCCAGCTCCCTGTTGGGCAAAACCTGTCCAGTAGCCAGAGGCTCACCCTCAGCTGCCAGGCTTCAGACAGGAACATTCAGGATGTTAAAAGTGTGTTTCAGTACCAAAGTCCAAGACTCTCAGAACAAAGACAAGCCTTGAATGAACACATCCAAAAGGTCTTACTGGCAAAACAAAGCTTAACTTTGCTTTTTGGTCACTGATAATATCAAATAAATCAAAACATCTGTGCTCGCATGATGCATGGAAGACTTTACAATGGAGTCTACTTCATTACAAATAACAGAAATTGGTTTTAGAGATCACATTTTCCCACACAACACTCCAGTTGAAAGCTCTTTTCCTTGAACCTGATTTGTGACTGCCATTAAATAAAAGTCAAATTAAGTTTGAAAGTAACACTTAATTGTTTATAATTGTAAGACCATGTCATTGCTTGTGAATTTATAAAGTTATGAAGAAGCATAATTTAAGGAGATGTCAAAGTTCATTTTCAGTCTTAACATTGCAATAAGAAGTGTTGCACAAATATAGGACACCTATGTTAACATGATCCGCCCAAGTAAAGCTAGCAGAGCTTTGGTTATAGAAATGCATTTGCTTTTAAAAATTAGATCTTACTAAAAAATGTCTCTGTACGCATCAGAAAGGTCGGTTTTAATTCTCATGTTGCTACCAACACCATTTCCAGAACACTGCTAACAATAACATATCACCTTGAAAGTAATAATATTTTATAATTTCACTAGGACTTTTATCAAAAATGAGTTTAAGTATTTTAAATGGATCTATCTCGGGATGGCAGACAGAAAAGACCTTCAGTAGCCTGATTTGCACATAAAACTGATCCATTTACTATAGTTAGTACAAATAAAAATTTACTCATTTTGCTTCTCATAATATCAAATGATTTATCACCTGTGTAAAATAAAGCCAGCAAGGATTTACTCATCAATAAAAAGAACATCCTTGGCCCATACACTCACACTGTCTTTACCAGAAAGAGCAGAGCTCCGCTCAAACATCAGCCCCTCAACAAAAAAAAAAAAAAAAAAAAAAGGGCCTTATTCGCAGCTGGAAAAAAAAATTCTGTTATTTAAAAGTGACAGCAAAGCAGCTTTTAAAGTTGGTGATCTCCTGGGCTAAGCTCAACTTCTACTTAAATATTCTTTTGTTGGATCAGAGTCTCATTGAAAGAACTAGGGAAATTTTTAGAAAAATATACAGCCACATGGTTGATAAGGAAAAAAAATACATTTTACATGTTATTTAGAAGAAAGAAGAATTTGGGCATATCTGCAGAACAAGAAACCAAAATTAGCACAGCACTCCCCTGAATAACACCTTCTGCTTCTCAACAGGACTATTTATCCCAAAGATTATGTGCTGTGATGCTCTCACAGTTTGATCAGCTAAGCACCCTCATTCAAAGCTCTACAGGGACAGTGCCTCATGTTATGTAGATGGAGCCCAAATGTCAGCATCTGGAAGAGAGATAGCACAGTACAGGTATTTGTAGAGAGAACAGCAGCTTCATCCACTGTGTTTCTTCTGGTAAACCAACACAAGGTGTGGACTGGAAAAGACTTCTTTTTAAGAAAGCTGCAAGGACTAAGCATGGCTATAGTCTCTGTTCTCACCAAAACCCACAGTATTTATCATGGTTGTTTTTTTTGTAATCATGCATGATGCAGCAAACATGAAGCTGTAGGTTAACAACTAATGATTTTTCCTAGTCATAAAATAGTAGAAACACTCTAAGGCCTTTGGAGATGAACCCTTCAAAAGCAGAATGGTGGCCACACTCCAGCACCTTTGAGATGCCATATACAGCATTCCATTTGTGGTAAGAGAACCAGGAATACGTTATAACATATTTGGTAATCTAAAAGTATAATCAAATTTTCAATAATTATGATATTGTCCACAAACAGCATACTTATCATCGTGACTGAAGTCATATTATATTACGCTTCTTTACAAGCTCCTTTGATCAAGGTTCTTTCTGTGAAAGCATCATCTTCCCTAACAACCTTCTGCAAGCTGACTCAAAAACATTAAATTGAGATCAATAATACAAGAGCCAAAAATTAAGAAATTTAGCAATGTTTGCATGATAGGAGCTTCATGTAACAGGAAAAGGTCACCATTTTCCTACTCTATCTTCAAAGAAGAGCAAATTTAATGTATACTTGCTAAAAATTACCTTATTTGCTAAATAGAAAATATTTTGTATCTGAGGCAAGAAACTATTTTGTAACTCTACATTTATACTTGGTGTTTGCTACTGAAACAACTATTTGGAGTACTCTTTCAATTCTACTATCCATCTTTAAAAGTCTGACTAAGAAAAATAAACCAAAAAACTTTTTTTATTTCCCAGAGAAGTTGAGGATTTCCCATCCTTAGAAGTGTTCAAAGCCAAGCTGGATGAGGCCTTGGCCAATGCTGACTAGTGGCAGGCATCCTTGCCCATGGCAAGGGTGTTAGAACTGGAATCTTTTGTCCCTTCCAACTCAAATCATTCTATGACTCTATCAACATGTTTTGTGAGCAAACAGTTCACTGGATGCCACTCCCATAAGCCACTTGGATCAGTCATCAGCTTCTGAAGGTGCAGTCTGAGCATTAGACACAGCCTTTGGACGTTAATGGAGCACTAGAACAGATTCATTATGACTGTCATGGAATTTCCAGTCCTGAAGGCTCTCAAGATTTGGCTAGACCACACAACAACTGAGCTGAGCTAACATTGATCACAATCCTACCCTGAGCACGAGCTCAGACTAGATAACCTACCCAGGTCCTTTTTAACAAGTCTTCCACAGCCCCACAAATGCACAATAAAGAATTGAATGCAGAAGCTTTATGATAGACCTTACCCATGTTAGGATACACTCTTATCTTTAATTTCTGATTGGGTACACATTTTCAGTACAAGATTCCACTCCCCCACAGTAGTTTCCAAGCTTCTCAAGAGCATAGAAGCCATTATCTTTTACTATTCCAGTCAACTGTGTTCTCCTATTAATAATCATCAAGCTCCAAGTTCACTAGGTTATTTATAGTGTGAGTCTCAGTAGCCTCAAGTGCACTGGACTCTTAAGGGAAAGTGCATAGATATCTTAAGGGAAAATTAGTCAAGTGTGCAATGTTGCCTGGAAAAGCCTGTCTGGCACTTTTGTATGGGCAGCTAACTTTCAAATGCCACTTTGACTGGCAAATATTTGAAAGAGGGTTTCCAACAAACTATCTTCAGATATTCTTTATCCTCTTTGAAACAAAGGTCATGCATCCCTTTCAAACCTCAGATTGATCACACTAGTCTCCACAATCAGTGCATCCTATACCAAATACTTCAAACTCAGAAACTAATAACTAAATGTACATGCACTCAGCTCCTCCATGTGAAGAAATCCTGAACACCAGTAATTGCAGAAAAATACCAGCACATCTCAAATAATGTAATGTTTTTTAATCCCTAAAGTTAACCTTTACTTGGCCTACATTTACAACTTGCTTCTACTAAAAATGGGATTCATTCAATCTTTTTGTTGTTACCATCATTCATAAGGGCAGTCATAAATAAAATGGAAGTCAACAATTCTGTGTTAATGACATAAAAGAAATCCACTTATCCCTTTCTTTCAGAAATCCCCTTTTACTGTTACAGATTACCTCCAACACAGAGAAAAACCTTACATGTCAAGAGGAACATGGAGAATGTCAGAGCTCTTGAAGAAGTAGGCAGGAAAACAATACAGTTGTTCTACAAGTGTTTTTAAGGCTGTATTACCCTTGCTACCAGTGGCAAAGAAAATTTTCAGGAATCCCTTGCCAATAGTATGAAGAGTGACATGAATGTAAAAGACCTGGGGAACATGTACCACTTGTGTACCTACTTCCTCTTATGAGTGAGCCTGCTGATGTGAAGCCAAAATTGCACAGGTCTGTAACAAGCCCAGAGAGACCAGAGTGACACTCTAAGTTGAGCTTTTTCCTTTAAGCCTTCTAGTTTTCATCAGTTTAAGACACATAAGTGTATCAAAATTAGACAAATCTAGAATCTTCCAGTTGCAGCCTGCAATCCTGGAAAGATGAATTAGCATGTCAGCATTCAAATAATGCAGATTTATACAAGGTTAGAATGAGTTCCAGCATTCAAAATTAATTACACCTCAACTGCTACACTTGCTGTCTTTGACCAACTCTCTTTTTTGCTAAGAATTGCAAGGCTATCAGAGAAACCAGCCATGGAGTATTTAGAACTTGATAGATTCAATAAAAACAATCCTGTCTCCAAATAAAAATCCACTAACATAAGGAAAGGCAATGGCTACAGAGTAGGACCTAAGGAAATAGCTGCTTAGCAAGTATATATAAGTTCTTTTCATCATTGCACATTGAAAGGATTTTGAAGCTTAGACTATCAGTCCAGATACTCACACTGAAAAACCTATTTATGCTTACATTTGAACTGGCCTTGCATGGCTTTTGGTGAACATGAAGGATTTCCCTCAACCTCAGGCAATTTGTTGTTTAGTAATCTAAATAGGGTAGATAAATACAGCACCATTACTCACCGCCTGATTTTAAATTATTGAAGAAGTAACAAATGTCATCAAGAACCCTAGAGTGCTTTCATGCAACCAAATGTCACCTCTTCCCATGCAGTTAACACTCTCTCCCTCATTAGACAATCTGCTTTCCAGAAATATCTCCTTGCTTTGCAACACCATCACTGCTAGCCCCTCACTCTGTATTTGCTTTCACTAAGCCTACTCTTTAATGGCAGTCACAAATTGAGAAAGGAATTTAAAAAAGGTAAAGGGTCACTCATCCAATCCCTTTTTATTAAGGTCTTTTTCCCTAAGGGACATTAAGGATAAAACTCTAAAGAGAAACACTCTCTCTACAAATCAAACAAGCTTCTGCTTTAACTGAACTTGAAGTTGTGGATTAAGTTATTTCTCAGTTAAATCTCAGGTTTTTACTATAAACTGCTCCATATTTCTTCCAAGGCAACTTTCTAATTCAAAATTAATAAGAATTAGAGCATCCATAGAAGGCGTTTCAGAATTACATGGTATCTGATGAAGTGAAAACATTAAACTTCATCCCAGAGCCATAAATAAAGTATCTTCTCTGATAAAACTTTGTGACCTAGTTCCTTCCCTGGCCAGGAAAGGATTTGTGAAAGGACATGCACTTCATTTTCTCATTATCAAGACAGTAATAAATTTTCAGTTAAGTTTCTAAATTAACAGATTTTATTAAGTTGGTATATTTGCATTAACCCCTTTGAAATACTTACCTGTGCAGAAAAATGTAGTCCTCAAAGCCTGATTCTGACTTCCTTGAAAAACAGTATTAAGAAGAAATACTGATTTTTAAAAGCAATAATTACACTATTAGAAAAAGGTTCAAGGAAAGATCAGAAATAAGCACACAATGTAAAAATGCTAATACGCATATGTAAATATTAAATATACATTTTTACATCAGTATACCACACATATATTAGACAGCTACAAAGTCTGTGATATAAAAATGCCCGATCTCGATAAATAATATATTACAGTCACAATACACAACAAAATTGTGTTACAATGTGATCCTGTGTGATATGTACCCAGACAAACACAACTGAAAGAGCAACAAGATGGTTTTGGCTGGGTTTTATTTGAGATTCAACATGCAATCTAGTTTTTAATCCTGCCACACTTTCAAGGCTCAGGTACCTACCAGATTTGCAGATAAAGATGCCTCTGATTAGTGAAAATTGGTCTTTCATATATGTCACAGAAGTCTGCTATATGTCTTCTGATATCACCATCGCAACATTTGTCACCTCACAGCAAGTCTATTGCAATGACAGGTTACAAATATTTTGAACCACTCCCCATTGATGCCTTCATTCACATTTCAATTAAGCTGATCTTTAGCATTTCTATATAATGCTTCTACCTTCAGGATAGGACAGTTGTAAGGGCTTTAAACCATTTTTATGGTTTTATTCTATTCCTGTGTATTTGGATTTTTTCCCACTTGTTTCAACATTTTTATCCTATTTAAACATAGCCAATGAAGAAATGACATATCAAACCATGAAGATCCCTTCAAAATTCATTCAGTACAGATGAAAAAGCTTATGAACATACAAAACAAAAATTAGTTCAGGAGCAACGCAAGAGAGCTACAGATCCAAAGAATAAACCTTGGGCCCACCCTCCTTCAGTTCAGCATGGTCAAAAGGATTTCCTGTCTTTGCTCTCCATCTTAGAGCAATAATCCCAACGCCCCTGGAGGAGCTCTAATTTTACTGACACCACGGGAAAGGGAGACAGCAGGAACTGCAGTTCCCATTCCCTATGCACAACTCACCTGAGCACCTGCACACCAAGCAGGAGAGGCAGGCAGCCAGCAGCTGCTGTTTCACAGGTAGCCTCTCACCTATTTCACTTTTTTGCTGTAATGCATGGTGAAATAACTTCCAGGGATTTTCACACCTTTAGAAAAGGGTAACTCTCAGGATCAAAAATATTAAGGACACCCTCTAAGACTTCTCTGCTATACCACAAGCTTTCCACCTCTGTCTCCAGCTACAGACATTCCAGGGAGAAAACTACTCATAGAAGGTAAAAAGCACTTTGGGTAAAAAAATCTTTTGTGGATTTTTATTTTCTGTTGCTCTTGTCTTTTTTGGTTTTTTTCTACACAAAAATTAGAAAAGTGAAAGCACAGATACAAGAAAGCAAGTCAGGAGAAAGGGCAGCCTACGTCACATCACCACCAGCCTTCCATATACATACATTTACAATTATTTTAATGTGTACATCTGAAAGACAACTGCACCAAGCAAGTTTCCTCCTCTTTAAATTATGTCTTACAGTAACACTCCTTCACTATACTAAAAGTTGAACCTAAAAGCATTTCACAGTGACTCAAGCAGAGCAGTGATGCATTTTCCACATTAAAAAAACCTAATCGGAAGAGGCAAGCCTGCTGCTTTTAGATAATTCTATTTTTATTTCTTCTAAAAATCCTTTCATCCATTTGACCCTTACTTGTCTTCCACACAGCTAAGGTTTCTCCTTTCTTCTGCCTCCATGTCAAGTACTATTTGCAAGTACTTTTGGAAATATCCCAGCCACAATACCATTAGGCTATACACATTTAACAGTTGCTCATACATTTCTGAAAAGCAGGGTGTTGTTCTTGTTACCTGATTCTAATGAGAAATTTCTATCACATCTCAACTTGTAATTAATCACAAGAAGGCATGAAACCTGCATTCAAATGGGAACTTTGCTATTTACATTTTCTGCAAACTCAGTTCACTTGCAGACACACTACACTTAAATAAAATAAAAATCCGTTTTGAGATGCCAAATAGAACATAAAATGCCCAATATTTGATCATTTCCCTGACTAGGTGGCATGGTTTAACTCCAGCTGACAACCAAGCTCCACACAGTGGGATGGAGGAGAAAATTGGAAGGGTAAAATTGAGAAAAAAACCAAAACCCGGGGTTTAGATAAAGACAATTTAACAGGTGATGTGAAATCAAATCAACCCAAGCAATTCATTCACCCCTTCCCAAGGGTGGGCAGCTGTTCAGCCATCTCCACAAAAGCAGGGCTCCCTCACCCATGGCAGTGACTTGGAAAGATGTACACCATTGTTCCAAACACCCCCTTGTCCTCCTCCTCCTCCCCCCTTTCTGGCTGAGCCATCACCACCCAGCATGGAGCATCCCTTCAGTGAGCTGGGCTCAGCACTGTTCCCTCCCAACGCCTTGTGCATCCCCAGCCTCTTCCCTGGTGGGGTGAGAAGCAGAAAAGGCTTTGCACTGCTCAGCTGTGAAATAAAACCACCGCTCATCCCTGTGTTATCAACACTGCTTCCAGCACAAATCCAAAACACAGCACCAAACTTGTCACTGAGAGGAAAATAAACTCTACCCCAGTCAAAACTAGCACATTGCACTTTTCTTACTGGATCCTTCTTCCACTCTCATTTGCTCCAGGGCTGTCACAGCACACTTCTATTGACCAGCCGAATATTCCAATCATTAAAAAAAGAAAAAAAGCCTCCATGTCTGCTGTTATTCAATTAATTGTTTGGTTTTTTTTTTTTACTACTTAATTTACTTGATACAAAAGCTGTTGGGGAATCTGGGGGAACCTTTGAGAATTCTATTTCTTTTCTTTACAGACACACACTTGGTATGGTCTTCTAGCTCTCATAAAGACCACAACATCCCAAGAATATGGTGTATATGTAGCATATCCAGCAAGAAGGAAGCTTCTTCAAAAATCTGTCATTTACACAAATAATAGCAGCTGCAGTTATATTAAGGATGTAACGTTACAAGAGCTGATCATACCTAAAATTAGGTCATGAGCTCATCACAACCAAGTCATAAATAAGTTCTGGGGAAATATTGCACATAGTCACGGGTACAGCACAGGCAAAGAGAAGTAATTGCTCATTCTAAAGCAGCTAGTCATTGCTACTTAATTTTATTAGTCTTCAACATGATTCAGGACACAGCCATGTTAGGAATCATGCAGACACAACTAAATAAATTCACCAGAGCAGGCAATCTACTGCAAAGGAAGTTGCTAGCTGCTTAAGGGGACTTGGCAACAGTTGTGGGGAAGATGTCATTCCGTTTTGACTAGAAAAATGCCATAATTGTCTGAATACTTGGTTTAGATTTGCTTGCATGCTGTGTAAATCACTTTACATGAACACATGGAACCACTACCACCTGTGAAGACAGGCTGCAAACTTACCAAATCAAGGCAACTGTGGCAAAAACCCACTTCACCTTCCAATTTAAAGAGTACCAGGTGCAAATAAATGAAGGACCAGGCTCATGACCTCTAGTAATACATTCCTTATTCAGCAATAGTACAGGTCTCACTAGGTTGTGTTAAACCTTCAGTGAGCTCTCCTTTCAATTCAATTTTGAAAATGCTCAAATCCATTGATATTATCTGTGAAGAATATCTTTTAGGTTAAAGTTGACAACAAGTAAGAAAATAATTCCTTGCTAGCTTAAGAGAATGAGCATGAATATGTATAGCATAAATATAGCTCTTCACAGGTCTATAAGCAGAAGAATTTATGTTACAAAAAAAAAGAAAAATAGATAAAAATTTTGGATTGCTGTAAATGCCTTTCCTGGGGTTTGATTCCATACCTAGTAACTAGTCCAGAAATGGCTTCATTCCCTATTTTAAAATGTTAATTCTTCTATCATTTCAAAACCAGCAGAAAATATCAGGAAGAGGTTTAGTCACTTGGAAGCCATTTCAAATGTAGAATGCAAGTGCTGCCTCATACAACCTAAAGATTAAATTGGCATGATATTCAAATGCTACTATAACAAAAAAAGTGAAAATAGAAGAGACACTTCATTTTTCCCCCCACACCTCTTGTTTAATGTCTAAAAAAAATTGGGTTTTTTATGGTGAGACAAAACACCACTATGGAAGTTTAACTTTAGCTGTACATTGACAAGGACAAGAACTAGCCTGCCAACTGGTTCTTGTCATGATTATAGGCATACTAAAAGTTTAGTCACAATATTAATTAGTTCTCAGATTACTTTTTTTTATAATTGATTTTTTTCTTAGGATAGACATATTTTCATCCAGAAAATGCGTTTTGCTGATTTTTAAAAAAATAAAACTCCGACTATGCTGGACTATAGTGATACAGCAGCTCCCAGCTAAAAAAATACAAGTCAAAAATATGCATTTCACTGTAAATAAGAGTATAAGTACTTCTCACCAGTTTATTTATAATGTACTAGAAGTGATAAGTGATTGCTTTTCATGAAGAGGAACTGAAATGTTAATTAGCACTTTTTAAATAAGTGTTTCAGTTTGTACAAGTGTTTACTTGCAACAAAAAAGGATTAATATAACTCTCCTTTTCTACAGCTGCATTTAAATTTTCCACTATATTGTCTTCATGCAGAACTTGTTTCTTCTTGGAAAGGCAGTATAGTGGTGTATGCAATAATCCTTCTAGATTGCTAACTCTTGAACAAAAATAAGTCAGTGAAATCATGAATTGTGCAATAGAGCTTAAAACCATTTATTCCTACTGATCTCCAGAGTTAAAAAATCCCATTTTATGTGCTTTCTTGTCCAATAAATTGGATTGATTTTCATATAATCAGTTAAATAAGCACATGACCATTTTGATCTCCAGCATATTCTTTTTCACAGAATCTGCATTTATTTCCACAGCTATGACATTTTTTATACAACTACATCTGTAGCTCTCTTTTTTCCACCTTGTTCACGGACAGTTTTATCTATAAACATTCCCACGTGAGTGACCTCTTGATTGATATTCTGTTAAATATAGAGCGTCCCTGACCAAATGTGCTACTTTCCAAAGTATGTAGAGCACTCATACACTCATTTCTTTTTATTCACTTCCTCCTCCTCAGCTCAGTGGGTCACTATATTAACCTCACATTTGATCTGCACACAAGCCATGTGCAAGACACCCATCATTTTCCACACAAATGAAGACAAAACAAGGCAGGCATACCCCAAATTAATAACCCTCAATCAGCGTGGCAGGAAGCTTTGAACTAGCTATCAGAAACAGAGCTCAGCATGGCTTCCAAACCCAGGTAGTTCGGCTTGTGACAAAACTGGGGTGTTACCAGCATCCCATCACCAAGCAGCTGAAAAGTGCAACCCCATTGCAGAGCCACCAGCACCATAAATTCAGGTACTTGCAACGCAATCCATGCAAGGTCAGAGAGGACTACTTCTTCAGCTCCAGTTTGGATTAACAAAATAAAGTTATAAGGCTCTAAAACCTCTCAAATCCTACCTACAGAGATCTCACATTTATTTGGAGGCCCTGGCAGTACTGTGCATGTGAGAGCTGTTCGGTCAAGTCTCTTGTTCTTTCCAATTCATTTCCACAGAGATGCCAGCTCACACCTGACAAACCATACATGCTTTGGTACTCATCTGTCTTCGGCCTTAATTTTAAAAGCAAATCCAATACAGTAACCCTTCAGCTCAAAAGCAGTCTCATTTAATCTCATAGGTTTCCCTACAGACAGGAATACCCTTTTTAATTTCTAGTGGCTTCAGAACATGAAAGAAAATCACCCACCTGCACATCTTTCAGGCAGCAGTGTCAGCCACTGAGGAAGTATTTCATGCATGGCTTTAAGACTCAGATTTCACCCTCCCTACAGGAAGAGTTAGTGAACTATCATGTGTAGCATGAAGCTGGTTATTTCCTTCTTAATGCATCCTTGACTGAAATCAGCACATCTCCCAAGAGGGAACAAAACTAAGCCAATATGCTTAAAATTTTACTCTCAATATGCATTACAAGGCCTTAGAAGGTACAAAAGGTAAGCTTTAGAACCCAAACCAATTTCAATTTAACAAAGACCACTACCTGTCTCAGAAAATTTAGGTCTCTTCAGGTTGAGGGAAGTCAGCAGAAAGGTAAAAATCTAATTCTCTGCTTACCCTCCTTCCTCAGACACTAGGCTGACAACTTGAGGATTAGACTTTGGTAGTTCCAACTCTCAGAGGATTTCCAAGGACTAACCCTTTGGAACATAGAAAGAACATTCAATGAAGTTGGAAGGCAAACCAGTTAGAACCATCAGGAAAGAGTGTTCACCAACAGATCTGGATAAAGAACTCACAATTCCATTTTCTTTTATCAATGACAGAAAACCAGACCTTTTTATTACAAACTCTGGATTTGCTGCACAGGACATGGTACACTGAGCCACAGCAAGGGCAAAAGTGTCTACATTTGGATGCATTCATGAAATCTGAAGAAATAAAGTACAGAGTTCACATAGAAGAACAAAAGAACATACTAGGTTGAGGACCACCTGAAATGCACATTACATCCTTGCAAATTTCTTTCAACAGTTTATCATAAAAATATTTAAGTAGAAATAGAAATAGTAACTACAGATTATTGCTGTTTGTGTCCACTGTATGTAACGCATTCATTCCACTCTTAAGTTAAATCTCAGTGCTCACATTTGCAGTAAAAATCCACTTAGACAGACAGAAACTCTATTTTACCAGGTAGAATTCTAAGAATACATGCCAAATCTGAAAAATCAGGAAATTTCCACCAGTGAACTTGGAACAACATGAAATGTACAAAGTCAAAATTTTAATTGCTAGAAGTGTGAGCACACCTGCTTTATTCCAGCTCACACAAAATAATTTATTTTTGAAGGAGCAGCTTCACCCTCAGCTAATTCACTGTTTAGCAAACAAGGTAGTGTATTGGAGCCAGCACAATTATACCCATCAACACTTACTCAAGATTTATATGCACACTTATATCAAGACTAATACAGCCCTTAAATTTTCATGACTAGCTGCTTGTGATGAGGGCCTATTTTCTCTCTAGCTACACCACAATTCATGGGCTGCCATCTGGTCCTGTTAAAGCAGCCTTACAGAGACAGAAATAACACAAACTTTCGTAGTTCATCTACATAGCAACATTTAAAGTAAAAACTGCTTATTCTACTCCTGAAGCTATTTTTAAAACTACTTATCCCAACATGCCCATTACTTATCATTTGTATGATATCCAACAGGCTTTATGCTGAAATGAGATTTTACTCTGTATTAGGTGGCTGCATCTTGTGCAGAATGCTTGCTGGCCACCAAAATTTGTTTGCTATTCTGCTTTGAGTACCTAACTCAGTAACTGACATCAGGAGCATCAGTTTGACGTGAATATGTAGATTTGTGAAAATCTGTGCTCAAAACAAAACAGACTAGAATGAAAGGTCAAGTTTGATAGCTGGAAAGAAGCCTTAAGGCTCCTCTTCAAATCAAGTTTGAGTTTTATTCAAAGGTCAATGTCACTGTGACCTACTTCAGTTTTCTTCACTAGAAGGATTCAAGAATGCTTTGAAATGCAATTGGTCTGGGCATTTGGAGAAAACTTAAAAGTTGGTGAAGATTTATCACTGCATGACCAGCACAATGCCCGCTCAGCATGTCAGTTCTTGTGAATTAAGGGGATTTTCTATATCATACATTTTTCCATCGAAATTTAGAAGCACTTTCCATTTTAGAATGTTGTAGAAATCACTCTATCAAAGTGGTCACTCTAATGAATACTTCCTCAAATATAATATAAATATTTTTCACATAGCATTCCTTCAAGCAGCTTGACTTCTTTTGTTTCAGAAAAGTCAGTGATTTTTGTACTCCTGGTGAATACTAGTCAATGGTAATTAAAGCATTCCCATAAGAGTGATCAAAATGATACCTACTTGTGATTTTTTCTCCCAGGAAATTTCCTCCAGCATCCTCTAAAGCTGACATATCCTGTTTGTACAAATCTGGTGTGACTACTGCATCAGCTGGCATTGCAGATAAGATCCATAACTACCATCTAAAGATGCTAAATAAGACATTTCTTGAAAATGAGATCTGAAGGTATAGAAGACAATTTCACTCAAATTTCTCTCAGTTTAAGACCTACACAAAATGACTATATGAAGCTCATCCCTATTTCATAGTTCAGGTTATTGCAGCTTTCAATTTAGATCTTGAGGTCCTGCCTGATGGATCCTCTAACTCATTTTATTGGAACTACTAGCTACATTAAAAGCATGCTAAAGTAATTGCATTTCTTGAAATACTTTGCATTGAAGACCAGAAAAGGTTTGAAGATACAGTAAGCATGCATGAAATGCCCAATTCCCCCAAACAAAAGTTTGGTCTAGCATTTTCCCCTTGCATGGACTCAGTTTGAGAAGGGATCCAGACCAGGCAGTGTTTCTAACTACTTTCACATCTTGGAAGCACCCTAAGTCACAGGAGTAGCTATAGCAAGACACAAGTTAAAGGGTTCTCACTTCACCTGTTACAAAAATAGACAAATCTTAAGAAGATAGCAACATATATTTTCCTGCACCCTCTTCCCCTCTAAAAAAAAACCAAAAAAACCCACACACCCATGGCAGGCATCTCCTGATAGACCTAACATTTTTTACTTTTTTCTGAAGTTTAAAAATCATACAAGCAAGAGCTTAATGAAAAAAAATCTTGGTATTGGAAGACCTCATGATATACTACTACTTTTTGCATTAATTACCTCCCAAAAGTACAGTTTCCCTGAAAATTCACAGGTAAAGTTCCTTATTATCAATATCACAACACATCACAATTAGATACCTTAATATAAGAAAATAAATGTAATAATAACAGTATTTCCTGATGGACTGACTGTGGTTCACCCCTTACTTTAAAAACAATGTTAGTGCTGCTTATACCAAAGAAGAATTTCAATGCTTTGCAACTTCAGGGCAAGAGATGCACAAAGGGTGAAACAAATATTAGTTTCATGGTAATTTAGCCAAACACAAATTAATGCAAGGCAGCTTTAGCATAATCTAACCCTTATAGACAGGGTGACATCTAAACAATGGAGTCTCTCCCCCTCTCAGTGAGAAATTATCTTTTCAGCTCAAGTACATCCAGAACATTTGGGGAGAGAAGCTCTTTGCATCAGCACCTGGCTAATTTCAATGCAAATCCCAGCATAAAACACCCCTTTACAGCAAGAGCATATGTCTGACACCCAAAAGAGCTCAGGATTCCTCTGCTTCAACACTTGTAGGCCACACAGAGCTATTTCACACAGGAGAGGGCTGGGCATTCATGGACAACATAAACAACTACAAGTCAGTTTACTGGGGCTGGAAGTTCTGCTTGCAACTCCCAAAATTCCTAAGTGCTACTACACATGTTAACTTCTCCATTATACTCGCATAGACAACTTTCAGGCATTGTTAAGTCAGCAATTCTCCTCCCATCAAGGGCTGGTTTAAAGAGCTTTCACTGCACACATTTTGAGCAACTCTTTCATCCAAGCTCACAGTTACCTCATGGGGAAGCACCTTAGACAAAAAGCAAGGCCAGTCGTCAAGAAGCTGCTGCAAAACTTGAACCACTCTCTCTGCTCACTCACCCAAACCCCAGACATAAGCTTCCCTTGCCTGTATGGCTGACCAAGCAGGACAAGAACAGCACTCAGACTAGAAAGGGGAATGCCCTGGCTATCTCAGGGGAAAGCTACACTTCAGCACAAAGTAAAACATGCTGAATTGAGGGAACAGTGAGAAAGAAGGACATGGCATTTTTAGTTCTACAATTAAGGAGGGATAATTAGCCCATCAGCACAACTCAGTGGTTACTAACTAACTCAAAAACCAAGCAAGCCCCTGTTTCCCCTCACCTTCTCCTGACAAAGAATCTGCTTTCTCTCCTGCCACAAGCAAAGGCAGTATAAGCATCCTGGAGAGCCAAATTCACTTACATACAAACCCTTCTTGTAAGAAGGATAGAGCCATCCAAGTTCACCTCACCATGCTAGCAGCACACCAGGATGCACGAGGTGGGCATATAGAGAAGGAGAAGATGGTTCAATACCTCACAATTTAAAGATATTTTCAATCATTAAAGAAAAGCATTTTGCACATTAGAAAAAGCACCTCCACAGGAAAGCCTGTTCAAACTTGGCTACACTGTTAGTGCTCTAGCTGCTGTAAGTAAAAAAATAACTGCCCACACAAAACAAAAATATTGCTCAGACTTAATTGCATGGATTTGCACAGACTTTCTTTTCTGAAGTGGGGCAATGACCTCTAAGCACAATCACCTGACAAAGGTATCAGATTAGGCAGTTAAATGACTCTTCCTCAATAGCCACTTTACAAACCTTACAAAACATGAAAGCACTTCCTCAGCCTTTGCATATTCCCTTTTTAAGGCAGCCTGTGTATGCCTGTAGAAGCAGGGCATAATGGAGTGAGCTCATGCAAGTGGAAAAATCATAAAAACTTTACCCAGAAAGGAAACTTAATAAAAAGCTTTCTCTTCCTTCCTCTTTTATGTCCATGGAAAGCTCCTCATCACAAGCCAGTAGATCACACCTCCTTTATCACCAATAAGCTACAGCTTCTTTTCTCACCTAGCTGTACACTTAATTACATTTCTCTCCAACTTCTCCTAATGGAGTCATGAATTCCCTCTCAATATATATAAACAGCCAGGGACATTCACAGAGTATCTCTCCTATGTACAGAATTAAAAACCCAAATATGCTAAAGAGTAAACAACACCACAAACACGACCACACCTACAAGATTCCTCTACTCTTTTTTTCTAAAGCTTCCTAGAGCTTTTCTCAAAAAGAAATCCAGAGCCCTCCCCTAGGAACTTTCATTTGCCTCTCTCTCTTCCTTAACTCCTGGAAAAGCAAATCTCTACTTACCATTTTGTCCTTCAATGTCCAGAGAACAAGCGGACAGAAACTTATAGTCCACTTTCAGCATTTCTCATAAAATCAAAAAAAAAAAACCACCCGTGTCAGCAAACCAGTCCTCCCCTTACCTCTCCTACTGCAGGAGAGGCAAAGCACACAAGGTAAACTGGAGGAAAACACATGAAGAGTGGTTTAGCTTTTCCCTCCTTATTTCTAGGTGCAGGTGTCCCCTGGCCTGCCCACCTCCCCATTAGAGCTGGATGGGGAACACCTGCTCCACGGGGCAGCAGGGAGGGCTGGCTCTATTTACCATTACAGGCCATGGGTCTATAGCAGCTTTAATTGGCTTTCACAGCTTAGAACTAAGTCATTGACATCCCAGCTCTTCCTTTCTAATGAAACCCTGCCCGATTTCCATTTTTACTTAGAGAAAGCTAATGGCATTGCTTTTTAAAAAATCCTTGTATTGAGTAACTATCTTTTATGAAGTAGCAGGTCCAAGGGAGTTTTTTTACCTTTCCTCAAATGACCTATGAAAACTGTAGTTCTGTGAAATCTGGAAAATATTTTCTTAAATCAAATTCTAACTCACATTCTTTTTGTAAAAAAAAAAAAAGTCTTCATTATATTTTCTGTGCCTAATAAAAACAGGACACAGTTATTCTGTGACATTTTGATGTCCCAGGAATTGCTGAATATTCTTCTTTTACTGATTTAAGCCTTTTGCAGATTCTGAAAAGCCAAAGACTGGTTTATAGTTTATGAATCTTGAAATTCCAGAAAGGAATTGACTGAATAAGTCTTAACTACCAAAACATGATGTGCTAGCACCAGGGAGAGTTAATCCCAACCAAGACTAATCTTCTAATACAGATGACCTGAGCCAGCTTTAACTTTAGCTGGGCATGTATATCATAGTTTCAGCTGAATTATTACTTTGTAGTTTCTCTCTTTACCCAAGGCACTAAAAGGGTCACTTTTTATTTTGTGCCTCTCTCAAAAAAAAACAAAAAACAAAAAACCAGCAATAGAATAGCAGACTTCTGTTAAAAAAAGATTAAAAGCATGATGCTTGAACAGTGTATCCTCCCGTCTCTGCCCCAGTTGTGCTTTGTCATGGGGGACCACTCCAGCTGCTGCTGCAGGTACGAATCCTTCAGCTCTTGCCACCACAAACCTGCTCCTTGTGTCAGGCAGCAGCCATTTCCCTACTCCTAGCAGTGAGAACAAATCACAGTCCACAGGGGATCCAAAAACCCAAATCTGTCCCATACAGCTGACAAAATTGGACCACCCAACAGGTGGGAATGAAAACATTCATTATTTAAGTTCTCCTTAGTCCTATCTAAGTGCTGGATCTCTCTGCATTAGATAACATACGTTGGGGGCTGTTGGAAAATGTTCCTTCACTTTCTTGCAAGAAACCTAGTTATTGTGTGTGCATCAAAGTTCTGTCACTGCCAGCAGCTGAAGAAGTGTGGGTGCCAGCGTGTGAATACCAAATAATAACAGAATCCCCAGGAGACATCTGATTCAATTTCCTCTGCAGTACAAGACAAACATGAAAATTCATTGTCTTGATTAGCTTTAGTGCAGGGAAACAGCTTTCACAGCTGACTGTAAATCTTCTGAATGATCTCATTTAGCTTTTAACCTTCCTCTCCTTTTCATCCCTACGCAGATTATTCCAGCCCAGACATTCATTTATTTGAATAGCCCAAGACATGCATATGTTGTCTCCAGTCAGAATCAGAAGCCTCTGAAGTGCACAAATAATACTAAGACCATTATGAACATCTTTCAGTTGCTTAGTACAAAAGTACAGTTCAGATCTTGCTCCTAGAAATAAGAAAACTACGAGGAGCAGCACCATCACAGATAAAACACATCTACTTTCCTCAGAACTGCTGGTGTTAAAGCTGGGGAATGGGCGAGCAGTTTGAAAACTGGCAACTGCCCCCTGTGTTTGAAATCACCTTTTCAAGGACCTCCAGAATGACATGAAAGCCAGTAATGTGTGATAGCACAGCATCAGTGGGGGTCACAGAAACAGAGGAAGAGTGTTGTGATCTAATGAGACCCTGGCAGCATACCCACACAGCTGAGTTATTCTTACAGTCACTGCATCTGGATTATCTGTGCCAACTCTTCTGCTCTTCCATGGCTTCATCTGTGATGTTTCTGTTTCAGCTACCAAAGGAATTCTGCAAATGTCAAGAACCGTTATGACCAAGAGAGAAATCATTCTCCAACACGTTTTTCCAGAATTTTATTAATGCAAATGATGATGGAAATTGCTTTTCTGCTTTCAAAAGGCATATGGGAGATTAAATCACAAACAGAGCATCATATCTCAATCTGGTTTCTATCAGTACTCATCCTCATAGGTCAGAAAATCTAAAATCAAAGTTGTTGCACATTTCACAACACAAAATATAAGGAATCAAAATCTCACAAAATGTAGTCTTATCTCAGATATTCTTTGGCCTTAATAAAGTTTTAGAAACTTTATTTAACTCTAAATTCCATGGAATTTTCACAAAATAATCAAAATGTTGTCTTCTCAAAGGTGCAAAATGTCCAGAAAAAATGGGATGGTTTTTTCTCACCATCTTTTCCTAAAATAAAAAGGAGGCAATGAAGATCAGCAAGAATATTTTGTTTAGGTTTCCTTCGTTCATACTCATGTCCACAAGACCTTAGAAGAAAAAAGAAAATTAATGCTTGCCTTCAGATAGAATCTAAATACATAAATATTCAGGACATCTCACTTTCATTTTTCAGTTTCAGACCTACTCTAAACTAGTTACCTCAGTTTCCTCCACAGCCTGCAGGGAGAGATGGACATGTTTAACCAGCTCTTCAATTAATATATCCTAAAGACTCTCAGGATGCAGTGTAGAGGAGATTTCCCTTCATTGTTAATTATGACAGTGCAAACGATTGTTTAAACTGGATATCTGACTTATAGAAAATTTTCTAACTTTTCTAACCTGCAAAAATCCTACCTAAAACTCTTCCAGCTAGATTTTTCGTACAAGCTGCACAGAAAGCATTATAACAAACAAACAATAGCTGACACACATTTTGTCTTTTCCCAGTTGTTATCAGTCAGTAATACAGAAAACCAATATCATCCAGAGGATCTGAGGATCCATCTCAGATATTCACCAACCATTGCACACGCTCGTCCATGCCAGGTACACATCTGGCCAACCTGTGTCAGAGAACAAGTCTGGAGGGACTTGAGCGAAGGCTGCCACCTCTTGGTGAACTAAATAGCACAAATTTTGGCTTATCTGCTGGTAAATGACACACCATAGGTATTGAGTTAAATTCATTCATCCGAAAGTCAGTAATAGATCCTTTATGTCATGCCAGTGTATGTTTTAATGTACATTGGTATGAGATTAAAAAAAAAGAAAAGAAAAGAAAAGAAAAGAAAAGAAAAGAAAAGAAAAGAAAAGAAAAGAAAAGAAAAGAAAAGAAAAGAAAAGAAAAGAAAAGAAAAGAAAAGAAAAGAAAAGAAAAGAAAAGAAAAGAAAAGAAAAGACCTAAATTATGCAGAGTCTTCTATGGAGGCCAAGATCACAAAATTTTTTTTTAAAAAAAAGTGAATTTCATGAGTTTCAATTCAGAAATACATCTAGACCGTCAAAGAGTAACACCAGTTTGGATGGTGTCTTATATTCTAAACAGATGATATATTATGAAGAGCATTAAAATGTCCCCTTAAATACATAGCATGTCAAATAAATACTGAGACATGTTAGAATCCTTTTTTCCCCTCCAGCTGAAATGTAAGATTGATTTGTAAAGAGTTGCCAATTTCTTTTTATTTTCTTCTGGTGCAATGTCACAATTTGAGTACTCCAGGCTTTTTCTCTTCCTTGGCAATTGTTCTCTAATATTGCTAAAATCCCCAAAGCAGCAAGAGCAGCAGTGCAAGAGTTGCTGCTGTTGCTGTTGTTTTTATCACAGACCTTTATATTGAATTAAATCCAGTGATGTCTCTGCAAGATCTCAATAAATATCAGCATGCATTTGAAATAACATTTGTCCTGTATTTTACAAATATTACCTTGATCCAACTTGTCTCACGTGGGACAGCAATCTGACAGTGACATAATCCACATATTTTTCTTTATGTAAAATCCTACAAGGTAAATACAGTGCTTTCAAATACCATTTAAGTCTGCTTCGGTTGAATTTCTGCTGGATGAAGAATGAACATATTGACTCCTCTGGCCAATACTAAGAAGAGAAAAATTAAATGGGAAGACCAATTTAAAATGACACTTCTGTTTTAGTGCAAAGCAAGCACACAACGCATTTATTAGTATGTGACTACAGTTACCAGACTTATGCTACTTTTACTGACACCCTGTGTTTTATTTTAAAAAGCCAGACATAAGTACCTTCTCCTGACTACACAATACCCATTGCAAGAAAAATCAGAGAGGCCATTTTTTCCATCTGCAGTATTTGGCCTGGGTTTTGGGTGTTAGGATGGGGCCATGAAGGGAAGAGATTAGGTACTTTTAAACTTTGAACCAACATCCACCGAACTTAATGAGAGCCTCTCAAAATAAGGTCCCCTTTTTCCTCTGCAGAGGAGCCATGGTTAAACGAGCAGTAAGTTCTTAGTTAGGCTATAATTCCATTTCAGGTAAATCTAAAGGGCACAGTCCCTGCAGAGGCCAGTGCAGCTGGGATTTGGGGTCAAGACATAAATGGTGGGTGGATGAATGCTCAGAAAAGTGCTTGTTCTACACCGTATCATATTCACTGTTCTGCTGGGATCAGCACTGCTACAAGTTCCTGAAACATTTTTAAAATACCCCATTATAGCTGTTAAAGCCAACTGTAGGAATCGAAAACTTTTGCCAGGTATCTATCTGCAACGCTGACAGATCTTTTTATAAGCCTATAGAATGTGTTTCTAAAAGTTTTATCACATTAATTGCTTTGCAAAAGGCTCACTTTGACATTGCCCATTGGCTCCGAGTTTGTAGTTCACTGTCACATTAGGCAGTATATCCCACTTTAGTCGTACCAGATATTTATGGAATAAAGAAAAATATTTTAGTATCAAAGAAGTATTTAAGCCTTTAACAGGATGGATTACCAGCTCTGTCTCCAAAGAGGTATACAGACACATATAAATATTGTGGCTAAATTGACACTGAAGAATTACTCCCACAATAGGCATATCTCAGAGAACAGGAAATTAATTAATTTGCTCACAGTGCAAATAATTTTGCTTTCTACTACAGACCTAATTTAAGGAGCACAGCAAGTTCTGGAGCCAATTTTTTACAGAAGATCTGCACAGTGTGATTTAGCTTAACAGTATCTAGTTTGCCAATGCTTTTTTTTTTTTTTCCTATCTTCTGCAGAGCAGTCTGACTTCTAAACAAAATCCTCAGCCAAAATTTTGTTTAGAAAAATCATGAAAGAAACTTGAGTGTTCCCATGAAGAATTTGATTTTATAACAGCAAATACATTCCTAGGAGAATGAAACATTCTTTTAGCCTCCTAAATTCTGCTGTCTGGACTCCTAAGTATAAATTACTACTAAAGACTGAATATCTCCCTAGCAGGCATTTCCATATTATGTATGGATGGCTTGGTCTGGCCTGCTACACACAGAACATACTCCATTATTCGTGCAAGAAACACATTTTCCTTAGTGTAGGGATTACATGTCCTTCCTCATGGCTGGTCTCTGTGCATTACCTGCATCCCAGCCCCACATGCACATGCACCAACCAGAGCATGCCGTGTTACCACATACTAGGTTTGGAGTCATCCCAGCACACAATGAAAAATATGACACAGAGTATAAAAACTAAGTTGAGATCAAGCCAGGTTGTTTTTCACCTGGCATTTGGCCTCCTTCATATCTGTCACTTGCTCTCTGGATTCTAAATAAACCTTTTCCATCCTGTTCTGTTGTTACCTCTTAATAAGGCTGACATTCTTCTCATAAAAAGCTCCAACACTTTTTCCTCCCACAGGAGAGCTACAACTACCCTGTAAGTACCTGCTCTAGACAGATTGACATATTAGGGGCGATTCAAAAATGTGGCAACCAGGGCATGCATGCAGTTTCAGTCTAATCACTTTCTTCAAAATTTTGCTCCAATGCACAGACCTGTTCCATCTGGAAACAGATGATTTGAGTTTGGGAGGAATGGGTTGCCTCTGAGGGGTCAGCAGGTTCCTGGGTGGAAATGGGGGTGTTTGGCAATTGGAAAGAAGGAACTACTTTTATCTGCAGAGCAAAATGAGTTTTCAGTGTAGAGATATGAGGAGTAAATGTATCATTCATATCTGAACAGGTGTTAAAAATCTTATCCCTCCAGCAATGCAGTAAAGTAGCTGTACTGTTATGTCAGATTGTGCTGCCACAGCAGAGTCACATCTATGGACGGGATGTCTGAAACGTTGCTATCTCTATTTTAAAATAATCTAGCACGGAATCAGAGCAGGAGCTCCAGACGTTGTCACCAACAGTTTGTGGTGTCTAGGTGGGTGAGTCAAAGATAATCCATATGGTGGTGATAATACAATATGGAACTTAAGTTTAAATCCTAACAAAACCTACAGTTATCTACTATAAGAATATTTTTTAAATCTGATTTTAGGTTCTTCAAGGAAATATGTTTAAATTATGGCCCACACCATTTATAATTAAATCAATAGAGAATCATCCTTGTTCATAATATTCAGATATTCTGAATATCTGAATAATTTGAATACTTTTTGTTGGACATTTCAAGGTTACTTTTCTCATAAAATTTGCATTTAATTCTGACTAGACAAAGGCATGTAAATAAGCCCAAAGTCATAGTACAGTGGCTTATCCTATATAAAATATGTAAGTTGATTAAGTAATAACAGAGCCTCCTCATGTATCAAGATAATTACATGATACACCAACACTTCTCTGGTTGTCTTAGCCACTGCTCAGTAATTTTTAATATCAGCTTATCTTGTGCTTTGACTAGCTATGAGCTGCCTGGACTAACAATAGCAGAGAGGATATTAATTTAGCACTGGAGATGCATGCTGTAGTTTGACCCAAATACATCCTGTTGTTGAGGACTGCTTGGTGAAATTTTATGGCTTCTGTTAGTTAGGAATTAAATTCAGTGGAAATGTTCTGATTAATATTTGTCAGGAAAACGTCAATGTGCGGAACACAAACTTTTATTAAAAATGTCTTGGACTTGACAACCTTTTGCCAAATGTTTGAGTGTTCTAGGTCACAGAGCCTATAGCAGAATCAAAATCCCTCCACAGCATGCCTATACCCAGGACCTTCCCAAAGACAGGAGCATAGCTCTTTCAAGGTCCACATTTTCAGGGTGGATCTTTAGATAAATAACTCAAGACTCTGGCTCTGCAGTGGAGCTGGGAATCAAAACCCCTACCTCTATCCAACACAAACTCTGCAATTTTAGACCACTCCTCAGTGAATTCAGCACCTGGCCAATATGAATTAGACGAGGGTCAGAGGTTCACAGAATATCTCCAAAGTGTAGCAAGCATTTTTAATATTGAAAAAAAACACGAATATTTAAAAAGAGTTTACTTGGTTAACTTTTGAAAACAAGATGGTCTCAGTCCAGTTCTTATCTGAAAAAAATTTCCATCATCATATACTTACAGAGGGTAAGGACCCAGTCTTGACCAGTGACCTTGCTTACTAACAACATATTAATGCCTGCACGTCTGCACATGAGCAGCAGATCTTGAAAAAGCCTACATTTTTGCCTAGTTATCTGATTCTAGAGCTGAGAGCTTTAAAGACAGATGTTTCCCACTACACAGAGAAAAAGACTCTCCCTTGCTTCTGAGAAATGTTGAGGAAGTTCTTGCTAGCAAATAGAATAGGAGCATCTTTAAACTTTGCAGCATGGATGTGGAATGGAAACATTGATGGTTCCCTTATGATTTCTTTGACCTTTTTGTCAGTAAGAGAGCTCTTTAGATGGAGATACTCTTTAGTGAGTAAAACCTGATTAAACTCTTTGCAAGCCAACAGAAAAAAATGAAAGTGGAAGGCACCTGCAGCACCTTTTCTACCTCACATAAGCACAAGATAATAGAATAAGTTAAGTATATTGATGCACTGAAAATATTACTTTAATCAGATTCATGGGGGGAAGTCAAATTGCAATTACTATGGTGATCTAGCTGAGCAGTGACCTGTTTAAAATGTGCATTTAAAATACTAGTTTTGGATTTGAAATCTGGTAGAACCTGCTTCTAACACAGACCTTCTCATCTGCTTAAGCAAACTAGTTGATACGTCGATATCTCCTGTGCAAAATGAGGAGAGACTTAGAGAAGCCACAGGAGCTCAGGAAAATATCCATTGAGAACTGGAGAGTGCCCAGGAAACTTAATAAACCAGCTTCTGAGTTTTTTGTAAATATGGCGGGGTTTTAATGAAAACTATTTCACAAAGTGCAATATGTAGGCAGTCTTACTGATAGTTCTCGCAGGTTTCATCTTTTCTATATTTAGAAATAATGTATAAAATTCACAGATATTAAAATGGTAGGAAAAAACCTCAGGATTAGAAAAGAAACATAACGGAAGCAGCAATCAAAACAGATCACTTATGATTTTTACTTTTTCCCCAGTCTCACTGAGAATCTCTGAAGACTTACTATGTCTCATTTGATGACTAAAACTGAAGCCTCTCTTCTGTAATTTAGTTCTGTTAGGAATAGCATTAGAACTGCTGTAATAGTTTAAATACATAGACTATGTGCATAAAAAATATTTCTCAAAAGAAATAGTTATATTCCACCTCCACTAGAAGATCACAGTAATCACATGAGTTTTGCTTCAGCAAACTCAGTCCAACAAAAGTCTTCACTCTCCATCAAGACTAGATGTGCCCTCTCTTTAATACCTGGATGTTCCCAGGTTAGGTCCTCAGACTCCCCTCCATATTTCATCCTTCAAAGTGCTTTTTTTGCCTCACATCCTTCTATAACCCCTCCCTGAGACCCTTCCCTTGGGAACTGCCCTGGTATCTTCCTGCAACTGCCTTTTGCTTCAACATTTTTAAGCAGGGAGAGGAAAATTATCTCAACCTTACCAGATGGGAAATAGTGGTGGGATCAGGACACGGCCCCTCTGCAGTTTCCTACACTGACTGTCACTGTGGGAAGGTGGCTGCTACATCCTGAGTTTCTGAAGGCAAAATACCTCCAGGAAATACTATTATAGATCTTTCAGATTTAACTAAGCAACAGAATATACCATTGACTTTTATTCATGGCATAACATAAGGGCTGTCTGTAAATAAGCTAAATGTTTCTGAGTCTGGACGGTGGAGCTCTTCCTACTCCTGTGCATTCAACCATCTTTCTCCTGCCACAGCCTCTTTCCTCCTCCAAAACCTTCTCTTGACTTTGCTTGCCACTTTACTTCTACTTTTTCTCTCTTTTTGTGTCTCGCCTTCTCATTGACATCCAAGGAATTGGTACTATCTTATGCTCTCAAATAAAATCCTTTAACTCCAGTTTCTCTCTTCAGCCTTTGTTCCTACTATTATCAATGAGTGTGACTCCTCTGCAAAAAGAATCAAACATCAGTCTGTGATTCCCCTTCATTTAAAACTCCTTTAAAAGTGCAGTAACATCTACTACTCTCCTTTATGTTTTTTCAGCACTTTTCTGCAATACATCAAGCAGACATACAAGTTTGATCGTGAAGAGCCATTAACGTCATGCAAAACCACTGACTTTCCATTTGATGAGCACTTAGTGAACATGTGTAAATATCTAATTGCCTGTACAGAAAAAAGTTGTGCAGTAAAAATATCCTCCTCACCAGAATATTAAGTGCAAGCTTATGCTTGGCAGATCTCCTTATATTTTTATAGATATTTTTTAAAACTTTCAGGAAAACCTGGATGAAAAAGTGTTAAAAATTAACTCCAGTTATGGAATCACAGAACAGGTAAGGTTGGAAGGGGCCACTGGAAGTCATCTGGTGCCACCTTCCTGCTCAGCCAGGGTCATTCTAGATTATGTTACTCAGGATTGTGGGCAAAACCTATCTGGGCAACCTGTGACAGTGCACAGTCACCTTTAAAGGGGACTTTAAAGAAGCTCTTCTTTATATTCAGGTGGAACTTCCTGTGCATCAGCTTGTGCCCACTGCCTCTTGTCCTATTGCTGGGCACCTCTGAGCCGAGCTCCATCCTCTTGACACCCTCTCTTCAGATACTTCTACACATGGATGAGGTCCCCTCTCTTCTCAACACTGAACACAGCCAGCTGCCTCAGCCTTTCCTCACAAGAGAGATGCTCCTGTTCCTTCGTCATCTCCACAGCCCTTCACTACCTCTTAGACTCCCTCCAGGAGATCCATGTCCCTCTTGTACTGAGAGCAGAACTGCATACAGCAGCATCCACATGAGGCCTCACCAGGGCTAAGTAGAGGCATCAAGACCTCATCAAAAGGGAGGACAGCAGCAGACAGAAACTCTTTTAGAAAACCTGCCACAGTCACGGACGTCAAATTTACTTTTCTGAATGGTTCTCTTTATACCTGCTACCACAGCTTTTTTCCAGAACACCACAGCTGACAGAAAGCTCAGCTGTCACACCAAAGCGAAAGGCAGCAAGACACCCCCTTTTATGGCACAGGGCACCACTGTTATTGCTGCAGTCACCTCACAGGCCTGGAGAGCTTTGTCCAAGATGTGATGCTGTCTAGAGCTGGATGTAACTGCTGCTTCCACCCTCTCATTTTACATCACAGATTAAATGAGCACATTTAACAGTTCCTCTAGAAAACTTGTTCTGTAGAAGATAGGACAGCCTGTGATATGACACTTGTTAAATTATGACTAGAAATTAAAGGAAACGAAATTAAGCGAAGTGTCAGATGAGACAGTAATCCGCAGTTTGTTCAAAAAATGCTGGAAAGGATCCTCATTCTCCCAGTAAGAACATGAAATAATATTATCCACTTAAGCTCACGACACAGAGTTCCAGAATTCACAATTCAGAAAACAAGCAAAAGCTTGGTCTTTTTACTTTCTTTGATTATTACTTTTTATTTATTTGATTTTTTATTTTGGATAATTTTGGTTTTTGTCACCCAGTTTGGAGGCTAGTTTTCTGCTCAACATTTGCCACTTTGTTCTGCTCAGTTCTAAAAATTACCAGCCTTCTTTGCAAGTACACAGGGTCCCTTGTGACCACCAGGACATCCAGGAGGGCAGTCACTCTGTGAAGGCAAGTGTCCAGTGTGATATCACTCATTCTGCTGTAGGGTGCTTGTTTCTGGAATGCTGCCCAGTTACTTCTGACAAATTGGTTATGTTGCAAGCTCAATAATGTGTTGTGACACAATTAAAAATAAGGGGATTTTGCACCAATTTCTATTAATTTACAAAGACTGATCCCAGTTGCTTCTTTTGTCCCCAAGAGAAGTGCATCATGAAGTCTACAGATTGTGCTGCTCAAATAGTAGGTTTTTCCTTTCATTTGGGCAAATAGCCAGGCAATGAAGAATTTCTTATCCAGAAGAACTAATGGCTGCCTCTGTCACCTTTTCCTTTCAATTATTTAGACTTCCTCCACACTTATGCTGGCTTCCTGCTGGCAGCAGGGTGGACTGTGTCTATTAATCATTAACTGTCATTGTGCTTTACAAAAGGAAAGTGAAAAGACTGCTTAAGAACAAAAATAGACCTGTCTTTTTTTCTTGTGAAAAATAAATGACAGCTGTGTGCTACCTGGATTTACAGTGTCTCCGAATATGTTTTCTTTTTTTTTTTTCTCCCAAGGAATAATTAACACTCCTGACAAATGAGAAAATTGGCTGATCCAAGTAAATACATATTCCAGGGCTTCCTTTTTCCTGTCATATCAAGGTCCGGTAGCCTCTGATAAAGCTTAAAAGCCATCCTCTGCCACCAGCCCCAGACAAATATCAAGAGAACAGGACTTCTTCCTTTATCCAGCACTGAAGGCTTACACTATTAAATCAGTGGAAAGCTCTCTCTTCCCAAGGACCCCTTCACTGTTTCCCAGGAGCCCTCCCAAGTCTGTGCACTCTTTGGCCTCCTGTAACAGACTTAAAAATCATAATTCTTAAGCACTGTTAAGATCACCAGAGGACTTTGTCCACGGTAGCAAAGTGTGCAAAGAAGCAACTGCTCACCTGCACCTCCAAAGCCCACCCTCCCTGGGGTGTATGTATCCAGTATGCCTCCTGGATTTTGGGAGATTGGACTGTGAGTTAAGCCACCTGACAGGAACTTGAGATAAAACAAAGGTGGTTCTGTAGTCTATTTATCTCAGATCTAAAAAGATAGGGGAAAAAAAACAAAGCTGGGGAAAGCTATAGCCCACAGACTGAGTCTGGGTTTCCACATTGCTGCCCGTGAACCAAGAGCAAGCAGGAGACTTTTTGGGGCGATAGCAAAACCTCTGGTCTGCATAAAACAGAGCATCCACCACCAGAAATTACAAGCTGAGTTTTGGGCTAGATAAGAAGCAGACCCTGCAGATGGTGCTTTTTATCATGCTAATTGTTTTCTCTTACACACACTAGCTTAGTTGTAAAACTCCCGATCACCCCAAGGGCAGATCACATTCACATGGGACATTCACATAAGAGGCATCTGTCATGTCTCAGAAGGGTGCACAAACCATCAAAGACCCCTGAAGTGCCCCTCAGATGCATTTCTGAGGCCTTCCACCAGAGGACTGCACACAATCCACAAATGTTGCAACAGATCCAGTGTTGTAAAAGACAACATAAAACTACTCTCAGGGAAGGTGCTTGGGCATTCCCACCTGTACCTGAACATATCCTAACTCATTGAGCTTGGAGTTTTGAGGGACCCTCACCACCAAGAAGACCAGAAGAAGAGGACCAGTGGGACACTATTGGATCTACAGAAGTGGTGACTATCTTTCTACTTAATTTGTCTTTCTGTTACTCTATTTCTCTCCACCAGTCTCTCTTTTCCCTATTGTTTTCTCTCTCTCTCTACCTCATATTTACTGTTAAATAAAATCCTTACTACTGCCTTTGGCATATGGTCTTGTCTGCACCTTAATTCAGGCAGAGCCATCTCTAATAATCACAATAATTGGATTATAACACCTGCTGTGCTATCCTTCCCTGGTAGAACATAGACAGGATCCTCCCCTGCATGTCCTCCCAAGTGGCCTTCTCATTGAGGAGTCCACAAGAACATTCCCAGTCCAGACAATCTTTTCCTGAGCTTGGGTTCTCCACAGCTTGTTTTCCTAGCAGTTCTTCCTCTTCCTCAGTTGTGTGCTGCTCTGGAAGCTGCAGGCAGAGCTGGAAGCTTGCCTGTACCAGGCCAGAGAGAGCAAGAGCATTCCCTGAGCCTTGAGCTTTAAGAACACATAAAGCTCATGGCATGTGAGAAAACAGGAAAACAGTCCAACGTCTACTTCAATACATACTCTCAATTTTGATTCTTAGAAATTGAAAAGCCACTGTAAGCAGAAAATCACATCAAACTGCTGCTTTTCACTGCACACTGTTTCTCACTGTTTCAAAATACACTACTGCCACATACCTCAGCCACTCCAATAAATAATTCATTGTATCTCTCACTCCAGTGCTTTCCTACAGGGTCCAAGAAAACAGGATTTCAGAGAAAATAACATGTCCATTGAAGAAATGGCCATTTGAGTGTACATAATAAAAATCCCCCTTGAGTTGCAGCACATCCTGACAGAGATAGAATCCAGCCCTGATTGGAGAGGCAGATGTGAGGACTGAAGAGACTGAATCTCTATGGCCAAAAAAAATGTTTTCATTGAGCATCTTAGTGTGTCCTGAAAACACAGCAAGACTCTGAAATGTAACAGCTATAAGGCGCCATCTGTTTCTATACTGTTTCAAAATGTCCCAAAAGTAAACAGCTTTATACATTTCACTGTGATACATAATTAAGTTTGTGAGTAAAAAATTTATTAAATTTTGTGAGACTTTACTACTGTCAGACATTTTCAGTGCTGTTTTCTCTGAACAATCATGATATTGCTGCACTCTGAAGGCACAGACAGTTATTTGCTCAACAGACTATTCAGAATTGTGCTTTTATCTTCTGAACAGCTCAGCTGGCCATTTCCTTTGCAGAGCAGCAAGCAACCTCTATGACACCCTGTCTATGAAGAATGAAACTTTAATTCATTCCTACATACAAGTCACACCTATGTCAAGAAACCTCTGTGCTGCCGATGTCCCAAAATACTGCCAAACTGTAATCACATTACTTGCCAAGCAGTGCTGCAGAGGTGGACAGACCCAGCAATGCAAATAGCCCCAGCACCTGCTCTGAGCTGCTAATATTTCACACCTCAAGTTTGTGTCTTCAAAGAGAAACACTCAATCTTAAAAACTCAGTTTTGGTGTTATACCTTAAAACAAATATTAAGGGAAAAGGGACACAATACAAACACACCATTGTATGCAGCATTGTGAAAAAATCAAAAGATACTGCTGCTCAAGGGAACCATGAAGTGGAAATCACCAAGGAGGTGCCATGGTAACTTGTAACACCTCTCTGCTCTCAGTGATTCAATGCCACAAGTTGAATTTAGCAGAGAATGTGGATCAAAAGGCTATTTTCCAGGTGAAGAGTTAAATGACATCTTATGTATTTGTGCTATGACAGTACCAAAAGTAGTCCTCTCAAGACTAGTAGACTCAAGTCCATTGTCCTGGCCAAATCCTGATTTGGTAAATTAGATTATTTCAATTTTTTTGAATTAATTTTTTTTATTTTAAGTATCACAACTACTGAAATTTGTAATGGACATCCAGTGCAACCTGGAGGGTCTTACGCGTATGTTTGTCTCATTTTTCTAATGCTTCTATCATTCCTGCGAGGCAAGGAGATACTACAGCTTGTATCTCAGCTCCCTCACAGCTTACTAATGAGGAAATGATGCATATAAACTTACTGCTAAACCTATCCAGTCATCAGCTGCAGCTTTGACTCCCTAGCTTCTGCATATCCCTGGAAAGAATTGTTTTCTAAGGAAGGAGGCTCTCAGAAACCATAAGGCTGAATGACCTAAATTAGCAATTATGGAACTAGGGATTCAGCAGCAGCCGAAGATGCATCATGAGCACCTGGAATTATATCCTTAAATTTCTCAGATGAGCTAGTCCTAATTAACTTGTTTAGCCATTGCAAATGTTGACAGGCCTTGGAGTTAAATCCTGACACCTTGACCATAGCTCATTCAGCAGAAAATTCCATCAGCAAGTTGAAGAGAATACATAACACACATTTGGGGCAAAGAAAACCTAGAGGAAAAGCATTTTACTTAGCACCATATTATAGTACACCATAACACATTTTTCAGCATCCAGTAACAAACTGAAGTCTGCATACTTTGTAGTGCATACAGCACTGCAAAGACACAAAATTACTGTAGGCATGAGAATTTGTGGGGTAAATACATTCAATGCCCTGCCTGGCCTGGAGGAAATCATCTTCCTGAAGGAAATCATCTTCCTGACTCAGATTTAATAGTTTGTTTAACTGTATGAGCTTCATCCTAGTTCTAGCTGTGCTCTGTCTCTTGCTGAAATCACCAGGTGTGAGTACTCACATCCTCATAGGAAGACACTTCTTCTCATCTTTCACATTTTTATGAGCTTTCATGGACAAAAGAATGGGGGGGAGGGGTGATAAAATTCTTTCAAATGCTTTGATTCCTTTTTTTCTTTTTTTTTTCTTTTTTTTTTTTTTTTTAACAGATAAAGAGTAAAAACAGCCACCTCAACTGAAACTCTAGAATTCGGGGTTGGGTTCCCCAAACATGCCTGAACTGTCCCTTTGCATCCTCAGGCCTCACTTCTGTCAATAGAAGGCAGCTACAAAAAAGCCAATAAAGCAATTTCACACACTCCTACTGGGAGAACAAGCTCTAATTCTGAAGAAGAGGGAATTTATTATTTTTAGATTTTTTGTGGGTAGTTGGACACCTTAAAGCAAAGCTTTTACATAGTTGTTTTTATAAAAGATTTAAAGCCATCCAACTGGTTTCAGTTGGCATCCAGACAAACAAGAGAAAAACCGTGTCTCTTGGAAGAGCATCTGCCAACTCTCTTCCATAGGAAAACTAAAAAAGGAGTGATTGCACCCTTCAGGCAGCTCAACTGATAGGAAATATCAAATGGCATGTAAAGCACACTTACCTGCTAATAGAGAACTTGGCAAAGATTGAGTCAGAGGTTGGTGCCTGGAGTTAAGCAGCCAGTGAGTGTCCAGGCACTTGTCTTTGCCTGGTGCCTGCTGCTGCTCCCACCCAGCCCAAGAGCAACAGGCAGATTTTCTTCCAAAACAAGGAATGCAGAAAAGGGGCTGGTACATCATCTCACCCTAGCAGCAACCTCAATGACTGTAGAGCTGGGAGCCCTGAAACATTTTTGCTGCTCCTCACAGGACATGTTTTGTCTTCTGAGGAGCAGCTGAGGCAGCTGGGTTTGTTTAGCCTGGAGGAGGCTCAGGGTGGCCCTCTTTGCTCTCTGAAAGGAGATTGTAGGGAGCTGGGGGCTTCCAACATACCTACAGCGAGAGGACTAGAGGAAATGATCTTAAGCTGAGACAGGGAAATTCAGATTAGATACTAAAACAAATGTTTCACTGTTAGGGTAATCAGGCATTGGAATAGGTTGCCCATGGATACGGTGGAGTCACATCCCTGGAGGTGTTCAAGACACAGCTGGATCTGGCACTGGGTGATGTGGTTTAGGGGTTACAGGGGAAGTGCTGGGTGGATGGCTGGACCTGAAGACCTTAAAGGTCTCTTCCAACCCTGACGATTCTATAATTCTATTTTTGCATCTGCTGGTTGATACACACCTACATTGATGAAAGGACAGACTGATGTAATTTCCTACAATAAGCAATGCATAACTCATGGAAGAGTTACTGAATTATTTAAATAGCTCAGCAAATATGATTAACTGCCAAGAATAAACTATTACTGCTTCTGTAAAAAAAAAAATTAAACCTAATTTTACTGAAGCAATGAACCAAATGACCAGTCCTTTTTGTGGATAAAGATGATTTTGAATTAAGAGTCACCCTTGGATGATGATAACTGTCCTCATGATTCTTCAGCAAATGTTTTTACATTGAGGCTGCCTAAGAGCTTTCACAACACTTCAGAGCACAGCACTGTACAACTGTGACATGGCAATGATTGCAAAACATGTCTGCGAAGACATTTGGTAATAAGGTACTATGTGCTCCATCAACTTACAGAAATCACTTTTAGCAACAGTAGACTAGACACAGAAATCCACTGCCACCACTTCTGTGCCAGAACAATCAGATTCATGCAAAGACACTCCATTTTGTTCTCACTGCCTGCCCCAAGATTAGGTACATTGCTCTGGACTTGCAAAGGTGGAAGTTCCCTTTTCCTCCAGCCCAGCTGCAGTATCAGTTCGGGATCCAGATGAAAAATGATGGCATATACTAAATAAGACTTTAAAAAGTGACAGCTGCTGTTCCAGAACCCCTGCAGGTTAAACAAAGCTTAGCAAGTTTTTTTCTTTTTTCTCTTTATTTTGTTCTTAGCGCTAAGAAGACAAATTAATGTTGTTATTATAATCCTACTCCCCCAGGTCTTCATATGTCTAAAATAAACTTGCAATGTCAATAAATCCCATAAAATCACATTAACAATGGAGTGCAAGTGGCATCATTTTCTATTAGTGCAAACACATCAGAGAGCAGTGATTTTATTCTCCATGTAATGTGCACAAATAAATAAATATATACACACAGACACAAATGCAAAATCAGACTGTTAAATTTTATTCACCACCAACCTTGCAACATGAATATTTTGACTTATGCATCTAAAATTGACTTGCCACTTGTGCAGTAGGTAAAGCTCACTCAGAAGAAGGAAACACTCATGAAACCCTGCACAGCAGATGGGCCTCTCTTAACTCAGCTGCAGACATGCACATACTCCCTGGGCTCAGCCTCTCCCTAATTTCTGTTTCCAATATGATTCCAAGATTCCTTGCCATAACAATCTATGCAAAAGCAGTGACACAGGAACTTGGACAGGCTCTCAGAGAAACGTCTCAGCCTTCTGTCCCTCCTCTTCCTTCACTTTCTGGTTTGTATTTGGATTGCATTTCCTCAGAGAGAGTGCAGTGTGTATCTTCTTTGTTGCCATATGCAACTTCTAGACCCAGAAGCCTTTAGGTCCATCTCAAATGTTCTCATCATATGGGACTTCACCATGGTTGTCACCACTACCAGTATATATTCCAGAACACTAAAGCTCCTTTTCATCATCCTGGGAGAAGTGTCTGTCAGGGAGGACGAGGGGCACCCCACTGTTTCTAGTGAAAGGGAAAAATGAAGTAAAATAGAGAGCTGTGGAGAAGAGAAGCTCCAAACAGCTAAGAGAAGTCACAAACCCCAGAAAGCACAGGGAGAGATGAACTAAAAGTGGGTGGTTGGCCAAAAAAAATAAGGACAAGGCAGGGAAGGGAGAGGGAGGAACAACAGACGGACATTCACTTTGCACAAAAAGAGGACCAGTAGCTAGAAGAAGGGAAAAACAGGTGTTGGGCAATGGAAAGACTGGATAGGACAAATATATTGGACAGGAATCTGGGAAATGTATGAAAGAACTGGTTAAGACAAGCAGAATGAGAAAAAGAAATGGACAGTAGAGTAGGATAAAGTCCCTAGGTAAGCAGACCAAGTATGTGAGAAGACTCAGAGGGTGGGCTAAGGAGGGAAAGTGTGGCTTAATGAGTAAGTTAAAAGCACTAGGGAGCATATTTTGCCTATTTCATTGTAACTATCTTTAAGGATGATGCAGGACCATAAAATAAAGCAGATTGCAAATTTATTTTTAGCTGAGGTTAGGAATGGGGCAAGGAATTAAAGGAAAGAACCACTTTCACAGCTAAGAAAGTGAAGATTGCAGAGGGGGAGGGAATGACATTTTGTCCTGGCTTCTACCCCAGATTTCCTATAATGCTAATTAAGTAATTTAAATTTTCAGAGGTGGTCATTAACTCTAGGTTCTTCATTTTCTGGGGAGCTGACTTGGAAGTCCCAAGGTTGATATACAAAAGCACTGAACACTCTCAGCTACAACCAAAGCTGATAAAAAAATTACACGTTTTACTCAGTATCTAATACCAGTTACTCTGAAAAAATGCAGTCCTTGCTGTCTCAGAGAGGGCATCCAAAATTAATTGATACTTTAGGTGTTATTTTTCCTGTGCTTCAGTGGAACAAGTTTGCTTCAATAAAGAAACATGAAACTTCCTCTGGTATGGGTGTTACTCAGCTTTTGGGAATGCTCATATACTTACTAAGTTAGGAAATTATATGGGACACTTCACAAATCAAAAACCTGCTTCTAACAGGGTCTTCACTGTTACCTGCAAATGTGCCTCCAAACACACCCTGACAAAGAGCTGGAAACTGTCCATTAAATGAACACCCCTCTTTTCTGCACTGAGTTATGAAAAGGGATTGTAAAAGAGAGTACTGGGTCAGTTAATTATAGGTTGCTGTAACACTTATGTGAAACAGGGTAAAATTTAAAGGCATATGGACAAATTTGAATTTATTACTGCATACTCCATGAGGATTTAGTTATCCATACATTCTTGTGTGTCTTTTGAGTGTGTACATGTGTACATGCACCTATGCTTGGGGAGTGTACATCTACATCTGTGTGCAGGAGAACTCTAACTCTGCATGAATTAAAAGGGCTTCTTTTAATCTTCCAGTAGAAACTAACACACGCCAAAAAAAATTAATCATGTTATTTTAGGTCTGAAGAACCTTTCAATCAAGTGTGAGATGAGATAAAATTATAGATGTGCTGTAGCCACTTACAACATTAGAGAAAAGGCTATGTTTGCCTTTCTCAGTTTCAAAGAAAACAGAAAATTTCTAAAAGAGATTAAAAAAAAAATCCACACCAAAAAAACCTAAACAAACAAACAAAAAAAACCAGGGTGCAGACCTCTTCAATTTCCAGTCTGTCATCAAGCCAGAGGTCAGGGCAGATCCCCAGGCAGCAGGATTTAGAATAAAATAACTGGAACTTGGAGGTGGAAATGAAGTACAGCTGTGCTTACAAAGGTACAAACCCAATCAGGTATTAACCTCTCTCTTCTCCTTGAAATACAGAATAATCTGTGTATTGTACAGGTGCATAATCACATTGCTTGACAGCTCCTGCAAGCCAGGATTGCTCTTATCCATCCGTATTTGTAAATCATAGTCTAGGCTGGAGTCCTCTCCTTAGCATTTGTGAAAGTGAAGTGATTTGAAAACCTAACACATATCCCATTACTGCATATTCAAAAGCAAAATAACAAAAGGGAAAAATAAAAAAAAATCTTTATGAAATTGTGCAAAGAACACGGAGAAGTTAGCAGAATTTTATTACAGGCTCACCCACAAGAAACATGTATTCCTGGATTAAAAATACAGAAACTCAAACTTGCCCATGTTTTATGAGACCCAAGTTTAGCATCCTCTTTTGGATGAAGCAATGTAGATGTTACAAAGCATAAGAACATTCCAGTGGGCCAATGTGGGATAATCTGCTTCCCATAAATCTCCTTTTGATGACACAGTGATTGACTAAAGTTGCAAAGTCTAATGAAATGTAGTATGTTTTCCAAATTCTTATTACTTCTGATGAGACTAGATTGTCTCTTCTTTTGTAATCCACACACGTTTCCCTTCTTTCTATTGCAGACCTTGATGTGTGGTGAAGGCTGACCTAGCATTGCTTTCGGTGCATGCCTTTGGACGGCACGACAAACCAACTATGAACCTAAAGCAAACCAGTGCAGTGTCACCTCAGTCCCTGCAGCCAGCTCACAAGTCTCTGCTGCTCCAAGCAGCTCCTCCAAAAAGCAGTAGGGAAAAATGACTGTCATTCCAGACAGGTTCTGTGTCACAGCTTGTTAACCACGGTCAGTGATACAGAAACCTCCACCGCGTCTATTAGCAAAGCCTGATACAGCAACCTATTCACAGCATGGAAGAGATACATCCCACAAGTCTAAAGGTGTCAGAGCACAATCAGTGGAGCAAAGGAAGGAAACATTTTTAGCACCCAAAACTGGGTGGAAAATGGAAGCCTGCACCAAGTAGTGTTAACTGAACCCTGAGATGGCTGTAAAAGGTCCATGCAGCAATCCAGTACCCACGCAAGATTTACTAAGACGTCTTATTTCTTGCAATCAGTTTCTTGACATCAATATAAACTCAGTAAGTCTCAGCAGCTTGTCATTCCTAATTTGCAAGGCTAATAATAACAAGGGGATTTTTAGTGAAGCATGAATTTTGTGAGCTCTCTAGTCTCAGCACATCTGTCCCTGCTCTCCTGCCAATCCAACCATTCTGGCAAAAGTAATACAGCACTGTCAAGCAAAAGGAACAGAGGAGGAGCATATAAAGTTTCTCCACTTAGTTTCAGCAGCAGCAAGTTGAAGCAGAGACAAGCACAAATAGATGGGATGTTCAGACAACCATGGCCATGGCTCCTGTAGTAAGGAGCTTGCTCAGCCTCAGCACATCAGCACCTTGAGGCGAATGCTGCCTGGGGAATGCACTGAGTCCTCATTAAGCCGCCAAAAACAGGCACAGAGTCACAGGGTCTTGTTCTTGCTTAGAATGTGATTTTATTGCCTCCTTCTGTCTGTCGCTCTAGGCAACTGCCTTTGTCGCCTGCTCGTAAAACTGGGCCAGCTTGCTAGGGAGCAGCAAAGTAACACTCAGCTTTGAGTTACTATTTCATCAGATGATGTAACTCTACACAGGAGTCTTTTAATTTCTACATGAAAGATGAGATGCTGGTCAATTTGTTGACCCTTAAACCTTGATTTTTGACCTGATCTTAAAACTTTGCCTTCCGAACTCCTGCAAATAGTTACTGGTTTGGAATGAAGACAATATCAAGGTTGCACATGCAGCCCTGGCAGAAGCAGGCTCTAAATATCTGAGGAGAGCTGATGGGTATTTTAGGTATATACCACAGTGCCCGTATTTTAGTGCATGGCAAAACACTTTACTCGAAAGATATAAATAAAACCCTTCAACTACTGTGACCCTGTCACATACTTGGTATAGGTTTTCCAAAAGTACCAGCCACAGGTATGCCTTCAAACAGAAGAACTGAGGCTGTCTCCACTGAAAGCAGTGAGACTAAAATTAAACTACTACCAAGTGCTTTTGCACACCCCACAATTTATATTGAAGAATTAGAACGCATATCAACAAGAACTTAAATTTAGCTTGGAGACAGAATAAGTGTTTCTCATAGTTAAGTTTGCATCATAGCACTACCTGGAGCATATCATTCAGGCTACTTCCCAAGCTCTTCAACATAGTAGAACTGAACCATAATGCTCATTTTTAGATAACTTGACTCAGAAAGATTGTTCTAATTTTTAAACCCTTATCATGCTGGGTTTAAGCCAAACAACTTAGTGCATTTTTTACTGACTATGATGGATGTGAATCACGACTACTGAACTGTTCTTCCCTACCTTCAGTATCTTACCATTTCCTGTGGGACTACTCAAGAAATAAAGCACTACTCTATTTGAATTACATCAGGATCAGGCCATCAGGAACAACTAGACTTCACTCGTGTTTTACCAAGGAATGAATTCTGTAGCTTCATTTAAATGTAACTCAACTTGGAGCAAATTAGCACAGAAGGATAATCAAGAAATGTTACGCTGAAAGGGAAAAAACATACACCAAGTACATATGTGCAAAGATTCCCTGCTATTTTGCAGACTTACTGTTTTTCAGGATCAAGCTATGTTTATAGAAAGTGATTGCAGAATTATAGGTCTGTTTTCACTTCTGTTTGACACAAGGAGACTTCCTGCACTAACTTTAATGACAGACACTGTAGATCTGCTGCAAGTACAATAAAGTCAGGGTGAAAGTTTAGGGATCATGCCTTCAGACATGCTCTGCCATCTTCCACAGGGCAAGAACGTCTTCCCAGGTGGCTTCTACAAAACTAGCACGGTGACTCAAATGCAGACACTGATTTTAACATATCACTTCTAAATGAACAATTTAAAAAACAGGTTATTCGATATGAAACAGGGTCATTTTGATGTATGCTTATAACAAACACAGGAAAACCCTATACATTATTTTTATTTTGGTTTACATAATGTTTTTTTGATATTGGTTTAATTTTTTGAATTAACAAAATAATTATTTTTAATTTGAGAAAAGCAACTGAGTTCACCCAGAGTGCCTTCATACTGATAAAGTCTCAGGTAAAGCAATAAATTAGTTTCTCTGTAGTCATTTCTTTATCCTCTCCACTTCAGCCTCACTGTATTTCATTCCCAGCATTTTATATTCACAGGTGCTAAATCTCAGGACACTGAGCCCCAAACACAAACAGATTGAAGCTGGGCAGCAGAAGAGATTACCACTCTGAGGCATCCGTCCATTTCAGCTTTCACAGAGGTGGCAGCTACCGTGACAGGAAGCTGAGTCATGCATAAAGGCAACCCAGTGCACAGATCAAAATAGTAATATAGATCAGCACAAGTTCTGAGCTGCACAGTGGCAGCCTGCAAGCTGCACGGACTACCTGCTTCATATGCAACACAGCTATGCCTGCCACCAGCACAGTGTCAGCCAGGCAACAAACAGACAGGGTGAACAGCTGGAAGTGATACGCCTGGTCCCATTTCATTCAGCCTGGGTCCATGAAACAACATATTCATTTAAAGCTGATGTTGTTGTCAATGCTGTCAAAGACAAAATTTCAAAAGAATTCAAATTATGCAAACTCAAGTTTTCAACTTAGTAAAGATGACTGCCAAAAAGAGTCTTAAAAAAACACTGCATTACGGCTGGCATGGTAAAGGGGTAGATCAATGAGCCTCATCTTCCACAGAAGCTGTCTGAGAAAATGATGATAACACTAAGGCAGCAGCAATATGAAGTGATAGTCTCTGCATCCTTACCAGGAGCTGCTTCTACAAGCGAATTCCTACTTAAGAACTGCCTAGTAGTTTATGTGGGAGAAGCCAAGGAGATAGCCCAGCTGAGAGTTAGTCTCAGCAAAGTGCACAAGACGTAACTCAGCCCACACTATAAATCATGTCCTTCATGCACTCATTAACTGTCTGCAGCCTCAAGGAGCTGCTTTTCATCTCTGTATTAGAGAAATTACCTGTTCATGACACCAGCCAGCAAAAGGCACGCCTAAGCATATTGGCTACACAAAGGCTAAGGGAAGTGCAGATAAGACCAACAGTCTTCTAGGCAATGACACAAATGAAGCCTCATTTCCTAGGGAATTGCATCTCATGACTGTCAGATTTTTAAACCAAATTATACCAAAGCTTCAGGCTTGTCTTAAACAGAGCATCAGAGAATCCAGAGAGAAGATAAATATGCATGTCTACCATGACAGGTTTTAAGTGAGATTAGCTCCTCATTGGACACTGCTGAATCCTAAAGGAATACATTTGGATTAAAAGTGGGACTTTTCCAGTTCCTGGACATTCAGTTCCCAACAGTCCCACAACCCTTCTGCCCAATGCTGACATTTCAATATTAATGGTTGAAATATATGCTGCATATTTTTTCCTTTTTGCACATAAGCATATTTTCCCCTGCCCAGCTATGTTCACAGAATTTAGAGGAATGTTCTTTCTTTGAGAACTAATATCTCAAAATATACCCCTCTGTTTAATTTGTTTGCAATCAGCCCAAAATTTATGGGGTGCAGAATTAACAAAGCAACAGCAAGCAAACAGCACCAAATTTACTCCCTTATACTCCACATGCAAATACATATAGGATGCAATTTTGCATAAACCGTATTTCTTTAAGAAATCAGGATTTTATAACAAATCTGCTCATCAGTACTTAAGGAACCCATCTGGCTGTCACCTTCGTTTCTGAAACAGAGCTGAACATTTTGCTTTCGCCTACTTTAGTAGCGTTGCCTCCGCGAAAGACAGCTCAGGCTCCCCTACTGCTGTCACAGCGGGCAACGCGTCCGGCTAGGACCACGGCAGCGCAGGGGGTAACGCAACCGAGGACAGATCTTAAATAATGCGTTTAAAAACACAGTAAGACTGTTTCGTGTACACTGCACATACTGTATTATAAATCTGGAAATGGACAAATCAGCTTTGTATCAGTTACAGCACACAGAATGTATAAATACCACCCGCGTTAAGGACTTTTGTCTCTAGCCTTTCAAACACGGACAAACACCTGCAGAGTGTTTGACAAATCCCTCTGTCGAAGTCTCCATCCTCCTCCCTAGGAGGGATTCCCACGGCGAACAGACCCATCGGGCTGTCTGCAGCCCCGTGCCCACCCCTCTCCTGTCCCCCCAGCCCCTCCTCTCCGCCGTGCTGCCATGTCCCTGCCTGCCCGCCCCTCCCGGGGAGGTTTCTAAACTCCGCGGCTCGCCCAGGGCCCCCCGCCCGCCGGGGCTGGGGCTGGGGCCGCC
>VWZV01002311.1:201500-347787 GCA_013397155.1 Irena cyanogastra
GGTCCGGGCGCGGTGGGGCGGCCGGGCCGGCCAGCGGCGGGCGGTGTGGGGCGCGGGGCCAGGCGGCCGCGGGGTTGTGGGGCGGGCTTTGCCAGGTGTGGGTGTACGAGCTCGGAGGCACCGGTGTACGTCGCTCCTTAAGTTTTATGTCTGTAAATGACACGCCTGAAAGGCACCGGGGCGCGAGGCATCCTCTCCTTTTTGCGCTGTCGGAGCTGCACGGCACACGGGGATCTGGAGGCACGGAAACGGGTTGCCTTCTAGCGAAGGGGAGGCTTTTCACGGGGGGATGTTTTGAAGGGCTCTCCTGGAGGGGTCTGATTAGTAAGAGTTTCCGGTAGATTTCATAGCGCAATGAAAGCAGGTCTTAGCCGGCTGAGGCTACAGCTAAGGTGATCCTTTGATCCCGGCTATACTTTGCTTCCAAAGAAGCATGCCTTGAAACCTGCAGTTTTAGCTTAATCAAGTCGGGGTCGTATACCCAGTATCTGAATTAATTAGGCATCCTGCTGTTTAAAGCCTATTTTTAAAATTACCCTTTGATTCGAGGAATTTGCATACATTCAGGAGGTGTCATTCCCACTTGTAAGATAGGAGTTGCTGAAGCGTATTCCCACTTGAAGCACGGAAATAATAAATTAAGCATTCACACTTATGACGTTACTTGTCTGTAAAAAATGAGCCCACTGTCTTCACAATCATCTTTCACGCCACCACCCACCGCCATCCCCTCAACACTTCTAATTCAACAATACTGTCACCTTCTATGAAAACATCAGAGATCTGAAAATCATGCCTGAAACGACAAAATAGTTTGAACTTTGAAGTGAAAATTGTCTTGGCACAAGTACTTACGGGAGTATGAGAAATAGTGCTCACAAGCAAAAAAAAACTGGGCATAGTACTGCTTTGAAGAACTCCCACACCTCCAGCACTTCTTTCTTGCTTTCAACACAAGGAAACTCTCAGGACTCATATTCAACATCCCTGTTTGTTTAAAAAGATGACTTTCTTTAAGGAGGGCATGCAAATGTTTGCAGTTTATTGCTGCAATCTAAGCAAAGAGATATAAAAATAGTGATAATTGAAAAAATAAATGTATTTGGCTCTGAAAGAAAATTAGTGTGGATTTTTAGATAAACTGAAACTCTGAAAGAAAATTACTGTGGATCATTAGAAATGGATTTCTGCCAGCATTGCCTTAACTGGGAAGCTGCTGATGCCTCTATGTTTGATGTGAATGGCGTTTAGGGTGGCTTGGTATGTTAGCTAGTTATTTGCTAAAGTAGAAAACCCACTAAACTTATTCTGAAAGTTGAGATTTAAAGCCATATATATCCATTTCCAGGATTTTACCCTGGAATTGTAATTGCAAAAGATCAGCTTTAAAAAAATCCCAACACTGAAAGAAAACACTTCAAACATTCTAGGATTGTTTACATTACCTTCTTGTAGTCTCACATGGTCACAATGATTAACACTCCTCATGCCAAATATTTTATCTGTGACTTTGCTCCTGCTTTTAAAAATTATAGTAAGGGACCAAAATTTCAGAGTGGTTACAGGTTTTGTTTCCAAACATTTAAGGACTCTCAATGACAAGAAACAACCATTACTACTTACTGGTGATAGCACTGTTGTTGAAGTATTACTGACTGAATGTGACTTTTGAAAAAGGAAACATAGATAAACAAGAAATTAGCCTATAATCGAGTTTAGACATCATCTAGTAAAGTACTTTGGAATAGAACTGTTGTTGGTAAAACACTTGAAAAAGTTCACTGTGCAAAAATCATGCATGAAAAGGTTGAAGTATTCCTACTCAGTAAACCTTTTAACACATTCAACTACAATTTATATTTGCATGACTAAGGCCCCTATTGTTAATTTTCAGCATATCACTACAGTTTATACCCATTTTTTTTGATGCAGAGCATTCCTGAAAAGGGCAGTGAGCCCCCAGACTCACAGAGGTAGACTCGAACTGTGGTGTCAGAGAAGTGTATGGATTAATCCTGCTAGCAGTCACAAGAAAAATTTATCTACCACTGAAAGTGTAAAAACCTAGAAGAAGTTTTCTTGAATTATATTTGCTAAGTGTCTAGGGGAGAACTACCTACTACCTACCTAGGAAGAACAGTGTTTGGTCTGTTCTTTATGAACATACTTTAGTATGACTGAAATACATTATGTTTTTATTATGCAACTAGGAAGGTGGTTATTTGGAAAATTTCTTAACTAGTAGTCCCTAAAAAGAAAAACTGGAGACAGTGAGCATGGGTAGTAGGAGCAAGATTGCTTCATTTTGTCGTCTTGTTTTCTAGAGGAAATCTTGTAGATAACTGAAACTGTATTTTCCCCTAGTAGTTAGCAGTATTGTCTTGCTTAAGTTGTTGATATCCATTAATGTATCTTCATATCACAGAAAATTACTGGATCTTTAGAAACATGGAAGTCGTTCAATAATTTTATACAAATAAATCTGTTTTCACATTTCAGTAGATATAAGCAATCAGCAATGTTTTGGATATGCATTTAAATAGGCATTTTGGCTAAGAGAGGTTGAAGATTTTTATTGGTTTTGGTTTTCTCAAAGTATTTTCATTACTTCAAAGTGATAAGAAAAGTAAGTCATTATTTGCCTGATTGTAGTAAGTGCTTTACTGTTCCATGTAGCAATCTGTGAACTCGTAACAGCAAGTCAGCTAATGACAGTTTCTCTGCTACTCAGTAGTGCTTGTGTAGATGCCTGCCATTAACATACAATTCATGTGAAAAACAACAGGTATAAACTCCCATATGGTTCCATTACATGGAGTTGTGATATCACCCCTATATAGGTTCAGAACAGTCCAATAATTCTTGTCACTACTTCAAACAGAAAGTCATTTGAGTTGCAAAGTTGGCTGTTTCAAGAAGTTACATGGTGGTGTAAGGATGTATTACCAGCTCTCGTTTAAACTGGTACCTAAAATAGAGTTAGGAATTTGTCTTGATAATGAAATCCAGTGAATTGAAACAAGCAGTCAAAACTCTGAATATTTAAAATCCTGTTGGTTCTTCTGAAAGTGGGGAAATCAGCCCTTTGCTAGTTTGACTTAAAATCTTGTTATTGTTTCAGTTAGTTAAGACATGGATAATTTTTTTTTACTCTAAGCTCTTGGAGTTTTAGTTGTGAAGATGCCTTAGTAATCAGTAGAAACGAATGCACTCAGGGATGTGTATAAAGCCAAATCGTACACACAGGTGGTTCCAGTGCAGACAGGATGATAACACCTTTATAGAGAACCTGAGTGTGTCCTGGCATAGGTGGTGTTAGCCAGCCTTATCTCGAAGTGTGAACAGGGTTGCACCTAGCACTTCACACGGTAAGGATGATCCCTTTCCCAGCCACTCTTTCAGCTTCATACTGCACTCTCCTTTGAGCAGAACCCTTGCATATTTCCTAAGTTCCAGCCCTGGATTGCTGTTACTGGATTTTGACAGTTAATGGATTTTAGCCATTTTTAGCTTATTAATACCCTCTGTTGTACAAACAAACAACTTTTGTGAGACCATGAGCAAGCTTTGTTTTAACAGTCTTGTTTAATTCCTCATGGTTTCTGTGCCTCCAGTAGCCATTTTTTAAAACCATTAAACCAACTACTAGTATTTACATGATTAACAATATTAAGTTCTATGTATACATGCAGAAATATAAAATGAAGATCTTATTCTATTAGAAGATACTACTGCTATTACCACCAGTTTAATGATTCCATTTAATAATTCAATTGTACAAGCACAGTATAAAACCAACCTGTAGAGCTGGAACTTCACCAGCTTCCCCATGAATTGCCAGAGTGAGGTTTCCTTATCTTATGCTATTGGATGACTTTGAGTTTTCTTGATTTACGATTCAGTTTTTCACCTTAGTTTATTTCCATTGACAGGCATCATCTAGAACATTGCATTAATTTGAAAAACACTCAGTTGTAGTGAAGTATAAGTGTTCAGTGCCAAATTTACTTATATTCTGGTGATATGTAAAGCAAAATTGCCACCAGAAGTTAGTTTTGCTAACTAGAGAAGAATTAAATAATGACTGCAGAAAGAGGTCTTACCAATGTTTTCATTTGGACCTGTTGTTGTAGGCTGCTTTGCAGGAATTACACACGTTTTTATGTATGTTGATGTTCACGTGAAAGAAAAAAAAATCATGTGAATTTGTAGTTTAGAACATGATGGTAAAGAAAACAGAGGAAGAATTATGATTGCTTTATTTAGAAAATTGTTGCCATATGTGATAAGAAAAAGGCATAATCTGGCATTCTTAGCATGTTCAAGGTCTGTTATATTATTTTTACCTAAAATATTGTTTCCTTTAAAAAAATATAATTGAGGAAATGTTAAAGTGGAAAGATATTAAAAATCCAGAATAATGCTTAGTTAATGAAGTCCGTTCTGACCAGTCCCAAAATACCATATGGTGTCCCTACTTGGATATGTTACATGAAGATCTTTTTATGAAGACAATTTCATATAATCTGAGTGGAATTTATTCCTTAGCTAAAGAAAACCACAGATGTTCAAGTGTATGAAATTGCAAAGGAGGTGTTGCGGAGATGTGGAGACAAATAACTCTAGGACTTTTTTTGTGCTAAGTGTTAGTTCTGGTTACCTAATTTTGTACCTATTTATGGTTTTGTGTGACGCACATCACTGTAGTGTTTAAGGGTCAAAAACCAAGGTACCACTTGGGAGGGGGGAGAAAAAAAGAGTTCAGTAGTTATAAAGTATCTCAGAGTCTGGGGGAGAAAAATCATTGAAGTACCTAGGTTTGGTGTAAACCTTGACTTGAAATATGTCTTATTTCAGGAGGTCCAGGGGTTAGAGATACAACGGTTTATTAAGTTGGAAAGAAACCTGCCATTTTCAGTACTTCCAATTCTATGTATAATTTTCTCTTTTCTCTTGTGTCATGAAACAACTCCATGATTGGTGTGGTTGAGCAAAAAGCAAGATCTGACTTTCCTTGAGACTGTATGACCAAGTCTTATATAGGCTTTAACTTTCTTTGCAAGGCAGAACCAACCAGTACAAGATGTTTTTTTGCTAAGTAGATCCTCAAGCCTTTGTTCCTGTTATTCTGTCATGCAGATAAACTCAAAAAACTGTAATAATCTGATAATCTGTATGAAAAGAACTGCTCTTCATGTCCTCCTGTTCTTCATGTGGGTTGTCTGCTTATGTAGCCTGTGGACTGGACTAAGGATTTGCTCTAAATGTACCAAATATGCAGATGGAAACACTGAGAACTTTTGTTTAGTTTTCCACAAAATTTTCATGAATGTACTCTAAAGGTAGGATGTGCATTTGGCAACAATACTATAATCAAGAGGTGTTGGGTGGAGGTATTTTAGTAAAAGAGCAAGCTATGTAATTTGTTTGGTTTGTGGCTTCTTCTTGCTATTTAGAAATAAGCAAAATTACCTGAAACTCCTGGTCATCAGTCATCTTCCTGGTAGCAACACTTCAAGTTACCAGCTTCAAATGGATTAGGTATTTACACTATCTACTTGAAAGTTTTGACAACTTGTCCATTATTTTTATCATTAAAAATATTAAAATTGTAATTTTATGTATCTGTAGTTGTCTGTACACACATATGCATGCATATGCATAAATTATATAAAATACTCTAAACTGCATAGGATGGTATAAATGGATGTGTGACACTCAAGTCACACTGTCATAGACTATATTCAAACTTGCTGATAGTGCTCAGTTCTGCTGTGAGAACTGAGTATGTTCAAAGGGTGTCACTCAAGGTTGTCTTTCTAGCAATACTGAAGAGCTGCCTAGGTTTTGTTGAATGCTGTTGTAAAAGCAAAAGCTTTACAGACTGCTTTTCATAGCGTTGAAGAAATAGTATTAAAACAAAGCAGAACCCACCTATAATTTCGTTTTTTTCTGTCTAACTTGGCAAATATTGCTTTACTTCTTCAGATGTATTTGCGTGCTAGACTGTGCCTCGTTCTTAGGATCAGTGGCTTTCTTTCAGTGATGAAGGGGAGCTTCTGGACCCTTGACACAGTTCTAAGTACAGTGAGGGACAATGAATCAAGTGTGCAAATTTCATGTGATATTAATTTCTCAAATAATGTATTAGATGCTGAACAGCAGGGCTGTGGAACTGGGTCCTTGTTGTGAATTGCTCCCTCAGCAAGGTATGAGACCTTTAAATGAGAGACAGCACCAAGCAGGCAGCATCTCAAAGCCTTCCTCGGTCAAGAGAGGGGAGCTTCTTTTCTGCCTGCTCAAGGGCAGTGGGATGACCTCTCAGCTGAGCAACACTCTGCTTGGGCAGCAAGCTGAAGAGGATTTCCAAGGCTGTGTTTCAAGGAGGCCACGTGTATTCTGTGATGGGATTTGTGTAATCACATAACAGCAGTGTAGTACAAAAGGTACATAACTGCATGGCTTGGCATCCTATTTCTAAGCTTATGCAGCAAAATAATTCCTCTTAAGAAACTTGCATACAGTGACTGTGTGGGCATATGTCCACAGATTTGTGAACATGCAAGAGAAAATCCTACATTAGACTTTAAGTTTTGTTTGGAGAATTTTAAAATATATGCCACATAAAGAAAACTTCAAGGAGCTCCTAAACGTCTAATTCAAGATAATGAGGGCAGTGCCCAAGTGGTAATTTTTTCATCTAAAACAAACAAAATTCCTTTGAATTTAGAAGCTCAAAGAGTGTTTTTTAATGTGATATTCTATCGGGCTACAGTAATAATACATTAGTAGTTTCCACCTACAGTAATTTAAGGTTTTGATATATTGAAGGTGGTAGATATAAATATAATATCATAAATAGTCATGTGCGTGAATTACAAAGAAATTTGGCAGATTTTAATGTAGGCAGCACTGTTCAAAAAAACTGCTTTATCCCCTTATTGGAATTTTAATTAAAGAACGATAATAATAGATAGAATTTGAGAACACAATCACGGTTGTGTCAGTGCTTCTCTAAAATAAGATCTGACACTACTGTTATTAATGTAGGGTTTATACCAGAGAGAAGTTTTTATTTTCAAAATCTGTAGTCAAAAGGGGAGTAGGGCTAAATCACAGGTAGCTGAAAACAAGCAGTGTAGCAAAGTAAATAGTAAGAAGGCCCAAATCAGTGCAGCATACCATGTGCATGGTGCTGTGCTGGGTAAGAAGGACATGTACTAAATGCAACTTTTGTAAGCCACCTCATCACCACCATAATTAAATGGCTCCATCTATCTTTGACCTGGTCTTTAACTCCCTCTGTCACCACCTGTTCCTGCCCTGTGTTGGAGACGGGACACTGTGCTGGACAGACCTTAGGCTTGAGCAGCTACAGTCATTCTTGTGCAGAATACGCATCTAGGGAAAAAAAGTCACCTTTAGAGACTAGATTAATCAGAGTGTTCAAAATACACTTCCTGCCAGAAACTGGAAAGGCTAGCAAATGGCAGGAGTTCCACACTGAACTTAATCCAGAGTCATGCTGTTGTATTTATCAAACACTGGGACGGATCAAATAGCTAAACAGGTCAAATTTCAAACTGTCAGAGCCTGTCAAATACTCTTGTTCAGCCTGCTCCTTGCATTTCCTGGGGTGGCAGAGCTGCAGTTTTCAGTATAGTAACACTCCTCTGTGGTATGATTAAACCTTTGAAAATATTTATTACTAGAGCCCATTTCACCCTACTAGCAATTGAGTACCTTCACAGTCTCATCTAGGCTTTATGAATCTCCAAACTGAAACAGGTGTTGAAATAGTTATTGTAGTGTATGTGTGATACACAGCAATGTTATTTGTGAAATTCTTAGTCTCTAACTAGTAATGTTTTACAAAACATTAAGATGAAAGGAGAATTAATGACTAAGAGCCCTATCTGGTCAGCTTTAGTTTCAGAGTTTAAGTTAAGTTTAAAATACTAGATGAAGCTTACTTTTAAATGATAGAGAACCAATGAGTAACCATGTGGGTTAAATACTTTTAGATGAGAGGAGTTATCCATACTTGCAGAGTTATGCAAGTCAGCTGCTGCATACAAGATAAATGAGAAACAAATGCAGTAAGATCAGGCTTAGTGAGTTAGACCAGAGGAATTCAGTACTCCTCTCTGACCCTGGCAATTTCAGATATAGGATGAAAGAATAATAAATCACAACAGGGACAGAATTATGAAGGTGATGTCTTTGTGCTTAATAACCTGTGAGGCCCTTTGCTTCCATGAATTTGTCTAGTTGCTTTACTCATTAGTCAGTAGTCTTGGTACTTGTAACAACCTTTCCAAACCTTGAGATGGATTATTGCCCAGTAAAATGCCTAGTCCTGCTGACTTTATTGGCATTTTTTTTGTGAATAAAGCCATGCATATTCACCCAGAGAAGAGATCTCAAAAGAAAAACGTGAGAGTATCTGTGGAGAAAGGGTGCCTAGAAGCAGATCTCCCTAAAATAGTAACTTTATCCAAAACCATCACTGTAATGATCCATTTTTTGTCTATCTGTATGTAGTAAGAGAGGTTAACTGTAAAGGCCAAGGTATCCAAATGTCCTTATTCCTACAGAGTTATTAAAATGGAGCCATATAAAGAAATAATTAGGGAAATGAGACCATTCAACAATCTAAGGAGCATAAGATATGAAGTCTGATCCAAAGGAGTGTTATGCAGGACTCTAATCTAAGGGTTACCGTATTATCAAGAATTTTCCACATCTAACTACACCAACATGACACATCTAGAGGATCTTGCTTTACTGTCACAACTAAACATAAATCTTGTATGACCACTTTATAAGTGATTTTTTGAAATCCAGGAGTCAGTATTACTGCTATACCTACTCCTATGTAATAAAGGCCCCACAAATTCTAGAAAAGGAGATCAAAAGAAAAATATTTTCTTCCTTGATAATAATTCTGGTGGCTAGATTCACAGCCTGTACTGTTCTGGCAAGACAAAGTAGTAAGTTCTGAAGAAAATTTCTATTTTTTACACTATCATATTTCTGATAGCTCAGATATTAGTGAGCAGTAAGTGTTTATCTTTTTAGGAGTGGTTGCTAGAAAATACTAGGAAAATTATAGAATCATATTGTTGTTTGATAATGGTCTTGTTTTATCTATATATGTATTGCATTATATTTAAAAGGGATGAAGAATTATGCAGTGCTCTTGAAACAAGTTATTGAAGCATTTCTGTTTGTGTGATCCCTAATTTGGTACATCAGAAGACTAGCAAAATTTGGATCATGATTTACTTTGAAACTCAAGTAATTTCTGACATGGGATTATAAAGAACTAAGCCATCTGTGGTGAGCAGAGTTAGTGCCATTGAGTTCTGTGACATGCCATCTAAAGCAGATATGTGTGGCTGTAACAGAGATCCAAGGGACGTTATTTCGTTAGTAATTTTTTGTTGTGCAAGTCACAGACTATAGGGACTGCAGTGGATCTCTTGCAGCTTTCAGATCTGTCCTCCTGTCTGAAGCAGGAGCAAACATACCTGTGCCATTCCTGACAGATTATCTCACTCTCCATGAGATATCTCCAAACCACTTCAGAAAATACATGGGAAAGCAGACTTCACAGCATACTGCAGTGATATGTCTTCAATAGCACTATGGCCATGATTACAAGCAACATACAGACACAAAATAAGCTCATTAGTCAATAAAATTACCAAAAGTAAAAAAATTTTGAAAACTTCCTTCTTTAGAATGAGTTTCAGTAGCTTTCAGTAACTGGTGTTTAATTATTCACAAATTTCTCAAATCCAGTTTCTCCCTCCTCATCCTTTTACCATGTCAGGAACTCAATCTGAGCATCCATACAAAAGATAGATAATAGAAATCAATAAACTCCTGTAAGGAAAATTTATCATGGATGCATGTCCTGCAGTGATCTGCTTGTTTCAGGTGAAGCTTTGCTGGAAATTAGGCATTTATGAAGTGTCTATAATGTTATGGCTCATGTTACAGCTTTTGCTTCGGTGCTTTATTTATGAATGGGAGGAGGAGATGCATTTACAGGGTTTCTCTTTTTTACATGGTGATTTGTTGGTCTGATTTCTTTAATGTCAGTCAGTGTGTTAAGAATACTTTTTAAAAGAGAACAGAAGACATGTAGGAAATACAGTTCATCATTTGAACTGTGTATCCCTTTTTTTTAAAAACAGAGATTAAAATGCAAATACTCTCTTTACACTCTACCTGTTTTAATTAAAAATGTTCTATTTTACACTTTCTATAATCAACCATGTATAATATTATATAATTCTATTAAGCAATTCCATTGCTGGTATATTGTTCTAATGTTAATGCCACAGTCAGCTCCTCACAGTCATTATGTAAATTCAAAATAGTTTCAAACCAAATCTCCAGTTATAGATTCAGTTGCCTTTAACCGTGTGTAGGTGTGGCAGATATAAGATTAATTTTTCTCTGTTCTGTGGCCAAGGGGCAAATACCTTTGCAGGCACTGAGAAAGACTGGTAGTGTCTGGCAGTGCAAGAAATGGAAGTAAAGTCAAGTCCACCCTTTCAGGCAGATTCTACTCTGTCACTGAGACCATAGCAGCAGAAAGCATCTTTATCCTTCTTTAAAGGTAATTATAACTCATTGGGTATTACAATCAGGAAAATAAAAACAAAGAATTGGGGAGGATGGATAAAGTAATTTGAAAGTGCTAATCTGGGAAACATTCTGTAGTTCCGTCACCAATTAATTAAAGTGGTATGCCATTTGGAAGTTTTCTTTAAATATTATTTTCTGTATCATGCTAGTATAAGGTATTTGTGAGAAATTAAACTTGCTTGTTTCAACTAGATCTGCTTCTCAAAGTGACTAAAACATGTGTTGTCCTTTTTCAATTACTAACTCCTCAAGATTGTTAAACTGCAAATTTACCTTTACATATAATCATTAAAATGTGGTTAGCAAGCAGAAGAAATTAGTAAGAAAGCAATAGATAGGAAAATCAAGGCATCAGCAGAATGCCTGATAAAAACAAGTATATTTTAGATTTTACTAAAAATGGCCTTTTCGACTGGATTATATAATCTTCACTAATGCTAAGATGAATCATTAGAATTGGGAGGGTAAGGAGAACAAGGTCTGATAAATCACTTCCTTTACATGTCAATCACTGTTTGCCTCTCAGACATTACATAATCCACCCAATAGAGCCAGCTTTGTAAATTATTTGGCCACGTTCAATGAGTTTCAGTGCAGGCCCTACTTGGAATTGTCAGTTTAAAAACTGTTGTACTACAGGGCCTGTAAGTGGGTGTTAATACCTAGGTTGAAATTGCCTGTCAGTAAGTGAAGTAGCCCTTTAAAATCAATTGAGATCTTTTTCCTCATGTAAGCCATAGCTGAGCTTCTGGCATCCCTCCCTCACGTAGTCCCATTGTCCTGGGCTTAATGCCCTCTTGCAGCTGCTCTCCTTTGCTGGGGTTGTCATTTCATTTATTCATCTTTGATAACAGTTTCTACAGCAGCCATGAGCTATTCTGACTGTTCAGTGATGTTATTTAAACCTCTCTATTTAGCATCAAGAAAAAACTCCTACTGTATTGATGCAAACTCCTATTTCAACTCCTGTTGCAAAGAAAACTCCTACTGTATTGATGCAAACTTACTGCACTGATAGCAAGCAGCAACTCCTGTTCTTATGTGGGTTCTTCTGCACACCCAAAAGTGTCAGGTTCGAGACTTTGTCATCTTCTGGCATAAAAGTCTTCACATCTTTCACTTGAAGCCCACACAGTTGTCTGCATTTATCAGTCGTGCTTTTCCAATTGGCCCAACCGACCTCACCAGTTTTGTAGTCACCCAAACTGTGGCTGTATTGCACCAAACTTAAGGAAGAATGCAAGCTGGATTGGAACTCCATGAGTTGTTCACCTGAAGCAGAAAATTTAGATAAAAGAAGGGCAACTTTACTCAGGAGCCAACAGTGCTTGCAGAGCTCTTCCATCGTTTCGGAGTACTGCCAGATGCAAAGTCACATAGGAGTGTTTATTGGAATTTCTTCAGAATGAGGTGTATGTAATGGTCCTGTACCAGACTGTACTGTGAAATAAGTGTGTGCTTTCATGAGACTGGCTTTCTTGTGGTCTTTTAGGGCTCTGCTCTGCTTTATGTTTTCTCAAAGCTTACAACATACTACTTCATACTCTTCCAGCACTTGAATCTGCAGTTAGGAGGAAGAATATCTGTGACATCCTTGTGCTTTATTGACTTCCACAGCCTCATTACCTTAAATGCCATAGTAACACACCCTGATGGTTTTCTCTTTGTTCTAGTGAGGGGAGAAAAAAAGTAGCAAAGCAATTGCAGTACATATAACTTAATTGTTAAAGGCATTCTCCAGTGTTGTACACCTCTTTTCTGTTTTCTGGGGAAGTTTATAATTTTTTGTAGTGCAAGTTGACAACTCTTAATGAATCAATGGGATTGTTGCCCATAACTTTTTTACTGCACTGTCCCTTATTTCTGTCCTCTGTTACTCATTTTTCCACAGCTCATTCAGAACTCCTCCTTTAGGTTTCACAAGAAGTTTTTCTTTCACATTAATTTTGATCATAGTAGTAAAATTTTGTCTTAACAGGCCTTGTTGTTTTCCAGTGCTTGTTTTTCATAACTTTGGTGTTCTGCAGAGATAATTTTCAGACTTAATCTAATTTTCAGACTTAATCTTGGTGTTTCTAAATGTGCTGTGTCTTCAGTTTCTCCTGTTGCATCATTTAATTGTACCACAATAATGGTTTGCAAATTGTCGTGTTTTCAGGAGCTTTTCCTAACTTAAATGAAAGAATTAGACTTTTTTTGAATTCTTCCACCTGTGCAGTTTGCAGAGTGCAAAAAGCTTTCCCCCAGTAGAGGTTCTGCCTCCAGCCTGTGGTGTTGTGGAAGCTCCTGCTCTTTGTGCCATTTGTGTGCAGACGCGTTTGCATTTCTGTGTTTGCCACAAGTCACGGTCAGGGGACTCCAGGACACCTGTGCACCCAAGCAGCAGTCTAGGGAGAATATGCAGGCTTGGGAGAGGATTCCAGGTCAACCTAACTTCTTGTTTTATTTAAGGACATCTATCTAGAAGGGTGCTGTGTTCCCAAGGGGTAATGTGAGGTTAGTTAATTAGGACACGTTGTGAGATAAAATTCTGCTTCAGTTTTCATCCATATCCTCACCACTAGATTGACACAAGAGTATGTACTGTTTACTGGTTGATTTATTTATGGATTGAGAGATTTCATGCCAACTCTGTGGAAGTCAATAAGGTATCAAAAGATACAGATTTTCAATACATGCCAAATGTAGAACTTGGTTTAAAATCTGCTGAGATTAGCAGATCTTTCCACTAACTTCACCAACTTTTGCATCCAATTCCAAATTTGTTTCACGTGAGCATGCCGCACACAAAATAGAACTGTCAGAAACCAACATGTGTTTCAAATTGGGAAGACAATCATGTGAATAATGAAATTTTGAATCTTGATATTTGGATGTAGGAACCACTTTTCCCCTTCTGTTATATCAGTTTAATACCGATGTTTCCCCTAAATTCTGTGTTTTAACATGGGTCTGGACCCCTCTGATTTTACTAGCCAGCCCTTTTACTTTTTAATTGTTTGGGTGTTATTGTTAAACCAATAGGTGGCACTGGTTAAGCATATTAGCAGTCAAGATGCAGGGTATTTTTTAAAATGACACTGTGAAATATGGCCATTATAATTTTAAAACATAATTTAAAAAATACATGTTGCATATGTTCACTTAATGTATATGTGGTTTTTATATTTGTCATCTTACTGAACTGACAACATGGAAAATTTCAGAGAAAACTATGCCTCATTTTAAATCAGGTATTGTTTGATTTGGGGCTGAAAAAGAAGAGGTAATTGCTGCAACTAGAAGTTTTATGGTTATAATTACACTTTACATTTTGAATCCTGCCTAGTTAGGTGTTTTGTTTTGAAAGTGTGTTTGTTTGAGTGTTCTGGTGTAGATCACAAATTTGTAATCACATCCTGTCATTTCTTCCCGCTTGAGAGACACATTTCAGAATTACTTACCATCTTAATGTTATTTTTCATTATTTCTTCTGACTTTCGTGACAAGCAGATATTCCTTTGGGCTGAAATGCTTAGTCCAGTGTTGTATTTATGTTTTTTAAGAACTGAGAAGGTTGAGTCACGCAGACTTTGTGCACATCTCCTGAGAGAGCTCCGACCATCAGGTGGCGTGGGGACACGCAGCTGTGTTACATCACAGTGATGTTGTAGTGTTTTCCTGATCAGGATTTATTTGGATGGTTAGTTAGTTGTGGGGTTTAGTTGAATTAATGAATGGTCTTCAGTCTGTCCAGTTCCTTATTTGCCTTCCAGAGAGCCAGTAGAGACCTCAAGGTTGGCATTGTTGTTTGGGGAAGGGACACTGGGAGGATTGACTCAGAACAGCCTGTTCCCATTCCTGGTCTACCTAATCTTGGGAAGCTTTGGATGCCTATTCTAGTGCTGTCTCCTCACAGAAACTCCAAGGGAAAAAAATGACAATGGTGTCTATAGTGTTCATTTTCTAGGAAGGGAAGGATAGTAGGGAGCTCAAGTCTTTTTTTCCCTCTCTTACCTGCTACATGATTCAAACTCACTTACTGCTTGCAAAATGCTCTGAGATGAAAGGCACTATAGAAATGAAAATTACTTGTTATTATGGTATTATTTTCAGAGACAAGTTATCCATAATATTTAGGGACATGTTACGTCCTAGTATTCGAAGTTTTTAGTAGCACAGGTAATACACTATGCTGTTGTGCATTATCAGTGAAAAGGGGAGTTTAAAAGGAATAATTCACTTGAACAGTCATATGAGTCAAGAACGTACTAGCATTAAGAGGCTTGGCAGCCACTTCTTACTTGGCACTGCTGCTAAGTAATTTTTAACCTTAGATAATTAAAGTGCTGAAATTCTCACTGCAGTTAACAGACAGCCATATAAAATACCCACATTTTTTAATATTGCAATGCATTAAAAAAAATCCTATGGTATGAATCTGCTCTACCCTTCTATCAAATCAAAGCATTTAGAAAACTTAGAGAAAGCAAATAGCTGGGTGTCTTAGTGGACATGCATTCAGGACTAGATCAGAATTTCACTGCTCGTCTAGGGCTTCCACAGTTGCACAAGAGACTCCAACATTATGTGTTAATAAATGTAAGGGTGTGAATTGGGCAGGAGGCTATGGCAGCAGAGCAGTGGGCTGAAAGACATGAGGTGAAAAGCTCCAGTAAGTGTCTGTCCTCACCCACTGCAAAGCACGGGAACACCAAGAATGGAGAAGGTGTCACAGAAATTGTTTCTACCACGTGTACTGGAAGTAGCTGCTTTTTCTTGGGTGACTGCCTGGAGATGACACCTGTAGACAGCTCTGTGACCCCATATGACATTAGTTTCTGTGGTGCCTGGAACAGCTGCAAGAGCAGCTTTTTTTCTTTTTTTCTTTTTTTTTTTCTTTTTTTTTTTCTTTTTTTTTTCTGCCTGAGTTCTTCCAGGTTCAGCAGCCTGCCTCAACTTGTTATGTCAGTCAACAGTTTTCCTGCTGGCTTTCTGAAGCTGGGTATTGCAGTGTTCCTCTGTCAGTCAGAGTGGCAGGGCAAACACCCTCCCTGCTTAGGATTTTCCTCTGCTTGAGGGCCTTAGCTTGCGTCATGCTACGGTTACTCACAAGTTACTTTTCCATGAATAGATTGTCAGCTTGAATGTGCTGCTCCTTTGAGCGTGGTGAGTGGGGCTCACCGTCCCCACATTGGCACCTCCTTTGCAATACATGATAGGGGAATGGGGCTGAGCAATCTCCTTGTTCTGCTGCATCAAGCCTTGACTGAGTAGAGTCAATGTGTGACTGCAACCCACATACGTGAAAACAGCCATTCACATCACTGTGCCTGAACTCAGACCACTACAGCACCAGCAAGAAGATGAACTATTTGGTCTTAGGACAGAATAACTGGTGCTTGAAAATGGGCAATTTCCATCAGGTCCATGTTAAGTCTTTCTGTTCACTTGCATATACATTTCAAACTTTTTTTCAACAGGGCTGTGTTCCATGACTTATTTTATCCCAGGGATTAATGTTTGGCAACTCTTGGTAAATACACATCATCTATTTACTAACACAAGAGTGAAAAACGTACTTGCTCTATTAAAATAAAATAAGCGACTTTAATAGAAGAACAGCTTGTGTTTGAAGGTCAGACTTTGGCATGGGAATAGTTCACGCTGAGAAGCAGCACCTTGGCATACTCTAATGCAAACTGGCAGTGATTTGACTGAGCTACAAGCCTTAGGAAATCACACTGCACACAGCTGTTTATTGAATAGGAGAAAGGATGTAGATGGATATGTGACTAATTCACTTGAGTCCTCAGGATTACCCTGGGGAGCACGAGGAGAAGGAGGGTGCACTGGCGTTCTGGGTCAGTTCAATATGTAGGGGTAGGCAGGACAGTGTGGTTATTGATTGGCTTAGGAAGCAGCCATCTGCAAGAGATGGCTCTTGTGTGGAAGATGTGCGCTCAGCAAGTCACTGTCTTGTGGATTTGGGTTTGTTTAAATACTGGAGATAAGTTTAGGGTTGGGGGTGGTTAAGTTTTCCCTTAGGTTTTTTCAGATGTAGTTTCATTCCTGCAGTTTATTGTGAACTATTATTTGTATTTCTGAGTATCAGAATTAAGATTAAGAAGTGTAGAAAGCTCATCCCACAACTACTGTCCCATTTTCGCTGCTAGAAGAATGTAAGTTAGTTAATCTGTTCATCTGCAGCAGCAGCCTGGAAGGTGGAATTTGCCTGTGTGATGTTGTTAGGAAATGCCAGCTTCACAGATTTGCTGTCACTTTAAATCAAGTTTAGATTATATTTAATTAAACCAGCTTATCTGCCATCCATACTAATTACCAGAGTTCATCTTAACTATATACACTTCTGTTTCCTTAAAGTTTCAAAGCTGATTTCAAATACAGGAATTCTTAAAATTAATTAATATAAGCACCAGACTCAAATTCCAATTAGATAAGCACACTCCATTAGATATGGAGGTAGGAATAAAAATGCAGAATGGGTATGCCAAGTGTCTTATCCAGACCACAGTTCTAGTTGAAGGAATGTTTATCTATTTCGTGTCTTATCCAGACCACAGTTCTAGCTGAAGGAATGTTTTATCTATTTCATTTTTAAGATCTTACAAAGTAGCACTACTGCTGCAGTGTGTTGTTTCATTTCCTGAACAAGACTCTACATGTTAAGCTGCAGGGAAGAGCAGCACGTTCTAGAACTAAAGCCAGCGGGGTTCTGCAGTATAAATCCTGTGGGCATAAACAAAAAGTAGGAGAACGTGGTTTTATCTGTTGTAAACCTCAGGCAAAATATTTCCCATTTATCATTTAATTATGTTTATTCTTAAATTCTGCTTTTTTCCAGTACTTCCTTTTTGTTGTTATTGTTTTTCCTGCAACTTAGCCTATTTTATATCCCCAGTACGACCATTCCGTCTGCTGTCACATTTAAGCAATGGCAAGCAATAACTGTGGATTGTTGCTTCCTTAATAACCAAGCTGTAGTCATGATTGATTTTCATTTAAAAAGGCAAGAATAATTTTGGTTTATCTCAGTATCTGAGTAGTAAGTCGGTTTTCAACAGAGTTTATTCTACTTGATCATGAAGATATGATGCTCTGTGTTTTCATAAACTTGCATGCCAAAGTTAACCTGTGTTAAACCAAAAAAAAATAGAATACATATTCTTCTATCATTGACTGATCTAAGGGTCTCAGTTACTGTGAAGGTAAAAAAATGAAGTATTTCAAGTAAAGCAACATTTAGCTTTTATCACAAGGTACAGCAACACCATTGCTTTGGAGTCAAAATAATATTGCTGTGTTGGCATCATGCAACCCTCTGACTAATTAGCCTTGTTAGCTGTGTACTACATTCTGCAAGGAAAGGATGACTTAGACACTAAAGTATGAGAGAAAATTAATCACTGTGGATCCTAAGGAGGGAACAACTCATCCATCCCGTTTATGTACTAACACAGGCAGCTCTAAGCTGAGAGTGCTGGTTTTTTCACTCCATTCCTAAATATTTGTAGGATGTGTCTGTGTTCAGCTAGATCTGGAAGTGGAGTGAACCTCTTGATCATCACTATCTAATACACTCTGACTCACATCATAGGGGGGTCTTGGTGTGCATGAATTGGATTCCTTTTTGATAAAAAACAGGAAGGTAACTCCAGGTTCTTACCAAATGCATTCCAAATGTTTGTGAGGGCAGCTCAATGTAAAGTAAAATGCTCTGAAAAACATATGGCATGGGTCCTTGGCACCAGCTACTTTACTCTACACCTTTGCTCCCACTAGCCCAGACAGGAGCAAAAGTCCTCCCAGGCAGTGTCCAATCAGCCTGGATAACTAAGCCAAGCCTGCAAGCTCTCCTGAGGATCACCACAGGTTGCAAGGAGTACTCAGGTCAGGTCACTGGGGCTAGCCCCCCTCCTGAAGTGCTGTCAGCAGAAACTTGGTCAACCATGAACTTGTCTAGTTGAGTCTTGAAGAGCTCCAAGGATGGAAGAGCTTCTCATGGTGCCCAATCTGAACTTCCAAGATGTTATTGTTGTCTTTGTTGTACTCTCTAGCATGAAGAGCTTGGCTCCATCATCTTTGTAAATGCCTTAGAAGTAAGTGTAGGCTGCACTGGCTCCCTCTTACACTCTGTACTGGTCTAAACATGCCCAGATCCTCTATCTCTCTGTGTTGGCCATGTGCTTTTGGCCTCTATCTCAGAAGTCTCTCCAGTTTCCTCCCCATCCTCCTGATTTGGGATGCCCAGAGCTGGGCACAGCACTCTGGTGCAGCCTCTTTAGTATCAGGGAGAGGAGCATAATGACTGCCCGAGAGAAACTGAGGCAACACTCACCCAAACGTAGCCCAGAGCAGGGTCTCTGATGAACAGTGTTCAGATTGGATGTATAAGAGCTCTACACTTTAGATTTAGTATCTCACCTTGCGCAGTGGGAGGACAGTCAAATGGAAAGCTTGTGATGTAGCAAGGACTTTAATGCTTCTTGGACCATTGTCAGAACACATAAGAATAATATATTTTAAAACATTAAAGCATAAATACATTGTATTACATTTTTCCACTTAGAGGGGATGTTTTCTGAAAGCGTCTCTGACTTTTTGCCCCTTCAAAAGTTTGTGAAAGAAGAACTGTGGTAATTCAGATAAATTGAAGTAAACCTGACTGTACTTTTGAGACTTTTAGTATAGACTTTTTTACCTTGATGAAGATTTCAGGAGAAATAATTCTCTGGATGTTTCTGGATTGCTTTCTGTTTGTGAAAATAAGTGGTAATTATACCACACATTTGTGTAATATTTCAAAGATACATTTAAATAGTGAGAAGGATATTATTTGTTTGGTGTAATAAATTAAATTACAGATTTCACACTTTCCTGGTTTTTTTAGATAAAAACATTATAAGTCTGTGACCACGATTCTATGAGCAGACATCTGACTCAGGTATATCAGCTGTGGCTCTAAAGCATTGTTAGATTTGCATATATGTGTCTTATTTGCAACAATATGGGAAACATCAAATCAGTTGTAATCTATTGTTTTGTTCCAGTGCAGTTACACAAATAATGTGTTACCTGCAGTAGATGTTCGCCATCATTTATAAGTTAACACTTCATTTTTCACCACATGGCATTCAAAGCTAGTGGTTTACAACAGTTATGTTCTGGTTTTGGAAATAACTTAGCAACAGTGTATCTCTGTGTGGTCTCAACTCAGTCACAATATAGCAAAATCCATCACATATCCTAGTCCTGTGAAAGAGAATAAAATTTATTATCTACACAAAATTTCACTGCTAACCAAATGTACTTCATATTTGACCATATGTGCAAGTGGTATGTTTTATATAAATGTGTTGAGATTAACTTGGACATACTGAACTTAATAATAATTTTGGTGTCATTGCCATATTGTACTTCATTATCAAAACATGTCATTTTGCATGGTAAGAATTTACATCATTTCAGCTAGGTATTTGGTATTATAGGAGGAATCACTTGGGCAAAAGATAATGCTATTAATGATAAATAATGGTTTTAAGATACTATTAGATTAAAGATGGTGAAGAAAGTGATACATTTGAGACAATGTTGTTAGTTCATGTTATTAATTTGTTTCTAAGTATTGAGATCTCTTTCATCTTTGGTATATCTCTTTTTTCCATGGTGTTTCGTATTTGTAAAATTCAGCTTTCTGGAAACTAAATAAAAGTCAAAACAAAGAAATTCTGCCTGGTGAATTACAAAATTAATTCAGCTCTGCTGAATTGTAATGTGCTGCAACATTAAAATGTGCATGAAGCATAATTTTGACACATAAAAACACATGTGATTTGACATTTGTTGTTGCACATGCTAACACTTTCATATGTTTGTACAACATAATTTGGGGACTAGATCCCAGCACCTGATTTTCATTAGCGCTTTGTGTGTGTTAAGGGTTCATTTTTAAGTGAAAAATCTGTATCCCTGACTAAAAGAAGAGTTTATAGAAATGTTGTTAATAGCACCTTTTTCCACCACACAGATACAATAGCAGAAAGGAGAGCCCTGAGAGAACATGTGTATCCTAAGCTGAGAGAATTCTGCAGAGAAAACTATGGCCTGGAATTTCAGGTAGGTTTTGTTGTGTTGAATCTTCTATTACTTTATCTTGAAATTAACTCTGTGTAGAACAGATAACATTTTTAAATATCATTGGTAATATAGAAAATTACAGAAACTTTGTCTCACAGAATCACACACAAAATTGTTGGGGTTGGAAGGGACCACTGGAGATCATGTAGTCCATTCCCCTTGCTAAAGCAGGTTCACCTGGAGCAAGTTGCATAGGATTGCATCCAAATAGGTTTTGATCATCTCCAGAGAAGAGGACTCCACACCCTCTCTGGCCAGTCTGTTCCAGTGCCCTCTCACCCTCACAGTAAAGTTCTTCCTCATGTTTAGGAGGAACTTGCTGTGCACCAGTTTCTGCCCGTTGCCTCTTGTCCTATTGCTTAGCACTACCAAGAAGAGCCTGCCTACTTCCTCTTGACACCCACCTTTAGGTTATTTGTGTACTTGGGTAAAATCCCATCTCATTTGTATCTTCTCCGGGCTAAACAGGCCTAGCTCTCTCAGCCTTCAATGTACTTAAATCATTTCACAAGCAGATTTGAGGTAATTTCTGAATAGATGAAAAAGCACCACCTCTGTTTTAGATATTCAGAGTATATAAGAAGAAATAATGTTACTTCAGAATTACTGTGTTATGTTTCTAGAAACCATATTTAAGTTCCACTGTAATGTCGAAAATAATTTAACCAAGTGAATGCTGAACCTGATTACCACAATGAATTTAACATGGTGTGTTTTTATTGTGATTATATACTATGGAATTTGCTTTCTTTAATGTCAACTGTAGCATTCCCATTGCTTCAGTAAGTTCATGTTTTCCTTTGTGTTGTGAGAGACATAGACCCATACACATCATTGGCAAGAGCCAGTTGCTAATAAAAAGAGTTGTATTTGATTTGAAACAGGTGTGTTTGGCATCACTGTTAAAGTCATTGGTACTTTAAATCAGGTGTGTCCTAATACACAGTCCCTTATATGTCAGCAGGCCTGGAACCATTTCTCTACTAAGAGAAACAAATACAGCTTGTGATGTTGTAAAACTGTTGTTCAGTTTTCCAAAAATTCTGGCTCTGCATCCACAAGTTTTCCTTGCATACTTAGTGACCCCAAAAATTCATCTCTCCAGAGTGTAGCTTGGAAACAGCTAAGGCCTTTTATGCAACATCCTGTTCCTCCCAGTGTGTTATTCTTGATGCACATGCAGCTGGTTTTTAATCAAAATAACAAGTTCTTAAATTAGGATATTTGGTCTTAATTCCCTGAGTCACAGAGGAGTTGCTGAATCTGCATGGTGGTAAATTCCAGTGATTTTTGATTATGGTTATAAAAGAATTTCATCTGAAGGTCCTAGCTCATCAGCTGATTGGGAAGTCCCAGCTGCAGTGGTACATGAAAAGAATAGCAAAATGTATCTAAATAATATTTTTCTTCTATTACTACCATGTGATATTCATCAAAAATATCAACCCCTTATTTCTGTTTTCTTTGAGGAGACTTCTTGGTGAGGGAAATGTCTCTTCCAAGTAGATCATAATCCACTGACTTCTTTGTGAGAGGACACATGTCTTTCTTCAAACAGATTGTAATGTAATCTCTAGGGGAGGAATAATTAACTTTACTCCAGTTGATATTCATGGAAACAAATTATTTTATTATATAGTTTCAACACCAGCATCTTTATGTGATATGAGGTCTGAAAGACAGCTCTACTGACATAGTTCAGAAAACTGCTAGAAAGCTATCACATTTCTGGGGAAGCAAAGTAGGAAAATGTACAAAAATAACCAAGGAAAAGTAGCAAAGCCTTTTGAAAGAGACTCTGAGGTAGACTTTAGTAAGACTTTTTTTTTTTTTTCTTATTCCAATCCTCATACACTAAATTTCTTAGGTTAGCATGCAAAATCAAGACTACAGTTTTTCGTGCAGTGTTAAAGTATTATGTAATTTTCAGATACAGGGGTAAATTTATATTTCTGTGTACAGAGCAGAGCACATAACTTTTCATCCTGGTATCTTCTACTGACCAAACGAGAACCACCTTGCATGTGACTACTACAAATGCACTATTCAGGACACCCTCCACCTAATAAATCATGAGCCAAATGAAAAGCATTTGAGTACATTGCATTACTCCAAGTTTCACCGAGTCACCTGGCTGCACTCAAAACTGTTCCAGTTGCTGCAAAGCATGAGATCTGTGAGGTGTCATCAATCTGGTGGAAGCTGTTATTGGACATAATCACCATATGAGTGGAAGCAGAACTCACTGTCTTCAATCACACTACGAATTTCTTGGCGTGATGCCTTTCTATTCATTGTATCAGAAAATAATTCAGAAAAAGACACACTTACTGGCTAAGAAAGCAAATAAGCTGAGAAAAAGACTTCCAGACCTTATGGTGGTTTTGACCTGAAATAATACTTTTACAGGAGAGGATGGCGAGGTTAAAGAAGGTAGTTGTAATTGAAAATTTTGGGAGGATAACCAAACATAGTTAATTAGCAACATACACTTTTCTTCTTCAAAACAATAAACAGTTTCAAATAATTTTCAATAGGATATCCATGCTAGAAGAAAAGTAGAATTTTGTATTAATGCTCTTGAAAGTGATAAAAATAAAATAATTTTATCTCCTAAGCAAAATCTGTGAAACTGTAGGATTGGTAGGACAAAAGCTAAAGTAAGCAAAAGGAAACACTGAATTATGAATGAAAAGTGTCTTGTTAGGTGATGAGCATGGAATTGAACTAGACCAGTGTCAGTCCACTGTGGGTAAGGAACTCTTGCAGAGGGCTCTAGTTGTCATATGACCCTGGCATCCTTACTGGAAATTTGAGTGAGTGTTTGTCACACAGTTTTTCCAAGCATAAGTAAAAGCATGCTTCAAAATCAGATATAATTGTCTCCTTGTTCCATTTCTTTAATTTTGTAAATCCTATTTACTTTAGTTAGCATAATGATCAACTAATGAGACCTTACTTTTAAGTTCTTGGTGTCTTCAGAGGTTTGTTTGGTAAAATATTTACTCTTGCAGAACAAAACTGTATCATGTTAAGATACCATGCACCAAAACTGTTACCCCATAAAATAACAAACAGCCACTGAGCCCCTGCAATTATCTGGTACTCCAGGGAGTTTCCTCTTCACATTTTCAGAATTAATGGAACAGTTAATGGAAATAGAAATTGCTTTCACATTTCAGAAAAACCTCAGCAGCACAATAAATTCATTCAACAAGTAATTAAAACATTTTTTACTGTATGCTAAGATCTGTATCTGAAGGGGTTTATAATGAGAACATTTAAGTTTTATCATACGTCATGCAAGTAATCAGACAGATGAATACAATGTAAAGTGCAATAATAAAGTTGTATTAATAAATAACAGAAAGTAGAAAAGAAGAAGAGAACGCTTTTTTCCTGATGAGACTAAAAAGAAAGGACAGAAAAGAAATCTATGCAAGTGAGGGAAATAGAAAAGTTATTTGAAATTCAGTTTTGTAGAGAAGAAAATGCATGTTCCAGCAAAATTTTGCAACAGAGTTTCTGTAAAAAGTAAAGATATTGAGTGATATTTCTTGGCAGTGTAAGCTACACTTACACTGCCAAGAAAATACACTCAATATGTTTATTTACACTCAATGCATTCCATACCTGGGCTTTTTCACTCATCATGAGTCACACAGGACACTACCTGTCATGTTTAGTAACCATGTGCCTGCTCCAGCAAACACTGATATGAGTCACAAACTCTTAAGTCAGAAATAATCAATGAGACTATTGGTAGTGCAATTACGCATCAGCATAAATAGCTCTAGGATTTGGTCTTAAACCTTGCTATTGGTAGGAGAAACTTCCCAAGAAGATTAACCAGCTGTAAACTGCTGAACTTTAGTTTTACATCAACTCATTATTTTTATATTAATTAATTATTCTTATATTAAATCTAAGTTCTTATATTAAATCTTCAGGGTATTTTTATAATCTGTTTGGACAACAGCTAATTTTATGATTCTGTTTCTTGCAGAGTGCTTCCACAGAACAAACAATATTGAAATAAACTGTAATTTTGTAATACATTCATGTATTAATAGAATTTCAATTGTTTTTTTTAAATAATCCATTTAGACTTTTTTTTTAAGTTACATACAAGATGTTAAGAATCAGTAGTAAATGAGAGAGTAGTAGCCTGTACTATGAGTTTTGTTCCAAAAGTAAATCACTATCTTTTAAAATTTGATTTTCCACTGTAAAAATTCAGCCTTTTAGTTAAAATGTATAGTGAAATCACAGGTCATCACTTAATTTGTTCAAATAAGTATAACATGAATAGTTTCTTCCAGGCGTTTGTTTGCAATGAACTAGGGTGATAAAACTGAGTCTGTAGCTAAATATGAAAGGCTGGACAGCAAGCTCTCTGCCACTGCATATCTCTACAGTCTCCACTTCCAAAGTACAAAGATAGCTAACAAAGGAAGTATGATAATGTAAAACCATTCCTATTCTTTCTTTTGAGCCATGTGCACAGGATGAGTTTATATCCTGGGGATACAAGTGACACTGGGTGTCAAATCATGGTCTTGACTGTTATCCACAATGAGATTCCCATTAATTTTTATGGGGCCAGGATTTTTTTTTCAATTCTTTTGTCATTATTTTTATCTACCCATTATATGCAATCTAGTAGCAAATAAAAGACTGCATCAAATCAAGACCTTGTCATGCTGATGTCCGTATGACTATGAAATGAGAGACTCTCCCAGGAGGGACTATCTGGGAGGGAAAGTAAGAGGCTGGAATTCTCATTTGTATGAGGAAACCCTGCCAGTCTGTGTAAGGACTGGATGTAGACCTCGTTGCTTTTTACCACACTGAAGAGCAAAGCTTAGTGCACAGGATGCTGGCAAAGCTAATTTTTAATTTGATTGGTAGAAAGAGCATATGATAAGTGATTATGTTGCATACTGTTTTCCAGGTCGTAGACTTATACTGGGGAGTTGAAGCAGATGAATGGGACAGTCCTGAGCTGCAGAAGACTCGCATGAAGCTGCTTGAAGATTGCTTGAAAAGTTCTGCAGGTCCATGTTTTGTTGTGGGTATAAAAATAATGTTTTACTTTACAAGAAAAATATAATGTTATCTATCCTAACATGCATGATTCAGTAACGAATGTGTGATTTTCTTCTTTCTAAAATACTTTCCAGTCATTGCTGTGCGTTTGGTATGCAAATATCTCCCTATGCAGCTCTGTAGATTAGCGGTGATTACTCAGTATTAGCGGAGAGGAAAGAAGGATCTTTAATGATCAGTCCTCATAGCAAGATGAGTATGACTGTACTACTATCACAACAGAATTATTGACAACTTGTTTAAGGAGGCCAAAGTTAATTAATTCTTGGTACTTCTCACTCATGCATTATCAGCTGGCCTAGAAAGACTTACCAAAAAGCAGCAGCAGCAAAGAACTATCTGCTCTGATCAGCATTTGCTGTTTTGTGTCCTAAACCCAGGACAATTTAGCATGCCAGCTATTAGAGAGTGAAAAGACTGGAGGTCAGTGACAACCTGAGGGGGCTCTGAGTCTGTTATATCACACAATCACAGAATCACTAGGCTGGAAGAGACCTTCAAGATCATCAAGTCAAACCCATGCCCAAACGCCTCAACTAAACCATGGCACCAAGTCCCACATCCAGTCTTTGTTTAAACACATCCAGGGATGGTGACTCCACCACCTCCCTGGGCAGGCCATTCCAGAACTTTATCACTCTTTGCATAAAAAACTTTTTCCTAACATCCAACCTATATTTCCCTTGGTGCAGCTTGAGACTCTGTCCTCTCATTCTGTGTCTCTTTCTCCAGTTGCTGCCTGGAGAAAGAGACCAACCCCCACCTGACTACAACCACCTTTCAGGGAGTTGTAGAGAGTGATAAGGTCACCTCTAGTATACTGATATGCAACTGATTGTTCCTCCGTTGTCACTTGCTAGACTTCAATGCAAAACAGTCTTAGGACCATGCCTTCACTATCTCAAATTTTCTTTTCTGTAATGTATTTGTCAAGAAAATACTTTACAAAAGGTACAAAGTTCTTCTCCTTACGTAGCTAACTCTAATTCTTAGTCTTGTCATAAGACAGAGAAAAAACTGCAAGTCCTTGATTATTTTTTTAAGGGAAGAATGTTAAAGATTTTTTGAACTGAAACGACAGAATCAAGTGAAATAGAAGGGATACAAAACACTGCCTGCTGTGAAGGCTGGAGATCACGTCTCTCCATGCCAAAGATCAGACAAGGAGCAACCTGTAGCCTGTGTCATTCTATACTTCTATCACACCCTTACAACCATCACTCTGGCTCTTATTCATTCACCTGTTTGCCTCACTTTCTTATTTAGCTTCAGAGCCCTAGAGAACAAAGAATTTACCATAAGAGCCCAGCATCTGGAGTACAGAGTCTGGGCTGCGTTTGATGCTGTCATGACACTGTTTTCCACAAGCACACACTGGCCCAGATCTCTAGAGAGTTTGGGTAGCTTTCATCTTGTGTGACTATATTTAGTTTTCTGGGTTTATTTTTCTACTTTCTGTCTTCCCTTTGATGAAAAAAACGTAGTTGGAACAGAAAGGCATGGAGGTTTTCGTGTAGCAACACCCAGTGGCCTTAGACATGGATTTGTAAAATCTCCGATAGTGAAGGAAACCTTGTCACGTACTATTGCTGCATATTTTAGCAGCTCAGAGTCTTGAAGATTTTAAGAACTGCCTGCCTGATATTGTTACTAAAGAAATCAAGCTGAATCAGAATTTTTAAACAGAATGAAACAGTTAGCAAAGAGGTTGCAGTGAACCAATGACTTCAATGTTTATTTCAGGTTTTCCAAGTGTGGGCCAAAGTAGTAGCTCTCCCAGTGACTAGACTTGCAAAACCACAGAAATCTGTTTATGCACATTTATTTTTCACTCTGCTGTACCATAGTGAGATGGGGTTTATTTCATTTACAACAAAAATTGAAGATGATTCTACTCCAACAAGCATAATTATTTTTAATTTATAGTAACAAAATGAAAAATTGACTTAGGCACTGCAGGCTTTGGGCAACTTGCCATTTCTTGAAAAAATTCTATAAAATGTGCCACTTCTTTTCAGCTGGTGGGCTTTATTTGTGGTTTTTGTTGGGTTTGGTTTTTTTTCTTTTTTTGGTAGTAGTTAACAATTACCACTTTTTGAATTGAGACACAGGTCTGGGATTAAATGGAACTCCTCAGAATTAGCTACTGGATATATACTGATTTTAGAAAGGGTTTCTTTATGGCAATTTTTGCCTGCATTGTGATATTGGATGGAGAGAAAATGAAATTCAGTCCTTAAATAAGTGCAGTGAATAAGTTGGTAGTCCCAAGCTTTTCTCCAAATATGAAACAACATAACCAAAATTAACACATAAACACAGAGAGGAGACAGTTCTGAAAAAAATGCAAAACTAATTTCCTGTGAACACTGACTTTGGGAATGTACAGTTCTTCCTCTTAACTGCTGCCTGACCTCTATTAATACTTGATTCAGGTAAGGGAGAGGGAAGTTGTTTGGATTTTGGTTAGGCTGGGGTTTTTTGTTAGGTTGGAGTTTCTGTTTGGGGTTTTTTCTGCTGTATAAAATCAGTGCCTGTCATATTATCTTTTAAATCATTTAAATACTCATAGCTTTTACTGTAGGTAAATACATACCATGCTATTTTTGCTCTACAGAATAATTTATGAAGACTCATTTATGAGGGGAAAATACTTTTCATACAAATTTTATGCAGATATGTTGTCTTTGGAATCTACATGGCAAGATTGAAATGCAGTATATTTATTAAATTGTGAACTGCTTAAACTCTACATTGCACAACAATACCAAAGAAAAAATGCGTTCAGTACATCACTGGAACCTTTACATTTACATACATCCTGCAAATTATAACACACAGGTGCTTTTCCATCTGCACAGCACCACACAGTCTCTGCCTGAACTGCTGTCTCTGCATGAATATCTTCTGTAAGATTGTAAAATGAAAAAGAGAAATGGAAATTAAATGTCAGTCTGTTACCTGTAAAGGTTTGCTCAATTAATGCTTGGGGTTGTACAAACCTTAAAGGTTATCTCCACCTATCATTTAAAACATCTGAGCCAAAGAATAGTAAAAACATTCTCTGAACAGCAACTGGAATTTACATTAGCCCTCTCAAATTACCAGCAGCTTGTTCTTAATTTGAACCTGTTAATGGTATACATAACCAGTTATCTTCCCTGTTTGCTGGTGGAGAACAGGTGACCACTCAGAGGTATGAGAATCACTGAACATTTTGAATTGGGTCTCACCATGTCCTCCAGAGTTGCCACATCTAAGCAAATGTAACCTGAGCTCTTGCATCATGCCTTGTGTTTTCACTGGTCTGCTGAGGTACCCACAGAGTATTTCTGAAGCTCCTCTTTCCATAGACCTGCTGGGGATGAATAAAAGCCCTTTTCTGCACTTTCATCCAGGGCAAGGGCAGCAGGAAGCGACTGACAGGCCTGAATTCAGCAGCAACACATGAATCCCTTCCTGAATAGTTCACAGAGAAGTTCTTTCAACTTCCATGGACCTAAAGAACCTAGCATTATAAATTTGGAATTCCATTCGGATTTTAAAAGAACGTTAGCAATTTACAATATTTGATGTGTCCTTAAATCACACTGAAATTGAAGAGGAAGTATGGTAAATTATGGAGTGGGATGTTTCTACTGTTTGTACTTTTGTGTTCCTCAGTATAATGCATGCTTTAATTGTTCCATGAAGTATATTGCTGCACTCTCTCTGCTTAGTACAAATGGTTGATAATTAATTTTGAGTGCATTCCAGCTGAGAGAAAATTCCAATTCATATTATTCCTGCTCTGCTGGATCTCCTTAACTCCAGTTTCAGTTCTGGTGTTACATCAAGGTTTGTTCCTAATGTAAAACCTAAATACACAGAGTTTCTGGAGTGCCTAAGTTATATTTTGCTTTTGCTTTCCTGGGAAAATCGCCACACACTTTAAGTTAGGGAGGCAAAAGTCATTCAAATGTGTCTACACTAAAATATCCAGTTCAGGGGGAATGCTAAGGACCCAATGCTTTTGGGGAATTAAACAGAAGTTGTCTGTGCTGGAGCATTTCAGTATTTAATTTTCCCCAAGGACACAGCTCTATTTATATTTACGTATTTGTTTTTAAGTGAATGAAGTATGTGGAGCTAGACATGGCAGAACAGTTCACCTCTTCCAGTAAAGTGAATTCCAACCAAAAAAAAAATGAAATTATTACTTTTCTTCTGACTCTGCGTCTGATTTAAAAGCCATCCAAGTAAGAACTCACTCTAATATTAAAGTCATGTCAGGAATGGCTCCATAGGACTTCTTGGCATCAATCTGAAGTAAAGTACATGTCTGCAGATATTAGTCCTGTTTTAGATGGACTTGGCCATCTAAAATTCTGTAAATATCAAAGTAGAGCTTTACATATTTTGAAACCCTTCAAAACAGACAAAGTGATCAATTTTTAAGACAAAATAAGCAACTTTCCCCCCAGCAAGCTTGGTCTTCTTTCCCAGCCTCCAGATTAAAAGCAAAGGATGTCTATCCCATTCCCTATAGTTTGGCTCTGAACAACAGGTATACACAGAAAGTGAAATCAAGCTTGAGAGGATATTACATGATTAAGCTATTGTAAGTGAATTCCTTCATCTGCTTTAGGGATGGGAATGTATTTTCCTGTGAATCATCTCTGATTCTCTAAATCTTAAATGCTTACCTGTTATTTTATACTTAGCCCATTGGAAACAGGTACAAGGTTGATCAGACAGCTTTTCCATGTAACACAGAAACTGCATGGGTTTTTATGTAGTCTAAAAATAACTTGCATTTTCAGTCAGTAGACTGCACATATTTTCTGCTAAGCCAATGTACTTCTTTTTCTTGACATAAATACAATTTCTGGTGCTGCGTTCCAGAAAGGTTAAATATTATATTTGATATGAATGACCATATTAGCCAGAATAAGATTAACATGAAGTCATATCTCCATCTTCCTGTGTAATGTGTAGAGGAAGAAATAGGCTGCATGAGATTTATGCAATTTATTCTCTCATGACCCTCAAGAACTTTACCAAACCATCTTCTGAGGTAGTAGTGTAATCAGTCAAATGTAATGATCTGCCCTACAAATGAATCTGTAGATCAAAAATCCAGCATCAGCTATTCTACAGAAATGAGAGAGATGAAGGGGATTCTAAACCTTGCAATGCTACTTCTGTGTAAAGAAACAGCATACTTTACAATATTTAGCAGGCAGCTGCTAGGTTCAAAGAGAGATATTAATAGTGCTGCTTGCACCTAGCATACATACCTTCCCTTTTCTCAAATACAGACATCCAACTCAGAGATTCTTTCATTCTCCAATAACAGACCCAGAAAGAAAATAATTTGTTAACTTTTCAGTCTGATTATTGTTAAATCCAGCTAGCAGTAGTTTTTGTCTTTTTATTTTTGTCTTTTCTTTTTAATGATCAGCGTATATAATTTCACAGGTTATCTCTTTCTTCAATGAAAGATGCTAATTTAAGAAGTAAAATAAAAACTATCAGTGTTCTTCATAGTGAAACTGTTATGCATCCTTGAGTTATTGCTCCTTCTCTCTTAAAATATTTGCATTCAGTGGAAGGTGCTTTTTTGGAGTTTGTGTCCTGTTAATATGCAATGTAATAAGCTTCTTGCTTTCATAACTGAAGAACCTCACAGAGAAACTTTTTATTTCATTCCATCTTGAAAAAATGAAGCATAGAGTATGAGTATTTGCTTAGACAACTAGGGAGACTGCAGTTATTGTGAGTAAATTACATGTTCTTTTCTTGTTAGCTCTTTCAACTAGTATAGAAATTACTTTTATGCTTGAAACTGCTTTAAAATGCTTTGGTATACCAGTGCTACTCATGGCTGGAACGACAGTTCATGAGCTGGCCACATGCTTTGGCAGACTGTGTGCTCTGTCTCTCAGTCATACAATTGCATGGCACAGGCAAGACAGTGTTTTCATTCAGGTGAGTGGCATATATATCTTTGTGCTATGTTTTTTTAATTACCATGGACATCTGCTGCAGAATTTTTAAACTTTCACCTAATGGTCTGACCCATTACCTGCAGGCAGTATTTAACATTCAGTGTTTGTATGCTTACCACTAATTGTAGGTCAAATAACCTACTATGTAAAAATTAGTGTCAGAAGAGTCATGGAGATATCCCAATAGAAAGGCACTATTTTATTTTTAGCTCAATCTAAGTTCTTTGCCTCACGATTTAACACATAAATACCATCTCAAAATGGGAATGCAGAAACTAAACTGCCTTTCTGATAAATACAAGAAAGAGCATATTTCACAGAAAATAAAGATATGGTCCCTTCTTGCATACAAAGTATACCAAAGAGGACAGTAAATGCAGAGGAGTGCCAGCTCTTGACTCCAGGGTTTGGTGTCAGAAGCCAGTGCCCTGTTCTGCAAGCTGACTGCACTGATAGGCTCAGAGTATCTGCCTCCTTTCTGACTCCATGGTACCTGTGTCCCTGGGTACTCAGGAAGGCACATTAAACAGCAGTAGTAGGAGAAGCTTTTCCCCACTAGCCACTCTTCACCTGTGAGATGCAAGACAGGGTTTCAGATCACAATTCTTTCTGGCTTGAATGAAAAAGAATCGTGAATTATTTTATGAAGCAGGGAAGGTTACACACCACCATGCCTTCTTCTAAATGACAGTATTGATCTCCTTGCTGTTTTCAACAAAGGTGCATTCCCCATTCTCTGTAAGGGTAGTGATTTCCACAGACGAGGTTATTGACTTCTGTCTGGGCTGTGTGCTATTGTCTTTCAGTAAACCTAGCCCTTTTGATTTGTTTTTCTACCCAGTTCCACTCTTGTCAAGTGTTACAGGACCTGTCAGGGAGTTGACAGAAATCTGGACTGCAGTAGGAATTACCTGCAAGGTCCTGAGCTTTATGTGAAAGGAAAAATGTACATGCCTGTCAAGAAATCTCCCATGCAATTTCAAAAATAGAGCAAAGTGAGAATAACACATTTGTTTGGAGGAGAATCAGACTGAGCGAGCACCTCAGATCTTTAGGCAGAGGTAGGCAAAATCTCCAGTTCTTCCTCTGTGCTATCTTTATTTGCTGACCTCTTCCCTGATTATAACCTTTTGGGCTGATTTTCTCACCTGCATCCATGCTCAGGGTAATCAAAGACCCAGCAATGATAAGCAATGAAGGAAAAGGCAACAAAATGAACTAATCTGGTGCTGCATGATCCTGTAGAAGACAGGGAGATTGGGGAGGAAGACCATTGATATTTTCTCAGCCAGGAGAGAGTTCTGATGAAGCAAACTGTATCAGGGAAGTAGGTCATGAATTTCTTCTGAGGAAGCACATTCACTCTGTATGATACACTGGTAGCTCCTACACACTATGTCCTGAGAAATTACTCATCCTTATTTCATATCTCCCTACCACTAGGGAAAAGCTGTGAGATTTAAAAATACTGCACTGTGGGTAACGTTCAGAGTTGAGGGAATTGGCTCATTTACAGCCAGATTTGGCTGCTCTCTTTAATTTTCTGAAAGACAGGTCAAGCATCAAGAAACTCTACCATCATCTTCTTCTTTTCTACACCTTCTATATCAGGAACTGCACTCCCAGCAAAACACTTCAGCAGTTGCACCTCATCCTTCCAGTCCCAATTGCAGGCTTCTTACAAGGTAGTTCAACATGCCTTTTTGTTTTTAATGAAACTGAAACCAAGACCTGTCTCAGGTTTCTGAAACTCATATAGTCCCCCCAGGCTACTTCTGCAGCACCTCCAGGGAAAAAGGGAAGACAGAAATTAGGGCATGGTTCTGTGAAACAACACACTGTAATATTTCTCAAGCCAGGGAACATAAATATATATCTGGGCAGGTGGAAAAACAATTCTCAGTACAGAAATGTCTTTATTATGCCTTCAGTTTCCTATTCGCTTCAGCAACTTCAATTAAAAATTGTATTTTTTGTGTTTTCTACAGGCAGCTGAAGTTCTAAAATTAATTCTGTTTATTCACAGTTTCAACCTATGGAGAAAAAGCAAATGAAAATGTTTGATACTGCTATGGTATCATTTTTCCCTTAAAAACTAAAAAGGACAAACAGTGTAAAATAACAGTTCCATTGCTGCTGATACATAAATGCCCATCTTTTGCATATCAAAATAGAAATACTCAAAAGGCTTATTTTGCAAGCTATCATTAGCCTCATTTTATGGATAGGCAGTCTGAGTCAGTGGCAAAAGTATCAGGAACTTACAAGTTTCCATACTGAGATGTAGTAGAAGTAGAAAGAAGATTTAAGAGATCTGCAGCAACTCTAATGTTCTGCCTGATAAGCTGCAGTGCCTTACAGCTCTTAGCAGAGAAAAAAATGCTGCTCTAAAAGACAGTTTGACCTGTACATTCCAGAAATCACAGATTATGACATTTTTGTGGGTTTCTCATATTTTTAATTTCTAATGGTAGTATTTTTGGGAGACAATACCAATGCCACATAACTTGTTTCCTTTGATAGGCAAGAAAAGCCATCAAAAGTATTTATTTATTTGGAGGACATTCTCCCTGTGTTTCTGTCATGAGGTCCTCATGAGATCTACCTCATTGCAGCCAGAAGTACAATAAAAAGGAGTAGAGGCAGTTATTTTCAGGACATCTCCTGGGCACCAGCTACTCTGGAACTCCAGCTTCCTAAAACTTGGCTTAGTTTAAGCACAGTATTACAGCTTTCTTCACCTTGCTTTCAGTTTCTGGTAGAATGGCTTGGAGTTTGCCCTAACAAGCAATTAACATGTATATTCCACTAAGATAAATTAAAGTAAACATACTTTTCTGGCTTTAGTTCCGATGATTCGCTATTGTTTAGCCATTAGCATTTCTGCTTTGAATTTGAAATAAGTTGGGTATTGTTCCGTGAAGTTATGAAAAAATAATAAAATAGGACATTCTTTTTTGTTTGTTTTTGGTAGTAAATTCTCGGTTTCAAGGCCTGGCAGTCAGAGACCTAGCTAATACTGTTATTTTAATTTTCTTTTTTATGTCTGGCTGGACCTGCACATTTTATATTACATAAGTGATTTCTACAGGATACTGTTAGAACAGAGCTATCATATACTTACAAGAAACCAGAAAGAGCTATAGTTGTACTAAATTTCTTAGGATGGGATGTTAAATAAAAGGCCCTTAAAAACCAGTATCCTGACCATTTGTTTCAGATTTTCAAGATGTGGTTTATTGTATATTTGGTTATATCAGTTAAGCCCACATTTCTGCAGACAAGAAAGGTAAACATGCCAACATGTTACAATTCTGTGTGCCTTCCTTAATTTGAATGGCTTCCTAGGCAGGTTTGCATGTGCAAATGCACTGTCTTGCCACCTCCAAATTCAATATGAAAGACGAGACATAGAATGTAGCCGGCATGCATGTAAAAAGCAAGATTTGAAAACAATGGAGCATTTCTTGTAGTGATGCTGAAGTGATTCTGTTTCCATACATGCAAATATCGCAACTGAAAGAAATCGAAGGGTATTGGAATCTGATTAGAGTAAGTATACTTTTTAGAAAAAATATTTGGATTAAATCTGAGGTCTTTTAAGCCTGGTGCTAAATATAAATGTCAATATTTCACTTACTTTTTTTCTTTATGTGTCTCTTTTGTCTAAAGAAGTCTGATCCAGTACATAGTAACATACATTTTATCAGCTAACACGTGTGTGAGTGTCCCAGTAAGCAGCAGCAAAAAAAATGTATTTGTCCGAGAAAAAATGGCTATTTGACTGAAATGTATGGCTTTAAAGAGGAAAAGAAGGCTTTATTTCATAAGAAAGGTTTTACTACAAAAGGAAGGAAGCCTAGAAGCAAAGGCTGAGGTTGCAGGGAGTTAGGTCTCTAACCCCAGGACAAACAGAAGACAATGATCAGTAAGTGACCATAGGGGAGAGAGGGATCCAGAGGACTTTGTAGCCCTTGTTAGTCATGCAAACCGTGGGAAGATAGCATTAATGTTTCTGTTGCAGTCAATATTCAGTTGCTTACACAATGCTGTGAGGTTGCTTGCACAGAAAGGAGCTGCAGTAGCAGGGCCTTTGATGTGCAGCTGTTAGCCCATCATTCACACTCTGAGGCCTGATGAGTTGGTTTTATACCTAGTGACCACAGACTTGGCCTTCTTCCAGTTCAGAGGAGGTTTTGAAACTGGGCTTTTGCACCATGGGTGTGCTTTGTTATTTCACGCTTTGCTCCAGGTGGTTTCCCACAAGCTACACCAGATTTCTGTGTGTGGCCTCCTTCTGAGGTATGGCATGATGCAGACCACAATCCACAGCTCTCCTGGGAATGGTAGAAGGATACCTCTGGGGTGTCAGTAAGACCTTTCCCAACTCCTGACAACAGATGAGCTTAATACCCCACGGTGTTTTAAAAGCACTTAAATCCCTCCAGTTTTCAGCCCACAGTGTGAAGCGTTGAGCACCTCTTCAATAACGTGAGATACTCATTCTCCTAATGGAGCTGTTCTACTTTGAATAAGTGATCTTAGTTTAAGCTTATATTAATTTAGCAGGCTGAAATGTGAGTCACTCAGGACGTCATCACAAGGGGTCAAGGCTCTCCTTCAGTAGTGAGCAGTTTCTGTAAGGACAGAGCTAAGAATTGGGAAAAAACAGCTTGTACTACATGGTTGTGATTAACCATTACATACCTGTCCCAGCTCTGAGTCCCAGCCCAGGCTTAATCCCCTGCACTTAATTCCTGTGTCGCAGGGAGACAGTAAGACTTCTAATTTCTCATGTATCTTGCAAAACCAAATTGTTTAAGGAGTGCTTAGTCCTGTACATAAGGAAGTATATTAAGTTAAAAAATTAGCTGTGGTTAGATTTAATTCCTTCAAAGATGATTGCTTGAATGCTTGTGCTTCAAAAAGCTGGCAATCCAGGACTGCTCTGAGAAGAGATAGAGAGGACATATGTATGCACTGAAGTGCATACAAAGACCAAGACATAGGACTGATTCCAAGTAACTCAGCAGAAGATCATTGGATCAGATTTCTGTTGGCAAAATGGCAAAAAAACCTGTTGCTTGTAAGTTGGCAAGTACCTGACACCACTCCATAAAACATTACAGATCTGACTTCTCAAATGGCTTCATTTGCAGATGTCAATATATAATTTCTTTTAAAAATATTAATTAAACCAATCAGTAATTAATATAATTTGCTGTTATTTGACAGCTGTTTTTTATTAAAATTACCACCAAATATCTTAGCTGGAATTAAATATATCTAAAATTTTAGCTTGTTCTGGTTTAAGATAATGTATGGCATCAGAGTTCATTAATATTGTAGTGATGATGTCTGAACTAATCATACAACATACCATGTGAATCCCTCGTATCTGAAGATCAAATCTGAATCTTCTTTGTGTCCTCCTTTTGGTCGTTATTGTGACTGCATCTATAATTTTAATAGCTTTCCACACCAAGAATATTAGAATGAAAAATACTTCCCATCACATAGACAGTTTTTTTTACCTTCATTTAATAGTGATTTCAGCCTCAGGCTCAAGAAAGCATTCCTGATGGAAATGACAGTGGATGGGGCTCTGAGCAGCCTTGTCTGTTGGAAGGTGTCCCTGCCCAAGGCTGGGGACTTGGAAGTAGATCATCTTTGAGGTCCCTCCCAACCCAGCCCATTCTGTGACTCTGTGTTTCTGTGAAAGCTAACAAGGCTACAGCTGAGGTTGCTCTGTGTTAATTCTGTAAAGTTTTGTTAGACACAAATGGTTGCTGAGGGTTTTATACGTTTGTCAGCCTGGTCGTTTTATACAGTTCAACCACCTTCAATCTAGTGAGTCTTTAATTTGTTGTTTTACTATTAGAGGAAAATTACTCACCAGGTGTGAGATTTTGGTTCACGAGTCTGCATATAAAACTGTCTCTTGATAGTGAACACAGCATAAACATTACTGTTCCCTTTAAAAATAATCCCCTATAATAATCATCAAAATGCTGCAATGTTGTTAGCATGAATGTAAGTTTTAGGTTCTTACTGTGGAGTACTATAATATATTTCAAAAGGATCTGAAATAGTAGTAATTCTTATTTACAGACTAAGTATGAAACAACATGAAGATTGTGAGAAATAGTTTACTTTCAATCCTGTTTCTTCATTTTTCTTGATTTTTCTAAGAAGAAATCTGCATTTACTTGAATGTATAGGGAAATGGAGATGGGGCAGATATTTCCAGAGGCTGCTGCAAGCCTCTGGCACAGATGCAGTTCAGACACTGGAGCTCCTGAAGAAAAAGTGCAATTCAGAGCTTTCATTGAGGCCTCTAAGGTTTGAGTGGTTTTGTGGTTCCCTGATAGATTACACTTATACAGATAGATAGGAATTTAACCAGAATGACACCAAAAGAATGGAGGGAAGGAGGTACTTCCAAGCCTCACCTGTAACATGTGGGAAGATGTAGTTTTCACAGCCTGTGCCTGCAAATGCACCCATCCTAAGGCTGTCATGTAGCCTTAGAAACAAGTAGTGGATTAAAATTCTAGCAAATATTTCTGGTCTGTTTATACCCCCTTAGTCTTTTTTTTTTTTTTATTTACTAGTGCCACTGCTAATGGAAAACATGCAGTGCATCTAGAGGGAGGTGCATTTGGGTGCAGAACTGTTCCCCAGGAGGCTGGTATGTTTATGTGGCATAACCTAGCATTTGAGCATTAGTTTCTCAGTAGAAAGCAGCTGCACTTACTCAGCATGCCTCCTGCTCCCAGCCTGGGGTGTGACACCACAGTCCTTCAGAAAACTAATGGTAGTCACTTTTGTACTCTCCAGTAAAATGAAGAGTTTTGTTTCAATGCCTCCATTAAAGGGCCAGGAAAACTGGGCTGTAGGTTGCGGCTGGTCTGAAGTTACCAGAAAGCACAGGAGTGATTCCATTTAGAGTTTTCTACCTCATAAAATTTTCTACCAGAATATTCTTCAAATGATTACACTGACTCAGGTACTATTAATACCAGAACCTCAGGTAACTTCTGTTAGGGCTCTAACAGGAGCACAGCTGCAGTGCAGTGCCTGGGATGACCCTGCCATAAATGGTACACCTGCTCAGCACTGTATTTAGGGTTTGCTGGATCACGTCAAAGTTCTTTTTTATGGTGTTTTGCTCAAGTAGTCAGGAGGATAATCCCTGATACAAGGTTATTTACATAATGTCTTTCACAATGACAGATGAGAGGTATAAAAAATGTATTTTCATTTTAAAGTTGAACCAGTCATTATTTAACTATAGTGCAGTGGAGAGAGAACAGCATAAACTGTACCAGAGAAGCAGAAAAGTACATAGAATAATTCCAAAACAAATTTAGTTGATTATAAAATCATACATAATAATGTTGACATTTTACTATTGTTAATGAAGAGCCCAGCCATTGATCTTTGCTTAGGCAACTGTCTATTGAATCCACTGGACTTACATTTAGAAAAAGTGGAGCCTAATGAATTCTAAGTAATAATTTCTGTACAAGGTAAAAGCTCCTCTGAGAGAAATTTATGAGATTTCAATGTCAACTTGAATGTGAAGAAGCTTTCCAATTCAGCATGATATAAGTTATTAACCTCACTTGAATGAAGAAGGAAAATAATACTATATTTTGTTTAACCTCTGCAGCTTCAGAATTTCAAAATTACAGGGCTCTATGAATAGATCAGAACAGTAAAAGCTTCAAAATTTTCCCCAGCTACCTCATTATGTGAAGCAACATAGCCCTCTCTGAGCGGAGCTAATAGGTGGAATGATCACAAATCAAAAATAAATTTAGATTATAGAAATACTGGATCATTTTATTTCATTGAATCAATTATTATATAATTCTAGTTGCTGAATATATTAATTCCATTCTTATGACTCCTTGATGTGTACCCTGAATGGAGCTATGGTGGGATCTGAATGGGCAGCCAGGCAAACGCAACTTTCCCCTAAAGCCTCTCTATTGGAGGAGCTTCTTGAAGGAATTGGATGCTGTGACTTGTCAGAAACTGGGTCCTGGGCTATATGAACTATCACAATTCCTACATTCCTCTGCTTCTCCTGAGCAGAGGACAGACATTGACTTGTTCCTGTCCCCCAGCTCTTTGTCAGTGCTGCTCTTTGGAGGGTGCCAACTGCTTGCCATCAGAGCCAGCGTGGTAGTTCAGGAGTTATCCCTAGGCTGCTGCAGGCAAAAATCAGCCAGGTTGGTTTGCACAATGTCAAGTGTGGTCTGAGCTAACTGGATTTCCCTGGAAGGGTTAGGAAGTGTTGGTCCACTGCTCTGGTGTCTGCCCTGGGGCTGCAGCATCTGGCAGGGTGAGCCACTGGAGTGCTGTGTGCTAACATAGCTGAGTTCAGCAACGTGTCCTGCTGCTTCCTGCTTTTATAATCAGTGAAGCAGGCTTCATCATCATCAGTTATTGATTTTCAGGGTGTTCTTCTGCTGAAAGAATTTAAAACAGCTTCTCATTATGACAAGTGGTTTAAAAATAATGAATATTTAGATATTATTTACAAACATGCTCATTTACATTTTTAGGGGACTACTATATTTGCATTAGCATTACTTTACTGAGAGATCTTTCTGATTCAAATCAGGATTCTGATACTGTTGGTTCCTCTCCACATTTAAGTACTCCTCATTAACACAAGATCTTTGCTGAATACATGTAAAACCAGGAAAGACTTTTTAAAAATCATATTTTAAGTTAAGTAAGAACTGACTCCTGTGGACCAAGTACTTAATGCAGAATTGATCTGATGGCCACAAATTTGAAAAATTGTCAAAATATTGCATTAATTTCCTATAACACTATTGTCTATGAAGTTGTAGGAAATTACAATCATATTTTTACAAAATGTTTACAGACAGGGAACTACAGAAATAAATTTCTTTTTAAAGTGTATATTTAGAGCACCACAATCAGTTTTTTAATCCTGATTTTTTTAAGGGAAATGTCTCCTGTGCCCCAGTTTAAGAACTGACTCCAACAAACCTTTACCTTTATGCGGAGATACTGAAATTGGGTTTGATCAATTTCTACTCAGTATTTCCTTCTTCCTTGCCCCACTGTTCAGTCAGTGGACAGCTACTGGGGCAAAGACAACAAGAATAGAAGACAGCAAAGCAGCTTGTTGTTCTGCAACACTGATCCCTGCTGGTATAAGCCACAATTTCAATTTGCTTTTACATGTGAGGATAATCTCAACCTGTGACTAGTGGAACTCAATAATACATGAGTCAATACCATGCTAAGTATATAGGATATTTTTAAATTACTTCTTTTGAATGCCTTTGTATTTTTACTACTAGTTAGTACTATGAGAGACAGTACATCTACTTGAAATTTTCTAAGTCATCATGGTAAAATACAGCTCAGTATGGTACCCTTAACAGTAATTTCTGTAACAGAAACACAGTATCTGTTTCCCTTCCTGGTAATTTCAAAGTCATTACACTACTACCAGACTTACTTTTAGAAAATTCAAGTCCTGAGGATGCTTTTTGCATAATGAAAAATTTAATCCCTACTTTTCTGTAACTACTTAGGGCCTATTGGGAGAGAAGTATGGGAACATCCGAATACCGGGGGAAGTTGAGTCAGCAGAATTTGAAATGATCCTGGATGCTGCTGTAGAGGCCAAGCTAGAGACAAGGATTTTAGAAGAGTGGTACTGCAGGGATGAGAACGCAGTGCCACCAGCATATTACCTCAGACCAAAATCAGAAATGCTGAAGAACTACCAGAATACGGTAAGTCACAGGCACCTGCTCACAGAATTTTGCTCTATCCGTTACAGTGGCAGGCAGTGCCCAAGGCCAGGCACTTGCTGTTGTCTTTGAATTAGGTTCTACAGCCCTGTCCACACCTGCTGCGGTGCTCCTTCCTGTACATGGTAAAGGAGCAGCTGCAAAACACCAAAGGAGCATGACTCCTGCATTGAGGTGCTCTCTGACAGCTAGAGCAAGTGAATTTGGATTATCTGTGACCTATTAGGGCTAGTGGGACAGCTGTGCAGATTTCTCTTCCCTGATGTTGTAACATGGGAAACTCATGCTCTTCTGCTTTTTACTGTGCATTTGCTACATTTCAATGAACAGGATGTGCAGAGGAAATACATGTTTTCCCTTCTATCCCCATAGAAGAAAACTCTTAACAGTCAAACAAGTGGTTAGCACTGTCCTGAGTCAGATATCATACTTTTAACTTATTAACCGTATTCTAACATAAGATTTTTCAACACTGTTAATTAGCATTTTTAAAGCAGGCATTTGTTTTTAACTGATGACGATAAAAACTGTATCTATTTCTCAGGGCTCAGTTCCACCCTCCTACAAATCCAGTATATACATCAGGACATATTTTAGTGTAGAAAAAATTAAGTCCTTAAAAGAGTTTTCACTTAATTTTGAGTGCATATTGTATTATTGAGGGGTTTTGTTATTAAATCTTTGTACTTTTCCTGAAGCTACTGACTAACATGGGACTAAATGAAAAGATGTTCATAATTTAAATTACTTAATGTTCATAACTTAAAATAACTTTAAAAGACGTTCATAACTTAAAGCTGTAACATAGACGTAACATAATTTAAAGATGTAACACAGAGTTACATCTTATAGAAAGTAATAAAAGATACTCAGCTCTGTCAAGAAAGAGTTGCTAGGGAATTTATCCTGGAGATGCCACACTCCAAGAAAACTGGAGACCCCTGAGATATTTCACCAGCAGTAAATAAAACCTAGGTGCTTTAGAGGAAGCACCAGCATGGCATGTGAAAGATACCATCTGAAGGGATTAGTGAATTTATATTAGAGTTCCTCTCTGATGACAGTTAAGATTAGTGTTACTATAGCAATGAATGAATGAACATAAGGTCACATATAATGCTGTATATTTAAAATATGGTAGCTAATAGAAGGCACTTAATTACAGGTACCAGGAACCTCATTTTCAGTTGTGAGATCCAAGTTTAAATTATTATCATTATTATGTCTCATTGAAGGAGCGACAATTTTAGCAGTATTGCTGCTGCTTTATTATGGTTATTTCAGGCCTGGTTCTCAAAACCCTCTTTCTATATAGGTGTTATAGGCCTTATGCTTGAAAAATATTGCATTAGCTGCCTACACTAGGGATTAAGAAAATACTCCAAGGAGCTAACTCTTAAAATTCTAAAGAGGAATACACTATGATTATCTGCAGTATAAAATGTTTAAGTTTTATTGATTTTTGTCAGTGTATGTGTTTCTCTGTTACCATGTTATTTTTGGCCTTGAATATTAGACTTCTACTTTCTGAAGTTCTATATTTATGTATTGCACCTACCTTTTAACTATGGATATTTTTAAAAGATGGAATCTTCTTCAAATTCTATGAATGAGAACAAATGGCAAGACATATCAGAAGAGATTAAGAAGATTTTTAAGACTGCTGTGAAATTGCTGTATGAGAAAGGAAAAATGAAACACAGCCAAGCAAAGAGATATCTTTCCTCTGGTAAAGTTCACACTAACAATTTCTATGTATTCATTTATTGTCTTTTCTGTCAGCCTTTCCAGAAACATGAAAATATATTTATGTTGGCATTTCTCATATAATTAAAGGGGGAAAAAATGTTTGTTGTGCTTCCTTGAGACTAAAACCTATACAAAATCACTCAGAAAATTCTCTGTGTTTGTTTTTTTCTGTTTTTACAGAGAGCAGAGTTTGAGTGTGCCTGTTGGGGGTAGGGCACATTCTTGAACTGTTTATAAAGAAAAGTTGACAGAGACTCTGTGTTCTCTTTTCATCCCCAGCCATTGAAGATGAACTTGATTTTGCCTTGGGTAAACAAACACCAGCTTTCCTAAAGAAGTGTGTTTGCTACATCAGGAAAATTGCCAACATTGAGCGTTTCGTTAAAATTCCAGAGATGGGAAAATACATGGACGTGGTACATAAAGCTGGGAAGTTTCTACGGGATCCTGAGGCCCATGAGAAACTGATCAAGCTCAGGGATGAATTCATTCCTACCATTGTCGCATCGTCCAATCTGAGAGTGTACACATCTGTCACCCACTGTGACATGAAGCTGGGTTACTCCCAGGAAGTGGAGAGCCATTACATTGAAGGACTTGGTAAACAGTTCTATGAAGACATGATTGATATAATCCAAGCTACAGTGCAGCAGAACTTTGACACGGAGACAGACATGCTGTACGATGAAGTCCTTCAACACTCATCACTATGTAAAACGTACTCCACTTTTTATGAATATAGATGTGAGGCATTAAACATTGTTCACAAATATGTTTTACCTAGAAAAATAGGACACATTAACCCTCTTATCATATATGGAGGACCTTGCACAGGGAAGACTCTTCTGTTAGCTGAAGCAGCGAAAAAGGTAAATAAGTACCTTGCATACTAAAGTCATGTTGAGAGCATTACTATGTGTAAAGGCCAACTTAGTTTAATTCTTTCTTTTCTCAACAGATCTATCAGCCCTCAATATATAAAATAAAAATAATAACATATATATTCAGCATACTATTGTACACATATTCAGAAAAATATTACCTTTCAATAATAACATGTCTGTATTATGCTTAGGCAAAACAAATATAGTTTATTGAAACTCTTAAAAGTCTAATAGGAATCAATATATTCTGAATTAACAATGTATATTTTAGAATTAACTCTTTCCTTCTTGTTCCTCTGAGGCTTTATGAATCCACAGCCATTTAAACATCTTATTCTGGTTTTAGTCTTAAACACAAATGCAGTATATCTTTCCAATGCCATCCTTCTTATGAGAACATGCCACCTCATGTTCTCATAAGAAACTATTCCAGAATTATTCTAATACACCGGCTACAAATCTATATGTAATAAGCTGCAAAAATATCCATGCTTACTTACCTGGTGTATGCTGTTTAAGTCATTGAGCTGAGTACTACAGGGAAATGAATGAAACACTTTGTGCAAGGCAGGATGAGATGCAGAAGACCAAGCTGGCATCACCAGACCTAATTCTGCAGATGACAGTCACAACTTTGAGTTTCCAGCAGGGTGGTCAGAGAATTTAGCATAGTGAGCTGGGAAACAGCCTTATCAGCCAGAAGGAAATGAAGAAGGGGACAATACTGTCTAAATCTCTGTATCTACTTCCTGTGGAGTCACATTAGCTGCGTATATGAAATTGGGATTTGCAACTCAAGATCTTGTTTCATATCTGAGTACATAAGTCAGCCTAGAGACTCTGGTTCTGCTTTTCTTTTAAACTACTACTAACATAAAGTGAGGTGAAGAGATGTAGAACTGAGTGTGTTAGCCTCAGACAGGGGAGATTTAAAGAAGTTACATTCCTCACTGGCTTGGAGTGCTCTAACCAAGAAAACTTCAAGAGATAGGTACTTTTTTCTTTTTGTGGCAGTGTTTTGGAGTAAAAGTCACAGGTACACCAGGGAAAAGTGTAGGTCTGGGAGCCAGGGATCTGTACTCTGATCCTTGTTCTCTAGAGACATGTCTTTATATTCAGTTAGAACCAAAGCTAAACAGGTTTAGGTGGTAGGCTGGTGTGCCTGACCAAGGATGACATCGTATAGTGTCTAAGGAAGTCTATTTATAAGAGAACCTATCTACTTACTTTCAGAGGTGAGACTCAGATTTTGTGAAGAGTACCCTGGGATTTATGGTGTACATTCTAGTCATATCTCCTTTAATGTAAGCCTTTTTGTGCTAAACAAAGATGATACATGATTTGAATTTCTTTCAGTGCACCCATCTTGAACTCTGCCAGTGAAAGCATTTCTATTCAACCAGTAGCATTTTTAAATGTTTATTCATATATAGACTATCACTGTTTATAAACTCTGTTACTGTGCTTCATTGAGACATAAACTAAATTATGCTCTATATTCTAGGCCTATTCCTGGTTGCAAGAAGAGATGGGACCAGATTCTGACCCCGTGGTAGTTATAAGATTTTTGGGATCCACTGAAACAAGTACAGATCTGAAGAATATACTTCAAAGCATTTGTGAACAACTAGCAGTCAACTATCGCTGCCTTGTACAAAGTTACCCAAAAAAGATTCATGACCTTCGGGACTTGTTCATAAATCTCTTGAATGAGTCTTCATTTCACAGGCCACTGGTGATTATATTTGATGCTTTAGAACAGCTAACAGATAGTGATGATGGTAGGAAGCTCTGGTGGCTTCCCATTCATCTTCCACGTTCAGTACGCATAATTTTGTCAACACTGCCAAACAAGCATGGGATCCTGCAAAAACTGAGGTGCCTTATTCATGAAGAAAGCAACTATATTGAATTGACTGCAAGGGACAGAAAGATGTGTAGTCAAGTACTGAAACATCAGTTGCTGCGAGTTAAGAGGAAAGTAACATCAGGGCAACAAATCTATGTCAATGAGGCATTCTCCAAGTGCACACTGCCTATGTTTGTGAACTTAACCTTCAGAGAGGTCAGGCACTGGAGATCTCACAAGGATGTGGATGAGTCCTCCCTCTGTGTTACTGTCCATGAAAGCATAGAGCAGTTGTTTTGGTCACTGGAAAACAAGTGTGGGTCAAGACTACTGTCAAGAGCACTTGGCTACATCACTATGTCCAAATCTGGCCTGAGTGAAATGGAACTGGAGGATATTTTAGCCCTTGACAACAGTGTTATGTGTGAACTGAATGAGAGAGTCAGAGAGAGTAACCCATTGAGAATTCCATATATTTACATTGCAAGACTTAAGGAGGGCTTACAGGGGTATTTAATAGAGCGACAGGTGAAAAATGTAACACTGCTTCTTTGGGCAAATAGGCACTTGCAACTAATTGCCCAGAAATTGTACCTGCACAATGAAGAAGAGTTGCGCGAGATGCACACAGTCATGGCAGAGTATTTCCTTGGTGTTTGGTCAGGTGGACGAAGAAAACCTTTTTACAGCAATGACCAATATCTGAGTGGTTGTTCTGAGCATGACAGAAGAGGCCTGAACGAGGATGAAAAGCACTGCGTGGACCAGGCGGCTTTTGACAGGCAGGCTCCAGATCAGCCGTGGGTCTTTCAGTGTAACCCATTGGAACCTGATATCTTTTTTATTAATCACAGAAAAATGACAGAGCTTATTCATCACTTAACAAGATGTGGAAGAACTGATGATCTCCTGTACGGAGTCATCATGAACTTCAGCTGGCTGTACACCATGATTAGAATAGGGCAGTTTGATAAAGCACTTTCTGACATAGAACTAGCTTACACTTACTCCCAAGAAAAGGAGCTGAAGTTTTTGGCCAGTACCCTCCGTAGTATAAAGTTCAAAGTAGTAAAATACCCAGGTTCACTCTCTGCTGAATTGCAGCAGAGGCTTCTCCCAGTAGTAAGTTCATTGCCCAAACTCAGACATCTCCTCCTGGAATGTGACAAGGATGGACCCAAGTACTGCTCGATCGTCCCTTTGCATTCCTCCATGGATGTGACTTACAGCCCCGAGCGCCTGCCACTGTCATCCAGCTGCATGCATGTCACTGAGATTTTGCCTACATTTAGTCCCAGCAGAATTATTGCTGCTTTAGAAAATGGTTCCATTAGCACTTGGGATGTAGAAACCCGCCAGTTACTGAGGCAAATTACAACAGCTCCGTCTGTTATCTTAGGGATGAAGCTTACTAGTGATGAAAAGTATCTTGTAGTAGCTACAACAAACAACACTCTTTTGATATACGATAACATAAATTCCTGTCTTCTTTCTGAGGTGGAAATTAAGGGGTCAAAACACTGTGGGATTGCAGGGGACTCCAGTTTTATAAATGGATTTACATTATCAGTCAACCATGCGCTTGCTTGGCTGGAGGCCAGTAAAGATGTTACTGTAATAGATCTGCTTTACGGTTGGCCTCTCTACCACTTCCACTGCTGGTACGAAGTGACCTGTGTGCAGTGTTCTCCAGATGGAGTTTATGCATTCTGCGGGCAGTATTTGAACACCGCAACCATTTTCCACTTGGGCAGTGGAGAGAAGCTGACCACCGTGACCTCTGAATTTTCAAGTGGATTTGTGAAATTCCTTCTCATTTTGGACACAGCCCAAGAAATGGTGATGGTGGACAGTGAGGGTAGCCTCTCTGTTTGGAATACAGAGGAAATCGCAAAACCCCAGCTTACAGATGACTTTGACTGTAGAAGAGAAGACAGCGAAGTTGTCAGCATAGAGCTTTCTGAAGACCAAAGTGCAATTTTAATTTGTAAGGCTCTCAGCATTGAACTTCTTGACACTCGTGTGTGGAAGGTGGCTGAAAAGTTTAGAGCTAAACACAATGAGCGCTTTATATCTGCCGTGTTGTCCAAAAATGGCAACTGTATAATTGCTTCAATGGAAAATACCTCAGCCATTTTTGTTTGGAGACGAGATACTGGACAGTGTATGGCAAGCTTACAGGAAATCTCAGGAACTATAGTCAGGCTAATTAAATCAAATCATCATAACATGCTGCTATCTTTATCCACCAGTGGTGTCCTTTCTATTTGGGATATAGACATCATAACTGCTATGTCCAATATTGACAAATCTGGCAAACCCATCCAAAGACTGGTGTTGCCAGCCAGAGGTGAATTAATATACACATTGGATGGATCAGATTCCGTCCATAAGTGGAACTTCAGCACTGGATTTATTGAAGCTGTGTTCAAGCATGAAGGTATTGTTGAAAACTGTGTGCTGACCTCTTCTGGAGAGATAATGGTTACATCAGATGATAAATGCAGCCAGTATGTGTGGCACACAGTTAGTGGTGAAAATATCTTTCGCATTAATGGACAAAAAATCTCAGAGCTAATGATTACTCATAATGATCAGTTTGTAGTCTCTCTCTGTGAGCAAAATGCATCCAGAGTTTGGCGACTGGCTACAGGACATAGGGTTTGCAATATTTTAGTTGCCTTACAGAATGCATTTATAACAACTGCAAATACATTTGTAGTTGGAATGGCAAAGAACAAAGTGTTGGCAGTGAGTCTCTGGACAGGAAGTATAACAAAGAAGTTTTGCTGTGATGATGGTGCAAGCATTGTGGATATTAAGTTGATACCAGACTGCCCAGATATTATAGTGTTTATAACATCTACTGAAAGTGTGAACATCTGGAGCCTAACAGAGGAAGTTATCTGCAGACGTGTACAATTGCCTACCAATTTCTTAAAAAAATTGGAAGACTTTGAAATATCTCCAAATGGGAAGCTAGGAATTATAACCCGTGGTGATGAGAACATCAATGTTCTTGATTTACACAGCGGAAAACTCCGTGTGGTTCACGCTCCGGGTGTCATCTGGCGGCAGAGGCTGTCTCGTGATGGCCGCTACCTGGTGTACATTTGTTGTCGTGGGGAGGAAGATGATGACAATGGTGCAGTCTCTAGTTTAATAGTAATGAGGCTAGCAGATGGCAAAAACATCGGTGCCTGTTCTCTTTATAAAACTCCCACTTTTCTTGCACTCTCACAGAGACATTTAAACATTATTATTGGATTTGATGATGGAAGTATAGGTACTTACACTGTAGTGGATCGAGTTGATGCTGCACTGAAAATCAAAATTGCTACTTCAAACAGCCGTCAGATTTTCAACAACGCAACACAAATGATTAGGCCAAAGTGTCACAATTACAGTTTCAAAGTGACTGCAGACTGCATTTGGAGGGAATCAACAGAAGTATTTGCAAGGGATAGCCCCATTACAGTTACAGAGGCTGAGGTGGGTGAAGCAACACCAACCAAAAGACACAGCTACTGCTATGAGAAAGTGTGCTCAGCCATAGATTGCAGAGGTTTTGCGTCTGACAACTGAGTGACCCATCTGGATGAGCTTATCTGAATAGTACACTTGCTTAGGTATGTCTTCTGAATTCACGTAAAAATCAGTGCGTTTCTTGGAAGACAGATAGAAACAGCAGAGGGCAGACCAGCTGTTTTTTCCTGTCTTACATTTCTGTAAACATAAAAGCAAACATAAAGCAAATAGGCTGCAGGGTTTTTTTTTAATTTCGGAATACAAGGTTGAGTCCAGAATTTCACCAGGGCCTTGATTAAAAATTTCTAGCAATACTATCAAAATTGTTATGCTATTACTGAAGTTAGGTGATCATATCTGTGGTTTACAGACTGTTCTAACTAGAGCTCAAGCTCTAAGTGATTGGTGAGAAGTCAGACCACTATTTTATATTCCAAGTCACCTAGATGGGTCTATAGCTAACAGTCGACTTTATACCCACTTGCAAAAATGTGTTTTTCTGCTTGATGGTGCAATGACAAGATGTCACCTGCCAACCTGGAACACTTGATACATTCCATCATCATTTTAAAAATACCTACTTTTTTTTCTTTTTAATTAGGTTTAATCTTTGGGCTGAAAGGAGTAGGTGCCAGTCAGCTGCTAACATGTCAGCATGTGAGGCAACAAGTATTTGTTCACCTCAATGAACAGAATGAAAGCTTTTTTTTTAAATTGCATGCAGGGATTTCAGGTTTCCGTATTGTGATAAAAATTATAAAAGTCCTGAGTTCTAAAGGAAGTATAGGGATTGGGGTTTTATTTTTGGTTTGGGAAAATGTTTCGTCTTCGTAGTGTGTATTAGTACAGGTCGTAATGAAAATTTTTCAAAGAGAAGGAGCATTACTGATGAACACTTAAAGACATTAATTTCTTTATCTTAAAAGGTTGCTGTCCATTTTGTTGTAAGAAAGTCTAAAGTATCTCCTATGTCTCCAAAGCAATCCTGATAGGTTTCAGACATGCCATGTATTAGTCTTTATAACATTTTCCTTAGTATTTTTTCTCTTCTTTCCCATGATAAATTCAGACCAAATGACCAAACACTCTGGGACTGTTTGTGAATCTGCTGAAATATTCCACTAAATGTAAAGACTGTCAAGAGGTCCCTTCCTAGTCCCATTTATAATGGGTTTTTCTTACTTTCACATGCATACAACCTTCACTTTCTGCTTTAGAAACTGTTCTGAGCCTTTTGTACAGTTTCACCAGTTTCAAGGCAGAAATTGTGAAATAATGACAAACATTGTAAAAAAAATTACTGTTTCCTAAGTAAAAAAATACATTGGGCAACATCTGAAAGGATAAGAAAATTTTCCCCTACTTATTTATCTTAAAGATGGTACACCCATGGAAATACTTTTAAATTATTTAAACAGAATAATCTTATTTTTAAAATCAGAATTCCATATCACAAATTACCAAGAAATGAATGCTAAGCTAGAACTTAATGTAGTGTGTGAATGTTCAATGTACAAGCCAATATAGTATATTAAGTGACTTGAATGATTTTTCCTAACTGGTTTGCAACTAATAGATCATATTGAATGTTTTTATGTAAACTTTGTATTGTTGGGAAAACCTACCCAATCAGAGATTTATATTTTCATAAATGTCAAATTTAGTTAAATTTTGTTACAGAGTTGTTAAATTAGAAATCTATTGCAGTCTTCAAACAAATATACAGTCTTGTGTATGCATTGTTTGTACTAATAAACTGTGGAAGCAGACTTGTGTGTGTCCCTTAATTTCATGGAAATTCCACTCTGGCAGAGGGACATGTGGCCTTCGCAGCTTCCTTTGGCCTATACATAAATAATTTTTAAGGACAGTATTAATAAGGAAGAATTCTAGTATTTTTCCCATTGGAGCTAACTAAATCAAGCATTCAAAATACAATGAGATTAGGTAAAAAAAAAAACCACCATGTTTAGACTATGTTTATGACTAGATTGCATACTGACAGTATGCAGATCAACAGAAATGAAGGCTTTTGTGACCAACCCAGTAAAAAGCACAAAAAAAGGGAACTGAAACCCCACTCCGATTCAGACCTGTGAAGCTGTGGGAAGAGGCACCACAGTTCCCAGGATCCTGTCCCAAAGGGAGGAAACTTCCACCTTCTTTCAAACACAGGGCATGACTTGTGCATTTTGGCCCTGAACTCTCTGTCCATAAGCTGTGTAACACTGGTAAGTTAGTTCTTTCACTGTCTTGGAATGGTAAAATGCATCCTTTATCTGCCAGGAGAGTAGCTGATTTGGGGTCGTAATGGAGTACAATGTAATCATGGAACCCTGGAATATTCTGAGTTGTAAGGGACCCCCAGGGATCATCGAGTCCAACTCTTAGCCTTGCACAGGACACCCCCAAGAATCACACCTTGTGCCTAACCTATCTCATTCAGCTTGCCAGCTTTCTGAATCAATTTCTCAGGGGTCAGACTCCTCACACTGAGCCTATACAGCAGACAGAGGGTTCTGAATGGCTTCAGGGTGCTGATACTTGTTACTGCCAAAGTGACTGCCCCACAGCCCTTCACAAATCTGTCCCCAAGTATGTGTATCCAGTGGCACTGAGACAAAGTGCTTTCTCCAATAATGAGCCATCCAAATACCCAGTGCTGTTCTACCCCTACATAGGAATAGTGCAACTTACTTTTTGTTAGGAAGCACTATTCGCATCTCTAAAACAAAGCTTTCATTTATCTTTTAGATAAAGTGCATCTATAAACAAGCTCAGGTGAAGTCTGTATTTTTTGACACAGAAGATTCTAGGAACAGGCTGTAGCTGCAAGAAAGCTTTAACAGGGAATGAGCCGGAAATTCTTAGGCAGACAAAGGTAAGCCAGAGGTCAGCTAGAAAAAATATTTTTATCAGTCATTTCCTTTGCACCACAGCTGGGGAATGCATGGCCCGTGACTTCATTTCAAACAGCCTGTGGCCATTCGACTTTTTTTCACATTATTATCAGATAACATCAAAATGTGGGTTAACATGTAGCCTGGAAAAGTTTGCATTCAGAAGGCATTCAGGTTTCAGTGGCTCCCCAGCCCTGATTTTTCCATGATGCACACTCAAGCCCTTTACCTGCAGAAATGAGAGTGCAATGAGAATTTAAAGCAAATATTGATTGCTGAAATGGTGTTTGTATGCAGAGGGGACTGTTTCCGCTTAAAATCCTGAAAGTTTGCTATTTTTCAAAAACTATTAATGTGTCTATATGATACATCATGAAACGGGTCCTCTGGGACACTTCCATAAAGCTGTTAACAACAATCTGCATTGTTTCATTTTGTTGATTAAAGATTTAAAAATACTGCTTGTAATATAAATATTAAGACTGCAAAAGGACAGACTTCTGAAATCTATTTTTATTTCTTCTAATTTTTATTTCTAATCTATTTTTATTTCTTCTTCATACTTTTTTATGCATTTTTTTAATATAGTCCTAAAATTGATCATGTAGTCATGCAAGTGTGGACTAGGACCTCTGGACAGGTTTCATTAACAAGGGTTTGTTACTAAGAATCATTAAAAAGTATTTATGCTACAAGTATAACCTACTTCAGGTTCTTGTAGCCTGTTATGGACATGACTCTTCCTAGATCATCACACGGCTTCAGGGAGAGCATTGAGCTACATTTTTTCCTGTGGTTTACCCTTCCAGCCTGGTTACATAACACCATTCCTTGCATTTTGGAGGTAGTCTCCTGACTTTTATGATGTGAATTGATGCTCTCAGTGTGGGTCTAATTCATAATCTCAATTCTCAATTTCAACAGGAAGGTCAAAGTCTGCAGGAATAGTCATCATGATCCTTCCCAAGGCAGGATGGGCCTTTGATCATGTGTTTCTCCATAAGAGGCAGTTTGAACCATCACCCTTCTGTGAAAAAGGGTCTTTCATTATCAAGGACAAGCTATACAGTGCTCAATTCACTTGAAAACAGAGGCCAATAAGCAGAAGAGTGTGAGGGAATATTTCTAGTCCAGTATAACATGCTCTTAAAATCACACGTTTCCCCAACGTGCTAATATTGTTAAAATCTGCCCCTACCAAGCTCTTCTCCCTGCCTCTGCTGTCCTGTCATCCCAGAGCTATGCTGCCCCTGCTTGCCAGGGTGGGTGAAGCTCCCATCCCAACTCAGCACTGCCCCTGATGTGTTCCCAGCCATGGCACTCTCCATTTGCAGCACCTGCTCTTTTGGTGGTAGCTCACTGGGTGTCCTCTCCAGCCTCGGCAGGGAACGTACAAAAATGGATTTAAGGCGTGTTCACATGTTCCCACTGTCAGAGCTTTCACCACATAGTACTGTATAAATAAAATCATCCGCCTGCTCTCCTACTACATCTCTGATTACACATGCATTTCAGTGCATGTGAGAAAGCTTCCAGACTAAAATAGATCTAGTTAGCATATTTAAAGTGAAATGCACAGAATTACAAGGTGAGAGATGAAGCAAAAATCCAGACATGCTGTAGCACAGATGAAAACATCCTCAAAACAACTGGATAGCTTGCCACCACTTGTTTACATTATCCCATTGCTTGCAGGTAAATTGCCCAGCAGTGCCCACTGTAATGTCACATTGACAACAGCTTTTGAAGTGATAAAGTTACCCGTTTCGGCTGCAATTTTTCGAGACAGCCTTCTATCTCAGCAGGAACATTCTCCAAAAAACCTCAGCCAAAACAGTGGACTAAGGTACAAGAATGAGATTAGAGGGAAAAGAGGATTTCTGAAGGCTGAATGTTACAACTACTTTTCCTTTGAAAAAGTGTCACGTCTGTGTTTTTGAACAAGCACTACGGACTGGTGAGGCAAGTGATCATTTCCTGCAGGACACATCTGTGAAAACCTGTCAGGCAATCAACCCGAAAAGATCCCAGCAGTTCGCACTCACAGGAAACGATTGGTTTCAGAAGCACAGCACGCTTGGGATTGCAGGGGCTGGGGCAGAACTTCTCTACTACGACAGAAATACGGGGCGCTGGTTCGAGAAATCTCAAGAATGAACAGTCTGTGGAACAACAAAAAAAATACAGTAGCCATGGAGGGGGTCTGAAAAGGATGCCATGCATCAGGAGAAGGGGGAAGGCAGTCTTTGCTTTGAGTGGCCTCCTGGCTTAAAACGCAGCTTTTCGACTGGGACATTTCTCGGCCTGTCAGCCCACCTCATTAGCCCTGCAGCCACAAGAACAATGGTAAAATGCCACAGGCAAAATAGCACGGAGCTGGCCATGGGATGACCTCCGGCCGGGCAGGACCACAAGGCCGGCCCGAGCACAGCTGTGCACAGGGCTGCTCAGGGCTGCAGGTCCGTGCGGCACGGACAGCCCTAAAGTGTCCGCATCTCCCGCCCCTCGCCTTCTCTCACAGCCCGGGGATATGTTAGCCTGCCGGGTCTTTATTTACTGACCAGAGACTCTTTGGAGAGTTTAGTGAAGGTTTTGTGCTAAGAAACTTCCCAGCGCTTCAAGTCCATTTTCAGCTAAAACTAATCATTTGCAGGAGAAAAATATTTAAAATGTGCCAAAGACCTGTTGCAGAGCTTTGCAGAACGCTAGCGCATAGCCTGCAAATGATGCTTGGTCTTCACGTTATGACATAGTTGTCTGCTTGAAATAAGAATATCCAAAGCAGCTTATATTCATTTCTTTGCTGGCACATGAGGTTTCGGCCCCTAGGTGTGCCGGCTCCTGCAGCGGGAGGCTGGGGCCCGGTGGCGCATCCGAGTCCCTGCTCCGGGCACGGGACCTGCCTGTCCCAGCCCACTGCTGGCAGGAGTTTGACAGTCTCACTTCAGCTCACTGCAGAGGAGACGAGGGGAAGTACGGCAGGGCGAATCAGCCCTCGGTGAATTTAATCCAGCACCCTCCTTCCACAGGGAAGGCGGGGATGCAGTCCCTGCAAGGCGGGGAGGCAGCTGTAAATCCGGCATTATTTAGAGTGAGAACAGCACGCCTACTCAATACAGCAGCCAAACTTCATTTAAGTGCTGCCATCAGGCTTAACACCACGAAAAAAAAAAAAAAAAAAGAAAAAAAAGAAAAACAAACAAAACTACCAATAACCACACCCTAAGGGATTTAGAGTGTACTATCGAGAAGGCTTTGCTAGCCCTGCTTTGCACCCCCCAGCTGCGACACAGGCGATCTTAGTGCCCGTTCTTTCCAGGAGGCTTGTTTTACAGTTTCCAGGTATATTGACATATGTTAAAGATCACACAAGACCCAGGTGCTTGCCTGACTTAAACCTCTCCTCCTGTACAGGGAAAACTCTCTCAACACTGGTTGTGGCAACAGAACATCTTTTATATCGCTTCTGGAAACGCCACGCTCAAACCAAAATGACTCCAGGAAACTTTCACAGGTAAATGTGACGCGATGCCTGCAAATACACCTCAGAGCTGAATTTCCCTTTAGGGAATCGCACAAAGCAGCGGGGAATAAATGTCATTGCCAGGCAACATGCAACAGAGGAACTTTCTGCCAAATCCCTCCAGCACTGTTTGTGATATGGGGAGATTTAATTTAAAGAATATGCAAATGGCAGCACGAGTACACTGACAGGCTCGGGCTTTGTTGTGGTCGTTGTGACTGTCCCGGAGGAAAGGAATTATTTGGCACGTGTTCTTCCGCTTCTCCCTTTTCTAACCCTGGCCAGAAAACGGTGAGTTCTATCAGGTTTTTACCCAGCTTGTAGGTAAAGGGTTACAGATTCTAGGAAGTATTAAATGCAAACTTTAAAGGATTTTATTTTCATCTACAGTCACATGATACCTTAATACCCAATGACACTAACTACAGCGTCTCATTAAGAGGTCATGCAAACTCCCAAGCTAAACGAGGCATTCTTACATATTTAACATTCAAATGCAGAAGCCAAGCTAAGCCATGGAAGATTGTAATCAGGAAAAGCTACACTTCCTGATCCACACAAAAGCTACAGGTAGGAAAAGTTCTTTTAAACTTGTAAGGTTGTGCTTTCTAGAGAAACTGTTTACAGAGCATATTTTGTACTCTCTTTCTTTTCTACCTTTCAAAACAGTCTAAGAACATTATCCTGAAAATATCTGATCTCACTTGTTCCACCTGTTGTAGAATCAGGATTGTTTTTACACGCAGCAATACAGTTGGCTCAGTGAAAATCCAAAGAAAACAATTTTTAAGCCAAATCTATTTTAAAAGCAATGTTTTTAAGATCTCTTAGTTATTGAAATGGTTGAGTTGGAGTATGTGGGGTAAAGGAGGAGTTAATATGTTTTTGATATCTGAAATGAAGAGATTTAGAACTCTTCTAACTTCCTTATATCATGAATTGCACATTGTTTCAGTCACACCAATCCAAGTGTATTTTAATGGATTTGACTTCCTCAATGAACTTGCATGATTACTCAAGTCACCTCCTAGAATTTTATTTAAAAATAAAATCTTACAAAAGCAAATGAAAGGCAGATGGGGAGTAGTGCAGTGTTCCATAAAAGGAGAATAAAATTGCAGAATACAGAGTAAGAGGAAAGTCAGTTAAAACCAGTCTATTTTAAATTGAGAAGTTAAATTGCATTAAAGCATATCAGTTTTCACATGGCATGATAAAATTTCACTGACAATTACTGGCAATATTGCAGGAGTTAATTTTATTTTACTCGCACTGAAGAGGCTTTCCAGGATACAGCATTAGAATTTTTATCACAAAGATCTTTTTTTATCATAATTTTTGTTAAACTGCAATTGTTTTCAGACAGTGTTCTAAATACTCAGTTTGTTAATACCTTTATAGGAATTTAGTTAAAGACTGCATTCTAGAGGGTTACAGAATCCAAATTTACTAGAGATCTCTAGTGCATCATAGGATTGCCACATCCTGAGGATTCCCGCTGCTCAAAAGCAGCAAGTGATGTTTATTGCTTTGCTCCTACAATGATTGGGTGCTGATTGCCAGTAACGTAATTTTACCACAGTTCATTCTATAAAACACATCTCTTTCTCTTGTTTTCACATAATGCTATAAGATACTAAAAGAAGTGGATAACGATAATACCTGAAGCAACTTGCTTCAGATTAGCTCTCAACTTTCCTTGGGAAAAAAAAAGGGGGGGGATTGTCATTATCGGTATTTAAAATAAGTTTGAGTCCAAGCAAGTTTACCAGTGGCACTCCAAAAAAATTGTCATTCACTTTCAGAGTGCCCATCTTGAAACATAGTGGGTCTCATGTTGAGGAGGGCTAAGACCCAAGCACAGCCTAGATCAGCCTGAGCCATGCAGTGTCTCTTTATCAAACTCATTGTACCAACGTCCTGACAGAGCAGCTCCCAGCTGTGGAGTGCAGCAATAAACCACTACACTTTAAAAGAACTGCTCTGAGTTTACTATAACTGACTTCTGAGCCTATATTATTTACAAAAATCTATTTAGAAACTGTTGTAAGTAAGGGGCTTATTTTCTAAGCTACATTTGCCTCTCAGGAGAGGAACACCACAGCTCCCAAATAAACAGGCAACCACAGGCTTTCACTGAGAGGAGCACTGCACCCAAAACATGAAAAGCAGCCTGCCATGGCCGGTCTCTTCTAAGAAATGTTTGTACAAGTTGCGTGTGTCATGGTAAACCAGCTTAGTAGCTCAGTAGTTGAATTTGCTGAACATCAGTTACACAAAGTGTCTTTGTAGGGTGGAAGGTACAATGAACACTGAAGTTACTCTCTGACCAGAAAGACAGAGGGGCCGTTGAATGAGAGGGAGCTTTCCTTAACTCCTTTCCTAAAGGAAGGAATACAAAGCATTCTAGTAGTTCAGATATCTTTTTATGCCCACAATTTTACTCTCAGTGCAGAAATTTGTACTGCTTTAATTATTACCTTTTTTTTTCTGATGAAACAAATGAACCTATTTTCTTGCTTTGTCACATCAATATAGAACCAAATGTAGTGTTGTTTCACACAAATCAAATCCTTCCTGCTCATAATCAAAAGAAGAGAGAGGTTCTTGGAAAATAAGATAGTTGGAAACCTAAGGGAGAATTTTTCTCTAGAGTTTTAGGGAAAGCCAAGCAAATATAAAAATCAAAACACTGTCAGAAGTTTAGAAGAGTTTTCTCTCTACCCCAAAGCTAAGACAAACATTGATCAAAAGGCAATCCAGATCTTCTGGCTTGCAGATCTCAGAGAATTTGTACCACATTTAAGGCTAATATTGAAAATCAACCCGATGATTTTTGCACAGCTCTAGGTAGGTGGGAAGATAGAGCAAATCTTCCAAGTGAAGGGAATCATGACTTCCTTCCTTGGAAAGCCTGGTTAAAAGTGGTTCCCTGTGCAAGGCAAACATTTGTGAGTGTCGAGGCCCTTCTCTAACCACACTTCTCTAACCTGATTGCAAGGAAACAAACTTGCTAAAAGTATTTGCTCTCAGATTTGACTGAATGAGAGCTAAGGAAAGCCCTTCCTCACATCTTTCAGGAAGGGATGGTCTTTTGCTGTGTTTGCACTGTATCCAGTTAAACACTGCCTCAGCATTGTCTACCTCTTCCACTGATACCATTTCACAAAGGACAGGAGTGGGGGAAACACTTAACCCACTGAAACGTGATGAAATGCAGTCAGGTAATAAATATTTGTTTGGAACTTTTAATTTCTCCTTCAGACCCTGTCTTTCTGAGGATTATATGTGATCACCTGTCAGCAGAGTATGCCCATGACTCCCACACCACAGTCATGGTGGGGAGGGCATGGCTAACCAGAGCAGGTGGCCAAATCCCAGCGCTCCTTAGCCAGGAGCACCTCATTTAGCACCTGATCATTCTGGAGTCAAAATCCAGCCTGATGTCAAAACTTCATGTCCAAGCAATGATGCATGAAAATTATTGATTTTTGCTGACCTACAGAACAGTGCTGGCAAGCAGGATGTATTGCTAAGGAGAATAGGTATAAAACAATTTAATTTTACTTATTGAAAGCTTGATATCAAAATGGACAAAATAAATGAGTTATAGTAGAAAGGTCAAAAGGGATTGCTGGAAAGGGGAAAAAAAAGGCAGCAATTTTCCTGTAAGTTCTCCTCTGGGTCACTTTCACTTAGACATATGGAGGAACTTCAAAATTTTATTAAGAACTGAATACATTGCATGGAGACCAAACATTTAATCACTTACAGCAGGAGGCAGGGGAAAAAAAGGCCCAAGTTATTTTTTTCTGTGACTTTTTTTCTGTCTGCAATTTTTATACAAGTTTATTTAACTCCCTTTTTTTTCACTTTTATCACAGATGTTTGCTGCAGAGGCACAGATGCTTTCTGGTTAGAAAAATATTTCTGGTTGAATATTCTATTATTAATTCACACAAGTTACTTTTCCATTTAGGATAGCAAGGAAAAGTAATCCTTCTCCTTGGGGCTCACTCTTTTTAATGTTACCAGCTTGACCTGGCTCAACTTTGCATCACTTCCAGCTTTTTAATACAGTTATGTTTTTCTATTAAAGAGTAGTTAGTTGCATGAGTTTGTGTAAACAAAGTCCAATGCCTTGCTATTGCAGGCAATCTGCTTTTCTGAAGGAGCTGAGTAACAAGCACAAGTGTACCCCATATCAAGAATAACATACACCCAAGGACTAAAAGCCCTTTCAGTATGAAGTCCACCCTGGGAACTCTTTTCAGTGGTTCCAGTGGGAACAGTATCAAATCCTCACACTGCCAACAGAGGACAGGAAAAATGAAATAACCTGATCAAATGGGGCTACCCAGCACAGTGCTGCTAGCAGAAACAGCATGGCATCAGCACAGGTTTGCCTATGGCAGGCAGAAGCTCTCCAGACCAGAACAAAACATATTATTTCACATCTGCCAAATCTGCCATGCTCAGAGCAGGTGCATCTGGATGTTAAGGCACTTTCCCAGGCAGGTTAGCATTGATGTCCTCTGTGATACATTCTGACGCAGAGTATCTGACAGCAGCTCTCAGGAAGGAGAGGCAGGGAGTGACCCAGATGAGCCATGTGGAGCCGCATGTCCACAGTCCTGAGGGCCCACCAGACTGCAGGTCTGTTTCTCCCCTGACTACCTACCCTCCCCACTGAATCTACTGCAATGACTGTATGTGTTGACTGGACTGTATTTCTTACACTCACTTCCCCCTTCAACCCACAGCCACTTTGAAGCCCTGTTTTATCAGCAGTAGATCTGGGAGTGCCCAGTTTTATCTACCTTATTAAGCACCTGAGCTTTGTGCAACAGCCTAGAATGCAGAAGCACTGCCTATGCCCTGGCACAGCCACCCAGCAATTTCCTCCTCTCCATTCTGGGCTCTGTGATCCTTCCCACAGCCGAGTTGGTGCAGAAATCCCTCCACCAGCACCCAGGCAGGGGCAGCTCCCAGTCCTGGGACTACATCCCACAGCCAATCCAGGCTCCTTTGCCAGCTGCTCCACTTGCTCAGCCAGTGAATCCATGCCCTCCCCCTACAGTACTGGCAGTTTACGACCTCCAAAAAATGTGTTATCCACTCCTCCTCTCTTATGGCAAGCAAGCTTGATAGCAATCACATTAACTTGACTTCACACATTTCCATGGAGCTATTCTTCTCATCTACTTCTGATCAACTCATAGTATAAGAAGCCTAAGTCTCAGGCTAATTCATGCTTTTGAAGTTGGCAGTCTCGTTCACTTACGGCTCCGTGGAAAACAAGCAGTTACTGTCAGCTGTCAGGAACCTGAATCAAGCTTTGTTAAGGCCTCCTCTGTCTCTATTTCTGGTTTGGGTGTGGCATGGAAAAAACAATATTTACCATCTCAGTAGCTGTGCCCTTCGTGTATTTGTTTTTATATTCCCTTTCCCCATGTGAATTTAGCAGATGTTGCGTGGCTTGGTATCAGCCCTGAATTTTGTTGTCAGAGCACGTGCATGTCTCCACTGAACATTAGTAGTGGACAGGCAATGTCTGCACAGAAAAGATAATACAGATTCAGCAGCCAGGCACCATTTCAGAGGCAAATGTAGATAAAGGGACAAGCACCAAGAATACCATAAGATTTCATTTTCAATGTAAATGAAATAAAAACACAGTCATCAGCCCTGAATGGAATGCTACCAGGGGCCTGAGGAGCTACCACCATGTACCATGTCCAATTTTTGTCTTTTAACATATCTTTTTAAATTAAAATCACTTGAGAGTGTTTTCTATTACTTTGGATGAATGCACAGAGATTACTAAAAGGCTAGTTTGTATTTACCAATACACTTTAAAAACTAATGCTCAGTGCAATTATCCTATTAATTACCTTCTATAAAAACATTTCCATTCTCTTTTTGTTTACATAGAGCAAAAACATAGGGATGTTGTAGGGTTCAGATGTTCAAAAAAACCTCAAAGACAGTTTCAGAAAACAGAGGAAAGCCAAGGGCAAAAAGCTAGCTGCCCAGGAAAGGTCGGCTTGCTGCTTTCACAGCCAATTACCAGCACCCAGTATCCATCAAACTACAGCCTCAACTTTCTTTCATTTCCCTGCCATCCTTCCACAATAAAGTTTTACAGTGGCACTGCAGAAATCAGTGTGGCTGGACTTTCCTCCTGGAGAGTGGGGGAGAAACTATTTGCCCCAGAGCAGATAGCTACCCAGATTTTTCCATGTGGGGGAAAGCCAGGTTTGAGAAGCAAGGAGGTAAATCAGCCCCCATCTGGGTAGGAGGCAGAATTTGAATCCAAGTCTCCCAAAAGCCCTAAGAGCCAAATCTGCCTCTAGAGACCAACACTCTTTAAAAACCCAACCCAGTGACTTTGTCACAGGGCAATATGTCAGATTGACCAACAAATAAAGTTCCAACACAAGCAGCAGATATTTGCTTTATGACAGTGTGACCTGAGACACACCATTTATAGTCCCTGGAGCAAGGAGTTCTGCTGGAAATGTCGGCCTGGTGTTAGCATACAGCATCATGAACAACTCCACAGGCAAAACACACTCCAGCAAATTAGACCTGATAGTGCAATCTTCATTGATAATTTTGGTGAATATAGCCCATTCTTTTGCACAGGATTAAGAAAAAAAAGAAAAAAATACTAAACAGTCTTTATGCCAGACAAACTAAGTCTTTTAAGGCAATGAATCCTTTCCTATAGTTTTCAAGAATTGTTTTACTGAGAGACTAAAAAAGGTTGCAAATGCAATCAAGATCAGCAATTCAATAATACTACAGAAATGCAGCTGTATTTAACTGCTATTTGACCATCATCACATATGAGCAACATTTGGACCTTTGGATCCGCCTTGTTCTGAGAAATATTTATTGTAATTGTAACGTAAGAGCTCTTTGGTCTCATCCATGAAATTGTTGTGTGTAATCATTCCCTTAGCCACCCATCATCACTCAATGTCTGTGAAGGAAATTGGTTTAAAATAACCAAATGGAACAGTTCACCTGCACTCTAAAGAGCCCTAGATTCAATTATCTCTATGCTTTACACTTTAATCTAAGCGCTGTATTTAAAAGCAAAGAAAAGCCCATTGAATCAAAAAGAATTCATGTGAGAGAAAAAGTCATGGAAGGGCCTTTATTAAAGTATTGTATCAGAGTCATTGCTTGAAAATTTTTGAGTGAGACTTACAATTGTTGTATTTTTCTGTTTTAAAAGATCTGCTATCCATTTTCATAGTCTTCTGTAACTATGCTTTTCTACTCTGTGCTGACCAATCTTTATGTCAAATATTCAGGAACAACAAGGTTAAAAAAAGCATCCTGGTATATGTTCCCCACACTTGTTATGCAAAAGCAGCCTTGTGTAGGAAAAGCATCTTGAGCAGTGAAACTAGGTGAAAAGACACACCCTACTCCACCACCATCCCACAAAAAAAAAAAAAAAGGTGAAGGAAAAATAACAGTTAACAACATTATTATTTTGCTCACAGAATAAACTAAATTTGCTCCCACAACATGTAAAATTCTTCTGATGAGGAAAGCATCTTCTCCAGGCGTCATAATGCAAGCCATATTACTTATCTGGATTTCACACTATGACCCAATTAAAAAGCAACAGGAATAAAGAATAATGAAGAAAGTGATCATTTTTATCACTGTTTCCATACAGGACAATTCGGTGAGGTTTGTTTTTTAAAATGAGCAAAATCAAATTTTTCTTTCAAACCTGACTCTTCTGCACCAAGTATATTTTTTTCCAGGTATTACTTTCACTTCTCAAAATCCATTATTCTGTGTATGCCCTAGCCCAAACATTGTGCCCTGTGCATAGCTGTCTGATTCTCAGACCTGCTAGGAGCTATGAATTTGGGCAGGTGGCCCAGCTGTTAATTCACCATCTTCTGTTTCAGTCTTGCCAGGAAAATATAGGCTTTGTCTGAACAATGAATTTATAGCATGTGCTTTGTGGGTCATACCTACTCCTTTGTGTAGGACTCACTTTGGGCTAGCAGCAACAAACCAAGGGTGTAACTCTGCAAACTCAAGCCATTCATAAACCATTTCAGTATCTTTTCCTTCTATTTGCATTCCAGGTTGAAAATCCAGTTATAAGTCGAAATCTTACAGCCACAGAAAATACAATTTTTTCCTCTACCCTCTATAAATTTTCTTTGAAATAGTGAAACCAACATTGTCTCTTTTCCCTGTGGGTTATATTTGCCCTCCAAGAAGTTAAATTTTCATGTTCCCCCCCCCCAAATCTGTTAATTATTTAGCCTGTTTAAACATATGTTAAAATTGCCTTCATCAAAGAATTACAATGTTTGTAAACCACTGATTCCTGTCATTTTCTGAAATTCTTTTCCATTCTCTAGATCATTTCGGCTTGATGTAAAAAAGGCGAATGTGCAAAAAACAAATGTTTTATAAGGCCAGTATTTGAGATGAGCCCCAGGAGAATGGCTTGTTACAAACCTGTAGTTTGCACTGCTGTAGCAGCTGCATTTGTTAGCATAAACTACACCTGACTGAATTTCTCTAAAGTACATTCAGGATAATAACCCAGCAGTGGTATGCTCTGTGCTACAGGGCTTCTATCATTCAGTATCATGCCATGAAAGAGCCTGGATTTGTATGTTCTGCTCTTGACATGAAATAAAGTTAATCATAGACTGAGATTTCTTTGCTCAGTACAACAGACCTTTTTCTGGCCTGTACAATCCTAGTTTATCTCACATTCCCATAGCCTGCAGTATTGCTCTGTCCACAGAACCCCTTGTGCAGTGCAGTGCTAAGGTGGTTGAACAGCTTGCCTAGATAATGGTACAAATTCTCTAACCCAAGGACTGAGGCCGTTTAGAGCCTCCTGTTTTCTAGATTTGGTCTTCTGTTTCCCAACCTGTACAAGCCCTATTGCTACCCTGTGCCTTTTGTTATTTATTCAGGTTTTTTTTGTTTTCTTCATCTCCATGGTGTTCCCAGTAAGGAGCATAATATTCAAAGATACATTAAAAAAAGCCTTTTGTGCTCTGTACAGAGTTTCCCGAGTAAGACTCTGGAAAAGAAAATTTCTTTCAAAAGAGACTACATGAGTAAATACACTAATGCCCAGGAAAAGTCATGCTCCTTCTCCTAGACAAAATGGAAAGGTTAACTCCATCAAGGTCTGCAGATACTGGAGCCCTTCATCCCCAAAACATCCTCTCCACACAGCTTTTGCAGCTCCTTTGACAGAAGGAAAATTAAGTTTAAATTGGCAAAGACCCTATGCATTTATGCCAGGAAAATCCCACACAATTTGAAATTAATCAATAGCACAGAAACCCCCTCCCACCTACCACATGGAGCCCAATCTCCAAAAATCTGCAGCCTCTCTCTAGGGTGGTATTTGAAATAAGTGTGTTTGCAGAACCAGCTTCACCTTCCTCCATGCCACCTTCCCACACAGAGAGATCTTTTGGTACTTTCCTCCCATGGGAAAAATAACACACCTGTGTGGAAAACAAAGGCTAGAAATGCCTGATTTAAGAAAATCTTCTCCTTTCTGTGACAATTCACCTTTCTCCCACTGAGAAACAATGTATTTTTAGTCCAGCAAAACACAACACAAATATGATTTAGCCTTCACATCAATAAACCTTCTTGAAAGACCTGGTAAGAAAGGCTTGCCTGAAACAGAGCCTGAGCTCTAGCCTGCTCTTTCCAGGCACTTCCTTTGCTTTCCAGGAGGCCTGAAGGTCTCCTTAAGGAAGCAAGGTACCAAATGATTACCACAAAGCTTTCCATGAATGGCCTTTTTGAACCATCTGGGTGAGACACCTGCAAGATTCCGAGGTGTTTGCTACTCACAGTGCACAATTACCCAGCTCCCATTAAACCTGGGGGCTTTTCCCCCTCCCTCCCTGCAGGGTTTCCCCATGCCAGGAGGCTCCAGGTGCCTTGTCTCTGAGCTACCCTGCAGCATTTCCTTGTTTGTGTTACAGCAGCACCCACAAGCACCACAAGGGATAAAGGCCTCCCTGCTTTGGTTGTCCCAGACACACCTAATAGCACACACCACATTTAAACCGTATTTATGGATTGCCTAGGCCGTTCCAGACTGGATCCAGGCTTCTGCCATATCCTTACTTTAGGGAGAATAAGGAGGCACAACCCAATCCCATCTTGCTTATTGTTAAAGAATGCATTATCCCTGAGAAATAAATGCTCTGGGTTTTAATCCCTTTGGGTTTAGGGGGCACATAATTGCAGGTACCTGAAATCCCATATGATGGGTGTCATCAGGAGGTTCTTGCACAACCTGTGGTGACCACTGCCTCATGTGGCTTTGGCAGCAGTGGGCTCCAGTGTCTGCACTGGGCACGAGGTGGCTCAGAGCTCACCCAGAGCAGCAGGGACTCTCTAAAATCAAGGAAACACCAGGTTTGTGAACTTTAAGTTGCTTTGAATAATGCAGCTGTCAAGCTGCCTCGCTCAGATGGAAGGGATCTACCAGTAGCATGCTGCTGGTCAAGCCCAGTAACAGGACTTAAGACAACTGAACAGATTTTGCTAGGCAGTGCCTCATGCATGAAAAAACCTAGTATCCCATAGAGCTAGGCAGGGAATTGTGAATTGTTCTGCCATGGAATGGCACTTGACTGCAGCTGGAGCAGAGCTGTGTCCCATGGACCACTCCTGCAGTGCACCCCCATCCAGAACAACAGAGAGCACAGGCAGGCAGTGCCAGCAGGAAGCACAGCCAGACTGCTGGGAGTTAGTCAGGCCTGTTAATCACAAAGCTGTCCTCCCCAGTCCTTGCTCCACTCAAAACACACTGCTAATTGCTCTCATTAATGTTTGCCACCTGTTTCCTTCTTCTGAGGCTTTGCCTGGGGAATCATCATTTCTCAAGTTTCCACACCTCTTTCACATTTGAAAAACTTTCTACTATCTGAAAAGGTAATAAATTAAAAAAGAAAAAAAGGAAGAAAAAAAAACCAAAAAACAAACAAAAACCCAAACAACAGATCTTTCAATATAGCTTGAACTAGCCAAGATTTGTTCCTTTTGCACAGCAGCACATGCAGAGTGTTTCTTTCTAGAGATAACAATATCGAAGGGCTTCCTCACTCCTCTCCCAGTTCAGACTTTAGCAGTGCTGGTGTTTCAACACCACGTCACAAGTTCAGGTACTGCAGATTAAGCCACAGGCTTGTTTTGCAAACTCCCATGTTGGTTTTTGGCCATTAAGCACCTCCTGAATGAGGAACTGACTAACAAACACAACCTTTGTCACAGGAAGAAAGGAGGAAATCAGCAGAGAGCTGGCTATCTGTCTCACCTCTGGGGAAAACCACTCTTCCCTGTTGCCAGGGGCCACTTCGGTGCTGCACTCAGAGCCAGGGGTCACCTTAGAGACACCCTCAGCTCCAGCTGTCTGAGGGCAATGCAATGCTTTCTGCAGGTGCCAAGGCTCTCACCTTATGAGCTCAGGTTAAACTCTAGCCACAGCACACTGGTGGTTTTTCAGAACTTTTGTTCATTGTGAAGCTTCAAATTCACTTTTTCCTGTTGAATACATGCAGCACAAGGGATAGGTGAGAAGAGAGCCAACTCTTAGCTGCATCACAGTTCAGCATCACAGAAATTTAATTGTGACAGGAAACTTCACAGTAAATCACTCATAAGTCACTTTTGCAAGAACATTTTGCTACAGAGAAAATAAAAACATACAGTTTGATGATACAATTAAAGGATTTCAGGATGTAATATGCCAGATAGCACAGTGTGAAAAGGCCTTCTTTACTGTAAAGGACAGAAATACCTTATTCCTTCAGACCCCTTCCTCACCTCATCACGAAGAGGTGTGTAGACTGAAACTTGATCAGATAGCAGAAGGGTTAGGAGAGCACTGACTACATTTTTATGCAGATTTGTCTGTCCATCCTAGCTGGAATGAATTCTGACGTCTTTTTGAGATGATCAAGGCAGGATTTGATAGAATCTAGCAGCTATCTGGGTCTCCATTAGTAACTCAACCACTTTCCTGTTTCTTCACCATCTCATCTTTCCAGCACTGTGATCCAAACTGGGGCAGCAGCCCAGTTCTTTGGATATCAAACTGGGAAGGAGCACAAAAACTAAGCCCTGATATTTTTTCCAGGGGCCCAAGAACCTCAAGGCTCTCTCAAATAGGTAAAGACCATCACAAGGATCATGTCACATAGTTAAAGGGGAAATATTATTTTCACAAAAAAATTTAAAAAGAAACCACAAGATAATTACATTTACTCAACCAGAACAAAGCTACACCTTTGTGGCTTCTGTAAATCAGATTTACCTTTCCCTACTCATCTTTATTAATACATGCCATTTGGAAAAAAAATATATAATAAACAGGAATGCCTCTAGATGTCAAAATCTGGGAAGTGTACACAGTGAACACTGCAAGGGACAGCACAGACCCTTACAGGCTCCAGTTCCTGGTCCACACAAGCACCCCTGTCAGCAGAACCTGAGAAAGAGTTTAAACAGCTGAGAGGAAAAAGAAGTTCTTACTGGAGGTATTATTTATTCTTAGTTCCCATAAATCACTTAGGCCCTCAGTTAAATGTGATTTGTAAAAGAAATGCACTGCATCAGTATTTGCTGTGGGATGCATAATTGAACTCCAGGATTTTAACTGATTTTAACTTTAAAAAATAGGTTTTGTCAAAGCTGAGGAAGCATCCATTGAAAGAATGAAATCACATGACTGAAGGACTGGTATCAGTCATCTGTGACTGCATCACAGAAAAAGGAAGTCTTTGCTAGGCTTATCTATCCTCAGCAACTTCAAAATTTCAAAAAAGCTCCTTCAAGATGTTATACATAACATTTTTGAATGTAAAATCAAAAGAAATATTGAGTAATAATAACTTTTCATTGTATTGTCTGCTTAAAATCCCTGGACTACATACAAATCACACCAGTTAGTATGTTAAAACTATAACAGAAATAAATACCTGAATTTCAGACCTTCTTTAATATTAAGTGAACAAAGACTGCAAACAGGGAGGATGTCTCTCACCATTTAAAACTATCCCTTTGGTTTCAATCCTGCATATGCATAAAGTGCATACCAGCACCTGCCAAGGAAGGCAGCCTCACACCAGCACACGGCAGGGGGCTCCGGCGCTGGAAATGTCACAGCCCAGCCCATATTCAATGTATTCCACGGGAGCATTGCTTCAGCTGCAGAACCACTGCCAAAGCACCTTGTGGACAGACCAATGTGTGCTACACACAGCTCTAAAAAAGGGTGGTGTTGCACTAGCATAGTTAAACTGAAGCAATTCTGTATAAAATAGCGATGTGCTGATTTAAATCTGCATTACTTATTAGTTTGTTTTTGCTTCACGGCAGCACCATTTCTATGTCCAAATTAGGCTTCAGGCTTAAACAGTTGATTGGATTGTCAGTCTCATAGGATTACCAATTTTAAATTAAGGAATGGGTTGCAAGAAAAAGTAATTTCATGCTTTGAAAAGAACTTTTATTTATTTTGAAGGCTTGGAACCTAGAACCATCACGCCATAATCTTATTCAAATGCTGATGTCATCAATGCATTTTAAATCAGCATTTAATTAGGTTAAAGAAAGAAAACAGAAGGTTCTGAAGAAAGCCCAGTAAGAATTTCTATTTCTAGATAAAGCTGCTTTAAATGCATAGCTAATTCTGCTAACTGTGGGATGTGATGCACACGACTGAGTTTATAGGTGTTTAGTGAGAGCTTGTGCCACTTAGTGTATCACTGTGAGCAGTCAGCACAAAGAGAGTGATATAAATATAGAAGAGTGGGCCTATAATCTCTGCTCCTAATTTTAAAACTGTATTTGCCCTGGACTGCAACAATGTTTACTTTCCTTCTAAAAACTTTCATCTGCCCAAAACAAAAAAGTCCTTTTAAAGTTTCTTTTTAGCTCAAATGAGCATACAGACTAGGCAAGCTTTAGGGAACATCTCCTGTATTTAAACTCTGTCAATTAACATGCTGCACCCAAATCCTCTCCAAGCCATAACATGATTTTAAGAAAGCTAAATTGTATCAGTATGGAAATCTGTAGCAGAAAGAGAAGAAATAAAAATTAGGTCAGTCTAATTGAATTGCAGTAGCTTGTCTGAAAAACACCTTTGCTACCCAGTTTGAAGAGGCATTAGAGACCACATTAGGGAACTGTTTTCATTTTGAAAATCTTCATTACTGCCTGCTTTGCTGAAATTACTTTCAAAATTTTCATCTTTGCTACTCCTGCTTTGCTTAGAGGACTCACGGCTGATGCCTCCTCCTGAGCTTTAATTTGTCTGGAGGATGAAAATAATGCCAACATTAAAGCTAGAAATTTCAAATGGATGAGGAGAATCTAGCTTCAGCAGGATTTTATGTGCCTTTTAGGCCCTTATGTGAACATTAAATTTTAACAAAAAACTCCTACGTTTCTCACCCAGAGGAGGTGCCCCACCACAGTCTGGTCTCTGCACACACAGAAAGCAGAAAAGGGCAGAGCTATTGACTACCTTGGCAATGGGGTTTTCTGGCCTTTGAGTACAGCTTTACACCTCCCACACACAAGTTGGAGAACTTCAGGAAAAGCAGCAAGCATTGAGTAAGCCTCATATTAACACTTTACCCCACTGACACCTGCTCCTGGCTCTCCAGGACTAAGTGCTCCTGCTGCTCTGCTGCAGACACCAGAACACCACCAGCCAAACTCCCCTGTGCTGCAAACCCCACCCCAGAGACGTGACAGGTGTGTTCACACTGTGGGTGCAAGTATTTCATAACAAATACTACACCAAACAGATGTGCCATTTTCAGCAAGAGTTCATTACAATGACTGATGTAAGATCAGCTACCTAAATGTATGTCAGCTATAGAATAAGGGCCTATCCATTTATTCCACTCTTCATCAGTGGAACAGTATCAGTGTCACAATTCTGAAGCAAGAGAAAACCTGGTTCCACCCTCACAAGAAAACTCATTCTCAAAAGGAAGATGCACTCTACTAAAAGCAGGAGGAAGAAGCAGCAGCCACTGCAGTTCACTCATCTTTCAAGAGGAATGTACATTATTAAAAACTAAATTTGGCAGTGCAGGACTTTCCACACTCTAACTACAAGGAGTAGGAAAATATATATATATATATATATATATGCATATAAAAAAAATTATGAGGAGAACCTGCTCCCAAGTCTGTGTTTCCTAGCACTGAGGATTCAAAGTGTCATCCGAAGCACCTCTGTGTCACATTGGCTTATTCTTTAATTGTGTCAGTGTAATATTCACACAATTACAAATTATAATGAACAAGTCCCACTCTGAAATCTGAGCCCTAAAGGCTACATATGTTATCCAAATATTTAACCAAATGCTAAGCACACTGCAATTCTTTCAACCACAAATTTAAGTAATTGCAATTATTGCTAATGTTGCAACAGAAGTATCCCACTCAACTAATTATAGCTTGGAACACTTTTCTACTACATCTTCTGGAAAAGAAGATTTTTCAAAGTCACCCAGTTTTCATAGCCTTAAGCAAAAGACTTCAGCTAAAATTCTTACCTCTATTAGCACAACCTTTAAGCCGTTTGTATAAGTTAGTTTTTGACTGAGTCTCTAATCTTCTGACTGACAGAATTATAGACATAATGTGTTTCCTCAAGGGATTTTTCTACTTACCTAATCAGTCTGCAAACTTCTCACTGTCTAAATTATAGCCCATGATTTAATGCCACCCATTTCCACATCCTCAAAAACATGAGGGAGACCCCATTTCCAGAGGTGGCTCCCCATGGCTCTTTTCCAACAAAAGTGCTTTTGACAGTGAATCACACTCTTCAGATACCTTACTAACTTTTGTAGCTAAATTAGACGTTGCTTTGTCCCCACTGCCTGAAAACAGTCAGAGACAGGGAGATGCCTGGGGGTCTCTGCTTACAGAAACAGGCCCTAAGCAAGATACCTGCAACCCAGAGAAAAGCTGGCAAGACTAGCTAGTCACATGGATATATTTGCATCAGGTAGTACATGCCACATCAGATAGCTTTAATGAAAAAGGCAGTGGAAAGAAACATCTACAGCACACACATCTCCCCTTTCCCTCCACCAGTAAATACATGATTTGTTCTAAGAAAATAGACAACACGAGCTCCTCAGTAAGGGCAAGCAAAGAGATTCTCAGCCGGTCTACAGAGAGGGCCTGTAGGGAGCAGAGCATCAGGGAAAGGTGAGGTCAGGCTTACAACACATTCCTGGCTCTGCACAGCTCTGGGTCACCTATCACTGCTTGGTGACACCACAGCATTACAGCCAGGCACTGACCCTCAGTGTTTTCCCCTACAGCACCAAGGCTGAGAACAAGCCTTTCCCCAGGGCATCCCACCAAGCTCCTGGCAGATTAGAGGCAGGTGAGATTGGCTCAGCTGGATAGAGCATGGTGCTAATGCTGCCAGGGTTCTGGCTCTGATCCCTGTATGGGCCATTCCCTTAAAAGCTGGGCTCAATGAACTTTGTGGATCTCTTTCAACTCAGAATATTCCATGATTCTGTGAACAGCTAAACTTAGGATATGATTGTGGATAAGGCCTTGCCTTTAATTTGTCAGAGGCTTCAGCAGTCAAGGAATAAAACAATAGAGAGCCAAGTTTAACACTCAAGTTCAAGCGATTCACAGCTCACTTTCACCAAGTTTAAGGAACAAACAAGTTTCTTCCCCTTGAAGAGAGGCCCACTGCCACGGAGAAGGCATAGCAGAACACACAGCAATGATGGCTAAAGAGCAGTAAATTACAGCTCATATTAATACATGCTGCAAACCTAGGTAAAAAGGACTAGAAGAAATGCAGCCTCTTCTATATTCTCTGTACTGAAAACAGCCTTATCCAGTAATGCAGATGCGATGGTGACTTACTTTTCCAATCACCCCTACACAGGACCTCAGGGTGTGCAAAATGGCCTTTACATAAAGTTGTGTTTGATGAAATGCTGTCAGATATAGTTGTACTAACAACTTTTAAAAATACCAAAGTCTGCAATTGTTATACATAGAAGAGAAAGGTAAAATATTTATTCTACAGTTAGATGAAAAAATGTTCTCTTATAATAAACACAAAGAGTAGTTGCTCTATGCCTGGCATTCTTTGTGAGTATTTCCTGGAATTACTGGTGTCGGTGTCAGGCCAGTGCAGCTATAGGTGTGTTTCAATATTTAAATGTGGAAAAGAAGAATAATTTTTTAACTTAAATTTGTCATAGATATTTTTGGCATGAATTTTTAAAAAAAACAAGGATCACGGACCTTGTTAGGGTATGAGCATCACAGGGAAAGGAAGAGAGATTTGAGGATTTTGCCAGATTAAAATGTTCAGTGTCTTGCACTCCTAACACTTACTCCAAATCTTAACTTCCAGGTAAATATTCATAAATGCATTCACCACAGGTCTGGCAATGTTGTTACGAATTTTAGAGGCCCCAGATAATGTCCTTTCCTAGAAGACTCTCTAAGCAACAACAAAAACAAGAAAATAGCAAGAAATGACACTTTTAGTACAATATCACACAGTTCCAGCAATCATAGGAGGGTGAATGCCATTCTGCACCTATAGTTTTCAGAATGCTTTCTCACTTGTAGGCAACACAGGGCATATAAAGCAACATTCAACCATTTTTTCAGTATTTCAAGCTTATTTTTCAGTGTTTGAATAAAGAACTATTTTCCAATTTACTTGGAGATTATTACCACATCTCAGACATCCACACTAACCAAAAGTCCCATCCATATAGAGGAGCTCAAACAATGTTCTGAATAACTTCCTCTTATTAAAAAAAAAAACAAACAAACATTTCTTACTACACATTTTTCAAGTCCTCTATATATCTAGACAGTGAAATCCTACATTTTGCAGACTAAAGGGAAAGTGTCTCCAACTTGTTACATAACAACATAAATAAGGGGGAACATTCAGCCAGGTCAAAAAGGGCCCTAGCCCAGGAGCAAACAAAATTCTTCCTCCAGCATAACAATTGGGCAATTGCCATCCATAAATTTGTTACCAAAGGAAAGAGTATAATGAGTTTCCATGCAAAAAACCTGAATACTATCCAGCATCGACGACAGTGAACATAACAAAATCAAATTTAACTTTTAACAAGTTAAATGTTCTAGGAGAATGTAAGTCTTCAGACACAAGAGACTTAAAGCCACGATTGATGTGACATAAATGTTATGTAATTCCAGCTCCCCATAATACCAGGGCTGTTGGCACAATTCCTTCTGAGGTACCTGTTGCTGACTACAGCACTGAACTGGGGTCTGATCCAGCCTGACAGTTTTTGTGTCTCTTTGCACTTAATAAGGTAGAATTAAAATACAATAAAAATCAAACAATGCAGAGACATTCCTGGCGATCCATTGCAGAGACAGTTTTTTTAAAAAAGAGATTTTCCCTTTTTTATTTTTTTGTTAACCAGGGTGGCAGAATAAATCTACTTGGTACTTTTTTCATATTATAATTAAATTCCCAATCATGGAAAACAGACAGACCCACTCTTTCTCTTTTTCCCCTGGAGTTTTCTGCAGCAGTCATTACTGATGCCTTTGTTGAGCAGAAGTGGGCTGGAACCAAGAAAACAGGAGCTAACCTGCTGCTCCTCTGATCTGGGTGTCCAAAGAACAAGGATTTGTCACAGTCATTGCTTTGCCACCTGCATGAAGGCATTCAACTGTATCTAGCACAATGATGGTGGAAAGCATTCAGGAGTAAACACACAATAACATTTGTATGTTTACAGCATCTGTGAAAGGTGTGGGTAGGGTGATTTCTCTACTGTGTGTTTCCAGAGCAAGTCAAACCCATTAATTAAATTCATGCTCTTGTCCTGCTTCAAAAGTAAAAACAGAGATGATTTATGGGCACTGACAGCTGCAGGAACCGGTTTTGCTCACTCCCTCTCATTAATTAATTTTGAAGCATCTGGATAGGTTGATTTCTCAGATTCTAAACATACAAAAGGCTGCACATCGTTGGTTTCTGCAAAGAAAGAAAAATACCTGTTCCATGCAGAGAACTGTCTGTCATGGTTTCTCAGTGCTGGCTGAATAGTGTCTACCAAAATTGTGTACCTCAACATCCCTCTGCCTGCCCAGGTAACTTTTAGGATAAAGCTGTAAGAGATCCCAGTTATAAAACATTTCTTATCCAGTAATTATTTTACTTTCCCAACAACAAAAACTCTAAAATAAGAAAGTCGCACCTGTAGAACAGTGTAATCTACAGTAATAAAAAATTTTCTCTAACAACAGACCCAGGGACATTGCCACAAACACTCCCTTCTAGATGGAATATCAAAGTCTCTATATTGCTCAGAATGATCTATGGAAATATAAATATACAGCAATACACCAGTGTGTTTATTTCTTCTTCTAGGTTCTTTAAACAGGAAGTGGATTGCTAGCATTTGGGGCTGAAAGCTGGAGGTAAGCAATCAGAAGACATTTAACATACAATTTAGGAAGAGGAAATCATTATAGAAGTGGAAAATTTTGGGTACTGAACTTTCACCCTCTGCTCCTGCAAGATTTTTACTAATAAAGAACTATATAAACATAGACAGATTATATTGACATTGCATCACCTGCTCAGCAGAGCCATATGCTGCTTCTGCAGACCTGGCCAGAAAGATCAAAGCTTCCCATGCATTAATGAGCTAAACCTGGGTGTTATATGTTTCATATCATGCTGTAGACCTATATAGATCTATATTGACAGAGTGAAGGGCTGGGCCAGAACCCTGGATCCGTCTTTCAATCAATTATTTTATGATTCTGTGCAACACTTTGTAAAACAATGCAAATTAATTTTGTTGTGATTCATAGCCCAGACAGCAGAAAGCCTGCCAGGAACAAGGATACTGCCATCTAAAGCAGCTCATGATCCCTAGTTACCAGGAAGAAATAAAAAGTATCCAGCATGGTCTATAAAAGCTGTGGAGCGAACAACATAAAACTCTGCCAGTGACCCAAAGGGGCCTCACTAACAGATGACTATGGCTAAGAACCTCTATCTAGGCATGACTGGGCACATGAAACTGGGATGCAGAATCAACTGAACAGACAACACTATCCCCAGGTGCCTTAGCTAACAGAAAGATAATAATTCTCCAGAAAACTCTTGTACAACTGGCAAGACCACAGGGCTCTTTCAAATAGCCTATTTTCAGCTGTGAATCAAGATCTCTCCTTTTGTCAGTTCGTTTTTACTACTCAGGAAACAACCTGTGCCTTTTCAGTCACTGATGAGGTGCTTCACGAATCAAGGAGATTGGTCAGATTTCAAAGAAACAGTGTTCATTAAATGTTAACTGGTGCATAGCATCTCTACCTGCTCACATTCTTCATGTTGTTGGTGACAAGTTTGATATTTACAAGGAGCAATGTGATGACAGAATTCAATACTGAATATTTAATAATACTGACATAGTAAAAAAATTTTAACTTCAAGAAAGTTTGACAGAATAAATAACTTCAACATGATTATAATTCGTACATACTTTTTGTAAAGAAAACTGATTATTCACTTCTCTTCCTCCTCAATTCCTTCAGTGAACCAAGACCCAAGATGACTATAGTTACCTACATTTCCTTCTTCCCATCCCTATGGAGCCTAAGAGAGAAGTGTGCAGTTTGACAGTTGGAAGATTATTTCTTCACCCCAGGCATTCATAGAAACAAGTCAAGATTTTCAAATTCAGCTTTGATTTCACAAAACTGCTCCTTTTCTTGAACTTAGAACAGAATCTTAAAGACTTTGAATCCACTCCTAGCAAGGTTAATCAGAGTTTTACCATCAAAACACAGGGAGAGAACATTAATACAACCATATGTAAACAATCACAGTGAAACACACAGGCACAATCACAAAGAGTGCATGGAAATCAGAGGTTTGTTCCACAGAAAATTAAATTGCAATGACTTGAACTAATCAAAAAGAACCCCCAAAAAAGCTATTGGACAACAGACTTTGCAGCAGAGAAATTACATGAACAGTACCACAAAAGGTCAAGGGCCAAGGTTGTTAGAGAAGGGAATGAAACTGTGAGGGAAATGCAAACCTCAGGGCATTCAAATTAAATGGGCAATTAAAACCACGATTGATAGCTAAGCATTTTGTGAAACTCTAGGGGACAGCATAGAATTCTAACACTTTTTATCAACAAAGGAAAACACCTAGTGTCTGCAACCAACTGATCTTCAGCTCAGCTTGGAAGACCAAGTTACAACTTCCAGAAAGAAAGAGTAGTGCCCTGTGTTGTTTGAGTAAACTATGTTAGTTCTCTTTGATCCTTAGTGTGAGGGAGACTTTTCTTACAAAACGTGCTCATCACCTTCACACATTGTGCAAAGAGAGGCTGTGCATGGTGCTTGGAAGTTTGACAGGGGGAGCTCCTAATGGAGCACGACCACAGGTGGATCAGAGTGACAACTGCCCAGCCTGCTCAGAGAATGCAGCACCCCATGCACCTTTCCAGTGGAGGACAAACTCAACTTTTCATACCAAAAGCCTAGAAAGAGATTCAAGAGCAGCACAAGAAGGTAACTAGGGGAATAACTCAAAATTAACCTTTTTGTGTCAAAAAGGTTAATTTTGTTCAGCATGAAACACACCCAGAATCTCAAGCATACCTATGGTCTATGTCAAAGCTGGTTTAGATAATTTCATTTTCATTTTGGTTTTATGACTTTGAGATGGCATGTTTTCAGCAACTAAATGAAAAGGAAAATGTTGATATGAGCTTCTGAGAGCCTAAAGATTTTTTTTTTAATTCTAGGTTATTCTGGAATGTGAAAGCTACTTGCTGCTTGGATCCGTGACAACCATGTAGACAGACACTATTCACTTTAACAATCTACACCAGCATGGTAAGCCATATTCCAAAGACTGAGTCTCACTGGTAATTGTGTTGTGCAATAAGCTGGAGTGACTGGGTATCTAAGGCTTCATGTTTCTGGCTCAAAGAGAATAATATAAAAACTATTAAACAACATGAGCAAGAAGCAAGCAGGATATGGCAACATACCTTGATTTATGAACACTGTTTCACACAACAGACAAGTATTAAATTTCCCAGAATATCTCAGAAAGGATGTTGCTAGGCAAAAAGTGTTTAGTTCAGATGTATGAATGCAATTTATAGGACTAACAGCCATGCTCCAAACTATCACCAGTAAGCAGAAAAGGAAAAAGGTCCAAATACCATGGGAAAAAAAGGATACTTTAAACTCAGGTTTAAGAATAAATATAGAATGGTTTGTCTTTGGGTTTATCTTTTACTTTTGGGGTTTTTTTTTTGGTCACACATCAGACAGAAGTTGACAATTAAACCAGTTATCACTGGACATGATATAAGGAGTATGCTGACAACTTACCAACAGCTGTGACTCCCAGCAGCTCTCCTTTTTGGCATTTTCATTTTATATTTCTACAGAATTATAGGAATTTCCTAGAGGATTCAAAATAAACAAACAAAACCCAATAATAAATTACAGGAAAACCCTATAGTTACCTACTACTTCAGAATTTGTTAAACAGACAAAAGGAATTTACAGCAGTTAAGAATGCACTTGAAAGTTTAGTTAAACAAGCTACCTTTTTGAATTTGTTAAATGAAATCTGCATCCTTTCCTAACTGCACCATGGATTTTATTTTTCATTTACTTTCACTGTATTCATAAATGTTTAGGCCATGGCTTACACAAAACAAATAAGGACATCAAGACAAAATTATACTGCAAGTAAGATTGTTAGAGATCTGAACAAAAATTAAAATGAGGAATCTTATAACTAATAATGATACCTATATTTAAAAAAATAGAATGCAAAAAGGACATAAAATGACCCCAGTAAGAGAGTGCATAAAAACAGGAACACACCATGACTCATTCTTCATAAGCTTTATTATTCACTTCACATAAAGTACTGATTGCACCTTTAACAGATGCACAAAAACATTCAACATTTTGCAAGTAAGACTGAATAGGGCTATAAATCTTCAAAGTGCAGCACAAATATTGAGCTCTGAGAAAGATATGAAATGGTAACATACAGGACAATTTAAGTGACATGCTCTAAGGGCGACAGAGCAAGGCAGTGAGTCGAGGCTGAATGAATCCCAGGCTCTCCTTAGCAACAAGTGACATCAGATACCCAGGCCACTTAAATTTGCATTCAGGTTTCAATCATATTTCAAGCTTTTAATAGAAAGTCTTCTAAATATCACCCATGGGTCAGACACTATGCAATATTGTCCTATTGAATTTGTAGGAAAATAGCAACCATGAAATTACACATACAGCCAGGGGCATTTTCAAACCCAGAAGCTAGATAGTGAAATCCTGTAAGAACTTGTCAGAGTTTACCTATAAATTATTAAAACTATAACTGCAAAGAATATGAATGCAATGAGAGTATAGCAACAAGAGCAGCAGCAGTGATGACCAAGTAGCTCCTACTGTCCTTGCTGCCTCGTACTTTCCCTCCCCAGCCCCATTGCCTATGGATGCTGAATTCAGAAATGAACTACCCTGGCTTAGATCCTAGGAACGTTCTGCTGAAAGGGATCTCAAGGACAACAAAAACTTCACTCTCTTACAAGAAAAGCCTTGCAGGTTTCAAGAATGGTGCAAGCATAACTCTGTGCAGATTTGTGCTCTATAATGTAAGCTACACTGAGATTTTTCAAGTTATCACTCATGCAGAGAGATGCTGAGAATGAAAGAAAGCACATGGCCAAATTTCTAAAACCCACAGCAAAATACGTTGCCCATTTCACAGAAATGAGCTTGACTCGGTGTTTCATGGTCATTTTAGGTTTGCACACACACACAAATCCACATGGGCTCACAATTCACTCGCTACAAGGAATACTGAAAATATTTGTATTTTTAAAGAAGGAAAAGCATCTGCATTGCAGTATTGTTATACTCTAATTCTACAATTATCTCATTAATTTGTCTGTCTTTAGAAATTCTTAATACAAAATGTTTTGCTGAGCTTTTCATTTAGCTGGAGGACATGTCTCAAAGAACAACAGCTTTACCAATATCTAGAATATTATCACAATGCCAGAGGTATTCCTTAAGTTTCAAAGTTTGTGAAAATCTGAAGTGTGAAGTTCCAACAAGCACATGTAAAGTTTTAACTGATGCTATAAATATTCTGACCCCCAGAAAGAAAAAGGAAAACACATAGGAAAAAGAGTCCCATAATACTGCATATTTGAAAGTTTTCTAATTTTACTGTTGTTTAAACACTTCACATGAGTCCTAATCCACTGTAGCAGAGCTTATGCTCACTTTAAGCAGGTTAGCATTCCAGTTCAGCTCAAGGGGATGAGCATACTACTCAAGTGATTTATTTGATCACTGTCTAAATTTAAAATTCACAATGATACCGAGAGGAGGTTGTTCTATTTCCGCATTGTTTGTAGAAGACAGTTAATGCCCGAGAGGTTCCTTCTTACACATGTGTGCACTTCTGTGAAGAAACCACTTGCAAAGTGTTTTACTCTTGCAGGACCAAGACCTTTAAAACAAATCTTTCAAGCAGTCGATGGAGTACAATCGCAAAGGTAGGATTAGTTTTTGTTCTCCTTGTGTAGGTTTAAAAATTACTGGCCATTCACCATTGTAACTTCAGCATTCCACAACATAAACCATCTCTCTGTAAAACACTCCACAGTATTTTCTATATTTTCTAATGACAACACTCAGCTGCTACAAGCACTAGTGACAGAACACAACTGTGTTTCTTTCCAACCCATAAACTTCCCGATGTAGCTAATAAAAGCTTGCCAATTTCCACTCTAAAGTTCAGAAAAAGACACTGTACAGAAGAAATACAGGAATAAAAAAGTGAATCAAAGACAGTTAACACAGGTGAAAAATGGCAAGAGAAAATGTGAAAATGCAGGCAAATGGTATGGAAAAAACAAGAAGAATGGAAGGCATGCAGAGGAAAGAAGGGGATTTGGGAAAAGAGAACCAATTGGAAAACATAAGGATTAATTTGGTTTGAGAGGGAGAGCACACTGACTTGTAACAGTTTCACTATAAAAAGCCGCAGGCTATGCCATTAAATGGTCAAACACAAAAGCACAACCTCCTGACAATTTTAAGAAATCTACTTGGTCACTATGCTGGATTTTGGGGGGGGAATTGTTTTGTTTGGGGTTTTTTTTTTGGTGCTGTTTTTTTTTTATGGGAGGCAAGGGCGTAGTGCTTGCTGAGTTGGGTTTTTTACTTTGGTTTTTACAAAAGAGAATCATTGACTCATTCTAACTGCTTATGGCTCTATCCAATTTTCTTGGTATTAAGAGAGGCTGATGTTCTGAGCACTGCAACAACAGCACCACAATACCTGCCGCTAGCAATATTTTGTATGATATAAACAAATAAGAAGCATCTGAAATATTCAGGACAACAAAATTTTTAAGCTACAGTTGAATACCAGAGCTGAGATCACATATCCTGCCTGGCCTAAATCCTGCCCAAATGCATATACATAAAACACTCCAATCCTGTATTTGAAGCAATCTCCATGGACATCCAAGTCTATTTTCAGAATATTGCCCCCTGAAGTAAAAATGTATGGCACACTTAAAAGAAAAAGTCCTGCTAAACTCCAGCAGTGTCTCTTCATAGCTGCTTCCAAAGACTCAACAGGGAAAAAACAAACAATCAAACAAAGCACGGCGCCTTTCCATAGAACTGATGTGCAACCAAGAGTTTTCGATAAGCTAGAATGACAGAATTACAGGAGTTAATCTGCTTAGACTTCATTGCTGATTTCCTAAATTTTATTTTCTTATTTTAACTTAGTAGAATTTCACAATATCTAAAACATATGATATCTCTACCTTTCTCTTTTTCCATCTTCCTCTGTTCACTAAGATCACCTAAAGATCCAAAGCCTTTCAACAGCATATTTTAAAGGTCCTGTTATCTTTAGCCCCAAAATTCTGCAGAAGGCAAATAAATTATTTTTGCACAGAACTCACAGGCAAATTCAAGAGGAAACAGCTTCCAGCAGATGGGCCAACAAAGAGCTTGATTTCATAGTGTACAGAGTGCTGCTATACTGCACTGAGTGGCACTGCCTGACAACGTACATGGCACAACCACAGAATCACAGGATGAGCTGAGTAGGAAGGGCCTCACATGGATCATCAAGTCCTACTCCTGGCCCTGCACAGCACCACCCCCAAAAGTCACACCATGTGCCTGAGAGCATTGTACAAACACTTCTTGAACACTCAGACTTGGTGCTGTGGCCTCTTCCCCAGGGAGCCTCTGGGTGAAGAACCTTTCCCTAATACCCAGCCTAAACTTCCCCTGACACAGCTTCAGGGCATTCCCTCAGGTCCTGCCACTGGTCACCACAGAGGAAAGATGAGTGTCTGCTCCTCTTCTTCCCCTCACAAGGAAGTGGCAGACTGTAATAAGGTCTCCCCTCAGTTCTCCTCCAGGCTAAACAGACAAATTATCTCAGAATATACTTAGGAAGCATTCTGATGCTTTTGAATTTTTTCTCACAGACTAAATCCTACTGCAGTAATGCTGTAGCTTTCATGCTCACTGTCTGACATTTTCAATTCTTCTAATGTCCCGAGTAGGATTTCTCATTGATAACAGCATCCCTAAAAGTAGATGGAATTATTCCAGGAGACCAAAAAAAAAATAATCCTTTATATATATATGCAGTTGTGAAACAATCCACATTGAGAAAATACTTCTATATTTAAGCAGGCTTAAATCAACTGATTCTGTAAATGGAAAGCTAAGAAAAAGTGACTTTTAGGCCAGAAGACAGCACCCACATCCAATCCCAGAAAAACCACAGAGGAGGCAGTGATTGTTTCACACAGTATTCAAAGAGTTAGAGAATTCCATCATAAATTAGGATCCCCAGCTCAGTTTGACCCTCACTCTCTAAGACACATTCACAGCTATCAAAATCATGTCCTTGATGGCACGCTCTTAAGCGGGCTGCTCAAGTCTGCCATTGGGAAAAGAGCAAAGTATAAGCAAGGGAATTTTGTGAATTGGACCCATGGCAGCACCATCTCAAGACCAGATTGTAGAGATGTTTCTATGTTAAATGTTTTAAGAAGACATTGGATACGACCAAGGATTTTCAGGTGAAGGCTGGAACCGAGGAGTCCATCCTCCGAAGTGCACAGTTGCACAGAATCACATAAAGACACTTTAACCTCTCAAGAAAAATGATATTTCAGACACAGTCCCTCTGTTACATAAAAATTGGCTATAACTAATTTGAGGCTCCACTTTTGTTGCCAAACACAGATCCCCACTCAGGCCTGGCCTAACACAATTACTGACTCAAATATAGCTCCTCTGCTGATTGTTTCTTTCACATGTACATGACCATCTGCTCCCCATTTTGCCTTGTCACACATTTAGACCATGAACCCCTTGGGAAGGAGCACATTTCTATGTTTGCCTCTATACAACATGGGACTAAACAGGACTCAGGGTTTTAGGCCCCACTATTAAACAAGCTGTTATATTTTATGGCATCGATAATCTTAAAAGACAGGAAACATAAACTTCAGTAATTTAAACACTAGACTACATAAGTTTGGTAAAACCAAATGTAGAAAACAAGCTCAGTTGAAGAGGAAATGAATGGGTTTATGCTATCAGCTGTATTTGGTTTTCCTTTATGCAAACTGGCTAATGATTGTGAGAGTTGTACCCTTTTCCCCACTCTTTCTTTTATACTTTAAAAATAAAACAACCACCTTCTATGGTAAATAATGGAGGTAGGGAAATGTTCTGTGACCTAGTGCTGTGAATGATGAGGAAGTAGTCAGAGAGAATGTATTTCCTTTTAAGTATCTTATAAATATTTAAACTCTATTTCAAAGAGCATAACAGGAAAAAAATTATATGTTCAGATCACCTCCAAATTGTAGCCCTTGTACCTTCTAGGGGACTCTGCTGCAGGAATAACACCTCACAAAAAGGAGAAACCTTCCATGTCAGCAGGTCTTACTCCCTCAACTGTTAATAAAACAGTCAACAGCTACCAGAGATAATAGTTAGTAAATGATATAGCACAAGAATGTTTTGTTTCCAAGAAGTCAAAGAAAAAATTAACTAACTAAAAACAATAACAGAAACCCCAAAACTGTCAAGGTAGAAATAGGAATCTAGGATGAGAAAAAAACACAGCACTTCATATGCTGACTAATGCAATCAGGAAGCCACCAGGAGTAAGTGGAAGATCTGGCTGACCTCACTGGTTTGAAAAGAAGGACATTTTGAGGAGGAGCCTAGCAGGATTTAACAAAGCTATGCATATTATTATCAGCTTAGGCAATGACCAACAGTTACAAATAGAAATAGAGCACCTTTCGTAAAACTGATAGCATCTACTTTTCATTACCTTCCCCTTCAGCAAACACACCTGCAAACAACAAGTGCAGGTGTGCTCAAGCAGAACTGGCAACACCCAAACTTCCCTGCCTTGGCACCTGCCCACTGCTGCCTCTTAGCTTGGTGCAAAACAGCTGCATGGAAAAGCAAGTATGTGAAGGGGCAACACGGGAGCAGAAAACCTATCAGGATCTGATAAAAACACAGCCAGATGCCTGGAGGTATGGGAAGAGAGCAGCTGTAAAGAAGTGGAGCAGTTTGTAATGTTGCATTTGCATCAATCCAGGTGCTCCCCATTCCAGCTGAATTCACACTGGCACATACCAATGAGCAGGTACTGCCATTGCCAATCACACTGGTATAGTTTCTTGGCTGTACAGCTACACGTATGCAGGATAATTAGCACATATTTTTCTATTACAAGCAGAGCAGACTACATCTGACCTTTTCTCTGCATTTTAAGAAAACAAACGTAGGCAGATATTTCTATTACTCCATTTCCATCCCTCAGATCCTAGCCAGACATCACACTGGCAGAATGCTCTTCCCCTATGCTGAGAAGTGTCCCAGCATGTACCCACAATTAGAGGCATGACTGACCCCTGCACAGCAGACACACCTCTCAACTGGGAGACTGTACTCCAGCTTGGATGCTGTTATGAACAATCCAAAGATATAATACACCATTTATTCTATTATGCTACTATTTCATGTACATGGCAATTACAGTTGACAGCCACTGTTGTGATCCTGGAACTGCACACTTTTGTCAACTATTACTATTGCAAAGTTCCTGGATAAACACTTAAAAGCTGTATACCTTACCAGATGACACAACACAAATAAAGGTTAAAATCATGATAGCATACTCCCACTGGTTATTTGGTGAGTAGGCCATACTTTGGGGATTAGCTATGCCATACTGATGGTTCATCTGGCAAGTGTAGTATTTGTTATTCGGGTATTTGATATTCATAGAATCATAGAAAGGCTTGGTTTGGAAGGGACTTTAAGGACTACGTAGTTCCATGGGCAGGGATGCCACCCACTAGATCAGGTTATGCAGGACTCCTTCCAACCTGGCCTTGAACAGTCTGAGGAATGGGGCATCCACAGTTTCTCTGGGCCTCACTACCCTCTGGGTAAAGAGCTTCTCCCCAACATCTCATCTAAATGTCTCCTTTTTCAGTGTAAAACCATTCTGCCTTGTCCCATCACTATCCACCCATGTAAAAAGTTGCTCTCCTTCATTTTTATAAGCCCCCTTTTGTCACAGCTTACGCCACAGCATGGGTCACAGCTGAGACAGCCATGATACAGAGTATCATCACACAACTTCAGGGAGCTTTAAGCATTCACACAAACAGAGTAACACCATACCACATCAGAAGGCTTCAGCTATCTGCCCATACAGAGTAACACTACACCACCTCAGAAAGGAACAGCATCTGCCCTTCTTGCTCTTTAGCCCAAACTTTTATACCCTCATGGTTCATGCATTGCACCTGTGTGCCCTCTGTTCCCTTTGGTGATTGTCAGCACACCTGGGCACTCTGTGTCTCATTGCTGTCCATGCTGCTCACCTGCTTTGCACAGCTGCACCACTGGGGATGGAGCAGCCCCACAGCCCCACTCCCAATCACCACAAACCAGGTACCTACACCCTTTAAGTACTGGAAGGCCACAACAAGGTCTCCTCAGAGTCTTCTCCTTTCCAGGCTGAACAACTCCAGCTTTTGTAGTGTGTCTTCAGAGAAGAGGTCCTCCAGCTCTCTGAACTTTCAAGTCACTTTGCTTTTTAATCTCCTGAAAAGTGTGGGATTCTGCTAATTGGAAACAATTCTGTTTGAGTGTCACTTAGTTTGCTTTGCCCCTTGCTATGACTGCTCACATGCCTTTGTCATTTAAGGATTCAGTTATTCTGCTATGTGTTACCTTGATAAAGCAAAACCCTTTTGTCATATCAGACCTACTTCCTCAGTAAAAAACTACTCTGTCGGAATACAAAGCATCCAAATTTATGAGGCTGTAACTGTGAGACTTCTTTAATTTTCCAGATAACAAGCAACACGTGCTTCTGATCAATGAGACCCTCCAGATTTTGATGACTGGACTGACTAAAGCCACTTTTCTCCCTTGAAAAAACTACAAGTGTAAATCCGTTTCATGGCTTTACTATGAAGAAGCCTAAATTGTATCACTAAATCCCACATACAAAACCAACATCAACTTTCATGTCTTGAATGGAACACAGAACACATCAAATTCTTCCCTCACTGAAATAAATAGCCATTGTCTGTACACAGTGTCTGTGTGCAATATCACCCAGAAGTTTGACACTTTAGTCATGAAAATGCAAAATATCAGGCAACTTTGTACAGTGTACAATCTATGGACTTAATTCAGCCTGGCCGGGGAGAAAGGGGAAAAAAATCACCTTAAAAAATACATTATCAGTCTTAACAACTGATGACGGTGTATGGATTATATGTATTCAAGCAATGATAATATTTATCTGTAAAAAACAGGGGGTTCAATTTGAAAAGGAACAAGCAGAGGGTGGCAATGGGAGCCAAACATCCAAAACTGACAGCCATAAGTCACCACTGAAATTAGGCTGTGGCTCAAGAAGTTTTATACAAGTTTTTGAGGAGTCTCAATGTGTCAACTTCTATCTTCACTGTTAGCTGCACTAGAAATACATGCAAGCTGTTCAGTAGGCAAATAATATTCTCAGTGGAGAATAAAAGTGGCTGACAGACCTGTGCAGCTCCTCAGCTCTATAAAACAGAGAAAAATAGGACAATCAACAATAACCTTGGCAATAACCTTGTGCTGGCTGGATAGCATAAGGCTCTTTCTGTCAGACACTGACACTCTTCATTCCCAAATATAGAGCCTGCCTCCCTCAAAACAGGAGAGTAAGCTGCACCAGAAAAGCACTTGCAGAGTTTTCTTTTCTTGCAGAGCAGCACAGATAGGAAGGACTGCAGGGTGACTCAAAGTCAATCCACAGGTCATGCTCTGTCAGCAGGATGGCACAGCCAGGCGTCTCACTGGGGCTGGACTGCAAGATGGCTGAAGCACAGGAACAACAGCTCAGTGCTGTTGCATTTTAAGAAAGTGTGAACAAAAAGACTCAAGTCAATTCAGCTAGCAAAAAACAGACTAAAATAGCCCATGAGATGGGATCTGCTTCCTATAAGGGACCACATTACAGTTCCTCCGTTTAGTTAATTTATTTTAAACTATGTATGTCAATTGAATTATTCCCTGAAGTACATTTAAAATAAATTTCCAGATTAAGATTCAGTTCAGAAAAATGAAATTAGATTTTGGTCCAGCTCTAAGTATTAACCTCAGTGAAGATTTAAGCACAAACTGTGCTCTCCACAGGCCATGGTATAATAATAGAATAGTTTGGGTTGGAAGAGGTCACCTAGCCCGTGCCCTCTGCAACGAGCAGGGACATCTTCAAGGAGATCAGATTGTTCACAGAATTCTGGGCCCCGAATGGCTTGAGTTCTCCTGCTCTCCAAGCCTGCACCCGTTCTGAGGCCCTCTGGTGTCAAAACAGTGACTAAGGTCAGGAAAAAACCCACAGGACTTGAAGGGTTCTCTATATTATACGTAAGACACTTCTTACAGGTTATATTCATCCAATAGTAGTGATTAGCCTGCACAGTGTGTGGCTAAGTTATGTTCCTCATCTTTTTCCTTTACATGGTTTTTCCTGTTATTCTCTCTCCCCCTCTAGCATGGGCTGGTAATGTTTTCTACTGTATGTTTACTAAATTTCTAAATATAGTTCCTCCCAACTCTACCACTCCTCCTACAGTTTTTCGGTGCCTCTTTTATACTATCTGTCCTCCAGATCAATTATTCCTCTGCCTCCACGCCTCAGTAACCCAGAGACACACAGAATGGTTTGGGTTCAAAGGGAGTTTAAAGGTCATCTCGTCCTCCCGCCCTGCAGTGAGCATGGACATTGTAGCTCCTTCCTCCAGCCTAGGCACATCTGAGCCCTCGTCAGACCTAGCACATGCTGAGAACAGCCTCTGAAATCTTCTGAGAGGTGTGAATGCTGCTTAGCACAGAAGGCAAACTGCACCTCCTGCTAGGAGAAGCTTGTCAAGTGCTAGAGCTCTCTAAGGTTATTCCCACCCCACATTCTCTGTATTTCCTCTGCACATATTTCTATGCAAACACTTTCTCTTCCCACACTTGCTTCTGTGCACATGTCTCCTAGCTGGTTAGAATTCGGCATCTATGTTAGCAAAAAATACCAATAAAGTCAATTGTGTTTGCATTACTAGTGAGGCAGACAGACTTTAATGAGCAAGGATTTGTGTCCATTACAAAGAGACTGATAGCTCAGGGCAGTATCCTCAGAATGGACAGGTTTTACTGAGGAGTGCAAAACACAGCAAACTGATGGGGAAGACACTGGCAGGATGAAAGATGCCTCTACTAGAAAAAGTCATCAGAAGGAGGTGCCTCAGGCCCCTGGGAGATACATCATTCAGGCTCAGCCCAGATAATACTCATGTAGGAAAAATCTCCTTATTTCCTAAGGTAATCTAGAGTGGGAAAGGATGGAGGAGAGTAAAAGCCAAACAACAGAAGCATCAGGATGTGTGGGTTGAAAACTCCAAACTAAAAAAAAAAAAAAAACCACAAAAAAAAACTAGATTAAAAATAATGATCCAAAATTATAGTTTATCTGTTTCAGATCTACTAGGGAGGCTATTTTAATGTTGTCTCCCTCAGCTTTCTTCCTCTGCTCCTGGAGGTGTCTAAAAGGAATTTAAAAATAAAAATCAAGACAGAAGAAAATATACTCCATGAACAAAAATAAAACTGACCTTTTTCTGTTTCCATGTAAACTTCCAAGAATATTGAGAAAGGTGCCAAACCATTTTTATAACTCAAAAATATTTCTTCTTCCCTTTTCATGACATTAGCTCTTGTTTGCCTTTTATTTACTCATAACACAGCCACAGTTTAAATAGACAATATGACTTATGTTATTACACAGTCTAGAGTCAGATACCTTGTGTTTCTCAAATCTGATAAAGAAAAGTAGACTTCTCTTAAAGCACACTGTGGCTTGAAACACAAGATTGTGGGTTTGGACATTATTCTTGTTATCTTCACCAAGGTGCACTTGAAAGGGAAGTCCCACCTCATTCTCTTAGCTGGCGCCACCATTAATGTTTTTAACCACCTCCCCTTTTTCAGCATTTGTTTTACTGATGGGATTTGTGTCCTGCTCTCCCCAAACTAAGACTAATTACTACCTCCTTCCATTGTTCGAACTTTTTCCAACTTTTTTTTAAGAAGTTGCTGTTCTGTATCATATTGCTTTAAAGGAAGAAAGTCTTTGATAACATCGGGTCTTCCTTGTGCTTAGTGTCCTCTGTGAGCACTAATTTAATACATTGCAAGCACATTATATCCAGACTATCTTTTGAAACAGTCAGCTAAAGGTCTGCTGGGGTGGCTGGGGTAAACACACAAAGCTGGGCCTCTTCCATCTCTCTCACTGAAGAAAAGAATCATAACTTTAAATGAAACAAGCACTGATAACTGAACATGCAAACCACAAGGCTATTCTACACTGTCAAACTGCAAGAATCTGATTATTTTGTAGAACCTGGTACAAGCTCATCCACAGAGACACACTTTAGGACATTCAGCAGCTACTAAAAGCTGAAAAATTCAAGTTCAAAATTTGAGAGAGTAAAAAACATTTTCTAAAAAAAAATTCTAGGCCTCCTTCATTCCTTTTACCTCAACAGCTCCATCTCATTCCTGCAAATGCTCCAAGTGGTCTAGTCCACACCTAAAAAACTTCTAAAAAAATCTCTACTTAACATTTTTTCAGAACTTTAATGTCAGGTGATCTATTAGTGTTCAGCATTAAGTAACTGCATAATAACTAGTGACAGACATTTACACACCTTCAGAAATTTCATGGTCAAGAAAGAATAATATCGCAGTTTGATCTGAATTCTGAGAATCTGAATGTTAAAGCCAAGGATTTTACTGCCACTTTAGACAGGCAGCCTTTTTTCAGGGGGAAAATAGCCCCCAAAGTGTTCTACAAGAGAGCATTTCACATCATGTCATGTTTTTCTGAAATTATCTCATCAATTTAGCAGCATGGCATATCTGACAGAACAAACATTTAATAAGGATACAATGTTTCTAAATTCAATATCAGTTAACATATCATCATTCATTGTTGAAGCTTCTAACACTCTTTTGTTTCAAGCCTGTAGCACTTGCTTCACTCAAAGTGCTCCAGACAGCAGCTTATCAGTATTATTTATCCATTAATGCAACTATGAACATCACACAACACACAAGTCTTTAGAGCTTGGTATCTAAAACAAGGTAAGTAGGATTAAAGCATGCTTTTTCATGCAATAAAAGCAATTTGTTCCCCAGAATTATTTTCCAGCTTGACTTGAAAGAATATCATAAATGGAAGGAAAGGGCAAGGGGAAAAAAAAAGCCAGTGTTCAGACAGTGACATTGTAAAACTCTATTCCTATTTCAGGGATGTGAAATAATTCATAAGATAATACAACATGCATTGTTTTCCATATGTAATAGTTTATTCATGCCACAGGACAGATCCAGTTGTAACTAATCAGTGGAAAAGCATAATGCAGTAGCTGCAGAGATAATTCCAACAGCAGCTGTAATATAAGAAAAAAAACCAAAAAAACAAAAACCACACCACAACAAAAAAACAAAAAAAACCTCACAAAAAAACCCACAAAAAAACCAAACAAACAAAAAAAACCCAAAACACCAAAACACACACCAAAAACCAGGAAAGTGGTTTCTGTGAAAAGTACAACAGTAATTTCAATTTATAATTGCCTTCTATGATGATCACAAATTTCTTTACAACAGAATAAAGGCCAGCAATTAGGACTTCCCAATGCTTAAAACCCGTAAGCAATATTTTTTGCTTTTTAAAAAAATCACAGAATTTGTAAATAAAATCCCTGGGTATGAAATCTGTCAGATAAAACCCTAAGCAGAAGCACCCTGACTTGAAGTGCCCAATCTCAGCTAGAAGCAACATCTGTTGTTGGAGCTGGTCTACATACAAATCAGAACTGGGTTCACCAATCCTATAAACTTTAAAGCCAAGCCAAAGGCTGTGTGAGCATTTCAGTGGGCAATCCTCTTCAGATGAAAAACCCTGTATCAGAATTGCTGAGGTATGTGGGGCAAGAATACACAGTACACGGTCAGCAGAGATGTGGAAGGGAGTCTGCAAATCACAGAGAGAAGCAGCACCAAGAGAAAGGAAGCAAAGCAGCTGGCTTAAAAGCCATTCCAACAGGCACTCAGCTACATCAAGGTGGCACAGGTATGAGCAGCTATACCCTGGGCTAAAACCAGCTGCTGAATGACTGTAGGCTGTTAGAGGCTCCAAGAATGAGACATCTGACATCAGGTATTTAGTTTGGTGCTAACACCAGAAGTACTCAGATTTTAGAGGGGAACTGTTTTGATTTACATTTCTACTAGCATAATTGCCAGTGTGCAGTTCAAGCCATGCCTGAGAAGAATAAATCAATACTACTTTCCTTGGATGTTTTGTAAATAAATTACTCCAGAAAACGCCCTGACTGTGGTTCATCAATTTCTGTTTTATGGGAAGTGAGCCACTGTCCTTAGGCATGCGAGTTTGTAGAGTATCTCAAGAGAAAAAGAAAGAGCCTGAATAACAATGGACAAAACATATTAAACAACCTGCCCTAACTCGTTAACTTGAAATAAGATAGCCATCACCTATAAAGAATATTGGGGGTTTTAGGAGTTTTGGATGTTCATTTCTGGGACTTCAATTTAGGTTCAGAACAGGAATGTTCTCAAGGGTCCAAATCAGCAAAACATTTCTCCTCGTAATAAAAGACTTTGGCATAAGAACCATATAATAGACAGTTCTTAGCATCTCACTGGGTCAGGCAATGGTGAAGCAAAACACAGTCTGCTAGTTCTAGTGAAACTCTGGAATTTTACTGTAGGAAAATGGAGGTGCAACATACTGCTTATAACAAAATGCCCATTCCAGGAATTTGTCTGTGCCTCACTAAGAGATAGTTCCCAAAAAATATCACCTCACTGCTCAGCAGATGTCACAGGGTCAAGTGAATGGAAAAAAGAAGATATAATCTGCTTCTTTCAGGTTTCAAACACCTTGAGAACTCTGCATTTGTAGCTCCCACACTTAATTTTAATAGGATGTTAAAATGCAAAAAGACTCAGAGAACATCACAAGTACAGTTCACAGGCACAAAACAATGTCAGTATGAGTAACATTTAAATAGATGAGCACTGAAGCAACAGTACAGGACCTCTCCTATGGTGACAATTGGACACGATGGTCATTACTTCTTCTAATACAAGAACTATGAGGCACCAAATACTACTAAAAACAGGTTCAAGTCAAACAAAAGCAGATGATGCTTCACACGGGCAAGGCTGGTCTATGAAAGTACTGAGTAAAGGATGTTGTAGATGCTAGCAGTTTACTGTTTCAAAAAACAGCTGGACAAATTCATGGTAGAAAACTTCACCAATAGGTGTCAAGTGAAAAAAAAAAGGAAAAAAAAACCCAGAAAACAAACTAACAACCCACACCCAATACACTGACTTAAAATTCTCTAAATCATAAAATTTCTTAGGAAACTATTCTGAGAGAACATCACTATCTAAGAATTGTTAAATTCTTCCCCAGATTGTTTAGATTGTTTTCCCCAATTAAAGACCATTTCCAATGCACGACAACAACCTACAAAGACCTTGAACAGTACTCCATCCATTCTTGTGTAAACATACCTACAAAAGCTTTTTAGCTAACAAAACCCTTCTAAACATAAGCATCATTTTCAATGCAATTGCTCATATATTAATTTCATAATGCTTCACTCACTCTGTCTCTCCCTTGCCTTCCATTTGTCTCTTTTCAGATTAAGGAAAATCCAGATGGGGTGCAGGTGCTGCAAAATGATACAAAGGTACAATAGAAGAAGAGTTGCTTAGACTGAATAAAAGAAAAGTATTAAACCATGTGTCTGTGCTCCCCCACACCTGTTGCTTTAATTAGCCACTGTAAAAGGTTGGAGTTTTCTCAAAGTTTACAGCATCTTTAGGCATAGGCATACAGATTTCCTCTGAAAGTCCTTTTAATTTACTGTAAGTAAGGTCCACTTCTATAATTCCTATCCCACAAAAGGAATTGTGTTACATTGAAAACTCTACTTCAGTAAAGTTTTTTTCTAATTTAGGTAGCATGAGCTTCCCTCAATCCAGCAGAACAAGGAGCACACTATGTCAGATCCTCCCTCTCTCCCAGTGAAAATGAACAATTCCTTGTTTCCATCATAGCTGTTAAATGTAGTTAGCTGGGGGAAGAATTCCCATACTAAAAGCCTCCCTAGAGAGGAGGACTAGCTGGTTTTATAAAGACCACATTTCAGCCCCACGTGAGGGTTACTACTTCCCTTGGCCACTTTCCAGAACAGGTAAGGAACTGGGGAGAAAATGGTGCAATGAGAGAAAAAAAAAAAGATAAAGAAAAGAAAGTGGTCCTAGGAGAGATAAGTCAAGGAAACTATACAGCAAGAGAAAGAAAATGAATCAGGAAGGGGAGGGAAAAAAAAAAAGGACAAAAGACTTGAAAGAACAAGACCAGGGAAAAATGGAAGATATTTTAGCAACTATATGAGGACATTAATTAACAATCCATGTTATGACTACTCACTGGCTAATCAGCTCCCCAGAGAAAATAAAAAATAAGGCTGGAAACAAGCAATGACTAGCACACAGTTCTCTAAGCTCCTGGTGAATCTCAGTACAGGGGTTAGTTATGATCAGTTCCAGGAGACAGCAGCCAACAGCACATTCAGCATTTCCATTTGATTTAACTCATTCTCAGGACCCAAGGTAAAGTTCAGTGACACTCCTTCCCCAAGACCTTCAGCTTAAAAAGATCTTTTTTACTAATTAGATTGATTAACATCATAAGTAACATTTCCTTTACAAATTTTTCTTACTCCAGCTATATCTTTGATCCAGAAGAAGTACAATCAACTGGATGCAGTCATGAAGTAAACAGCTATAAACACAATGGCAGCAATAAATCCAAATTCAGAGAGAATAGTGAAAATGAAGAACCCAAAAATGAACTCCAGAAGGATGAGGTAAACAAAACAGAAAATAAAAATCCAGTAAACAGTACAACAGAAACTCTCTGGAATCACAGAGGCAATGATTCTCAAGAGGATGGCCTTGTGAAGTGTGCTGCAAAGCTTGATGTCGCAGTCAATGGTGGCAACTCCTGTGCTCAGCACTCCATGCTCCACCCCAACACAAGCCCAGTGAAAGAAACCAGTGAAAAGGGAATCTCTAGCCAGTCAGAGGCTTCTTCAGCCAGCAATAGAGACTCGCATGCCAAATCAAATAGGTCTGGACAAGAACCTGACCTAGAGACAGGCAGTCAGAGTAAGGCAGCCAGCAACATGCCTAACAGTATTCCAGACTCCCAGTCTGCAGAAAACAGCATCTTTCTCAAAGGAAACTCAATACTGGAGTTAGAAAACAATCCCATAAGACTGCCAGACATTGATTATCCCCAAAATTACAATCAAACTGGGAACTATGTTGAAAAAGACAGTTTTTCAGTCAACTGTACACATTCAGACCAAAACACTGGTGCTTCAGCAATACAGGACAACGACCTTCGTGTAATCCCACCTTTGCCTGTGAAAGAGAGCAGTATTGAACCTTTTAAAACTGACTCTGCAAGTCTGAGTGAGAGCCTTACTGGTGGTGTCACCGCAGTGGCTGTTACCAAAGTCACACAGGCACCCACACACACCAACCATAAAGATGTCAATGGAGGAATTGAGGAGGAAGATGCAGAAGTTGCAGCAGCTCTGGCTGCACTGGAAGCTGCAACCGCAGGAGAAGATGTGGAAGATGATGAAGAGTACTAGATGGTTTCTTTCTAATACACTGGGTAAGATCCAGATGTTATTCCTGGATCTATATGGACAGATATACAGCACACATGGAGAGCTGTTATGAACAGCATATGTACAAGGAGTTGGGACTAAACCTTGGTCCATTCAGCTGTTTTATGCAGCCTTTTAATTTCTACTGCCTGAGGTACAGAAGAGCTCCCTTGATTAATGGTAATACTCTTCTCTATGGGCCTGAACAGGAGGGCAAAGCATCACTTCTTCCATACAGAACACTCAGTTGTACACTCACTTCATCTGCACTCATGCAAGTGTTTCCTTTTTTTCCTCATGAGGGAATGTGCACACTGCATGTTCCAGGTTCACAAAACTCCCATTATTTAAAATAGGACTATTGCAGCCATGGAGTTAGAAACCACAGATCTTCATCATTAGCAGAAAAAAACTACATAAATGAGCCAAAGTTCTATGATCTACTGAAACATGAAATAGGTAAAGCATGGTAAAGACTGAACTTTACCATGGCTATGGTTCCATTATTGATTAATCCTAAATCTGTGGACGTGCACCTGAAATTAGAATGATAATATCATTTCTCCCCACACACCTCTCCCTTGACTGTGCACCACCCAAGTGGTGCTGCTTCAATTCCTTAAAACAGAAGAAGCCCAGCCAAATCCAAGAGAGTGGATAACCTTCTGTTGGTTAAATGTGCTAAAGTAGCTCATGTAAGAATTGCACACACACTATCAGAGAGGCTAGAGAGAGATCAAAACTCAGTCCCTACCAATTTGGCTAGATTAAAACTGTTACAAAATGACAGCCTGAAACCTCTGAACTCCACTACATTTTTCAGGTGCATGTCACCTGTCTTAACAATACAGTTTTCAAACAGGTTGTGTCTCAAACATGCCCAGCAAGACGTGTTTTATTTATACAAAAACAGCAAGAGCCAATGTGGGCCCCTCCTTAGCTCTACTGTAGTGCCTAAATTTACATCAAGAAAGGGACCGAGCTTCCAAACTGCATTAAGTGCAAGATCTGAAAATAGTTGCATTCTTGGAGGGCTGTATTTCTAACAGGAGAAAAAAAAGGAGGTAGAGGCAAATTTGGCACGGCCAATTCAGCAAAAGTATGGTTGAAATAGAAAGTGCTTAGCATTTTATACTGAAATTTTGTGGTTTCCAAGTTTTTGTTATAAACTCTTAATAAATCTTTTAACCATATAAAAATAACCCGGTGGCTCTTGTACTTTATGCATTTTCTGAATATAAAAGTTACAATAAAGATGTTCATTAAGATATAGCCCTCGTTAGATACATGAAAAGCACCAACAATGTATTTGCCTATGGTATATGCTGATTTTGATTTCTCAAAACATTAATGATACTCCTAGGAGCAATTAAAACAGCTTCTAGAGAACTATATCCAGCTACAGGCAAGAGTCACAACATTGTATTTGTAAAATAAAAAAGCTTTATACGGTTTTAAAGTATTGTAGTACTTGTTGATTTCTCTACCACTTTCCTATTTTAATAGGTCCTTCTAAACCTTCTCATAAGTACATACAAGTTTTATATATCTATTTTGTCTTTCCAAGATTACTACAATACTGAAAGTCTGTGAAAGTGCCAGCACATTGCCAGTTAACAAGTTATGCTGAGTGTCACCAGTCCTGACTGTCCCTGCCCACCAGCCCAGGGTTCCCCCTGCCCTGCCTGGGGCCCAGGACACATTCACCCCCGGGGGAGCAGACCTGCCTGCCCAGCCACATGCCAGAGACGCCTGTGCTGGGGCTCTCCTGGTGCTGTTGGCTGCCCCATGTCCTGGCTGGGGCAGCAGGACAGACTCTGCCAGAGGGATCCAGCCTTGCTATACCCAGGGAGCCCCTCCTGCTCCCCACATCCCAGCTCCAGGGAGCCAGCAGACCCTTGCTGCACCATGACACAAAACATGAAAAACAATTCAGGCAAAAAGGATGATAAAGAAAGAAATGCAACAAACACACCAGAAAACTTACCTGATTTTTTCAATATCCACTGAATTAGATTTTTCTAACCTGAGCTCCAGCTCAAACTTCAAGCGCAAACCACAGCAAGTTTCTCACCTTGCTCCCCAAGCATTAAAACATATTAGAGGAGAGGCCCTGGTCAGACACAGCCCAGACAACTCAAACCAAGAAACTCTTCCATGGGAAGTGCCCACAGCCAAGGGCCACCAGCCTGAAACCCTCTGCATGGGAGCAGCTGAGCCACAGACAGTGCATGTCTTGCAGCCAAGTTCTCATTGCCATAAATATAAGAGTCAAGACCCAGCATAAAGCAAGTCTATTCACTGCATTGGAAATAACTGGTCAGTTATTTTCTAAAAAAAAAAAAAAAAAAAGAAAAAGAAAAAAATGTCAGGCATCTGCATATCTCAAACCTACATCATATGGAAAGCTTCCATAAAATAAACCTATGAGGTAACACCAACATACAGACTTCTTTTATCTGCTAAGTAAAAAAGTCCAGTGCAGTTTTTAAATTAAAGAAAAACAAAACTCATTTGTATGCATTTTATATTTACGTATGTATTTATATACCTTCAACCCTACTGTGACACCACCGAGCATCAGGAATTCTTAGCCATTTTTCAGATTACAGTACAATTTCCACAATAAATGTGAATCACTTTTTCAAGAAATAATTTTTTAAATGCTACACACAATTTCCTCCATAAAAATTAGAATTTAAATAATTATGTGAGAACCAAATCTTAGTCCATCAAATGTTGATTCAAATAAACACAAACACTGCCAGCTTGAAGAATCCATTTTGCTCAGGCAATTGTGAGAGTAAAATTCAGTAACTCGAGAAAACAGCAAATCACAAAGAAAAAACACTACTAGAAGCAAGAGTAAACTGTATTTTAAGACTTCTTTCAAAAACTACGTATTTTTTAAGACACCCAGACCCAGCTACCAATCAGCTATGTTTTCTATATTCAGAGGGGTCACTTATAAAGTATCATTTAAATCTTTCAGTTTTCCTTTGATACAAAAAAAAAAAATATGGGAGCTGGTTGGCCAATATCTATTGTTATTAATGTTTCTGTACTTGATGTAATCCTTTATAGGTAAGTGTGAAGCTATATGTAGCAATAAAGAACTGGCAACAGAATGGGAAACTATGACAAGAGTTGGTATTTCTATGAAAGCTTTTGCATCTCGGGAACTCATGTTTTATTATTATTCAAAGTCAGTAACAATTTAAAGGGAATTTGCAATCTTTCATATATAAGCAAAGAGACATTGAGGAAGATTAAGTTTAGCACCTTTGCATTTGGCAGTAGGTCAACCCTGGATTATTAAAAAAATTCAGATCACTGCAGAGATTTCACATACGACTACAGGAGTGGAAAACGGCCCAGTCCACCCTCAAGGAAGTTAATTATTTCCTAGAGAAAATGCAGCACGAGCAGAACCCAAAACTTGACACTGCAGAATTCTTCAGCTCAGCAAATAAAGTTCTAACAAGTAAGCAGGAACCTGGAAACAGATAAATTCCACAAAGATGGAGGTTCCCCCCGTTTTAAAGAACAAAGGTAATTGTTTGGGCAAGTGTTGCTATGGAGACTTCCCATTAAAAATTGAAATTCAGAAATAGAAAATCTTATTTTCTAAAATATATTCCAGATTTGATTGTTTAAGTAAAATATCACTTTAATCATCTTTTGAAGGGTGAAACAAGAAACACTGACTTGGAAATAAAATTAAAAAATTAATCTTGACCGTATGTTGTATTTGTAGGTTCAATTTCCTAAATGTGATTTAGTTTTCCAAAAGATTAATTCTTACCAATGTATCTCATTTTGCTAAATGAGAATACAATATCTCAACATTTACTAAGGTCTGTGTATATGGTATTCCATGTATTTATTCAAATGCCTATATTACACATTTTAATTACATTGAAACAATGAATCTTAATAGATTATTTCTCTGGAATTTTGGTGTCTCTCCCTGCAAGTAGATGGAAATTGGAATCTACTAAATTGCATAAGAGCATCACTACAAAATTAAACATATTAAAATTTCTTTAACACGCTGAATACACAAGGATGTTAAATTATGAAAGTCATTCTACATTAAAAAGTAATTTATTTTTAAACAATTCTGTTAATAAAACTTTCTTTTCAGACATTATGTCCTACAGTTTAGAACAGATATGGAAAAATGTTTAACAGTAATTGTTAGAAGCAGATTAAAATTTTTTCATTGGTCTTTTCAACATGAAATGCCCTTAGCAGAGATTTTTTTTTCCTTACCATCATGAAATCAAAACAGAAACTCCTCAGATTATTCCCTTGGCCAAGCTTTCAAATTCCATGCATGCACATGGACTGCTAGAGACATTAGTCTTAGGACTACCTTCTCCATTACCAATTTTACTTGGTATCTCAGGGAGGTTTAAGTTTTCCTTCATCTTGAACCTGCACAATCCTAAACTTCAGATCAGACAATCCTTGAACTGAACTCGTTGAGTAAACAGAAAGCAGGAAATCTTGTCTGCCCCTAAATGGTATTACTGTTGGCCACTTCTGCAAATTCTGTCCCACCTCTTTGGGACTTTTTCCATTTCAAACTGTGAACTGTTGAAAGTTTTGAAAAATCTAAATGTGCATCTTGGACTCTGTAATAAAAACTGAAATAGATTATAGCAAATTAACGCCTTAACATAAGCAGCAATAACTTTTTAAGTGATTTTTTTTGTTAAATGCCATTTTAACTTTTTTTAAATAGTTTAGTCCAATTTCAGAACAGAATTTATTACATGTAACTACTCTCCCACTCCCTACCTATTTCTCCTTTAGTCAGAGAAAAGAAATATTCCCTTGTACAACTCAGTTTGGAAAACAGGATTATCTCAAAGAATCAGGAAAAACATCACCTCTCTTGATTTTGTTTCTAATCACATTGTTGAAGTACACATCCTAAGAAGTTACCTCACAATGATTGTGATCAAACCTATCAAGATTACATCATTCTCTGCTCTGAATCTTGACTGAAATTTTTATAAACAGGATTTGGCTTTAATTTAATTTTTAATGGCTCAATTACTATACACTAATAAATGAGAAACCCTTTATTCATTAACGAACCAAAAAACCTCAGAAGTCTTTCAGGAAATACAGCATCCCAATATTATGTCAGGTTGAAGACAACTTAAGTACTCAACCAATACCACAATAAAACCACGTCACATGAAGACAGCAGTTTAACTCATTTATTTGCTCATTAAGCTCCCTTCTGTTTACTCCGAGCTAGAGAGTAACTTGATTATTATGAGGGTGCAGAAGCAGAAAGGCAACAGCCTCAGCTGTTCACCTTAACCTCAAGCATGGCCAGATTTTCAATAATCTGTGATCACATATCCTATCCCCTCCCTGCTCTTAATATCTGGAGCCAGTACCAAGTAATTTACCTAGACTTATGCAAAATGAAAGAAAGGTGACAGATAACTACAGAGCAAAATGAATGTATGAATGAGATTAAAACTCTATTTAGGTATTTGAGAACAAACCATATTGATCTGGACAAGGATTAATAACTTAGGTTGTTTCCATCTCACATCTCTTTAGTTCTTATTTGAGATCCTCTTCCAGAAATAATGTATCAAATAATATAGGGGCATTCCTCAGATTAGCTTTCTCACAAAATCCTCAGAAAAAAAAAAAAGATCCATGCAAATGTCCTTAATTTCAATTGTCCTGGTTTCAGCTGGGATAGAGCTAATTTCTTCTCAGTATCCGTTACAGTGCTGTGTCTTGGATTCAGAATAAGAATGGCATGGATAACACATTGATGTTTTAGTTTTCTGGGAAGTTGTGTTTATCCTAAGTCAAGGACTTTTTCCTTGTCTCATGCTCTGCCAGTTAGGTGGTGCACAAAAGAAACTGGGAGCAGAGCTGGGACAGGTGGCCAGAACTGACCAAAGGGAGATTCCACACCATAGGATATCATGCCCACTGGGGAGATGTTTGGGGTGATGGTGCTGGTCTTCCCAAGTCAGTTACACATGATGGGGCCCTGCCCTCCTGGATATGGCTGAACACCAGCCTGCCCATGGGAAGTAGTGAATAATTCCCTGGTTTGCTTTGCTTGTGTGCACAGCTTCTGCTTTCCTTTCTAAACTGCCTTCATCTGTCTTCATCTCAACCGCCGAGTTTTCTAGTGTTTACCCCTGCAATTCTTGCCTCAGTCCCACTGGTGCGAGAGTGAGCAAGGGCTGCCTGGGGCTTGGCTGCTGGCTGGGGCTGAACCATGAGGTCAATACAAGATGCACTACAGAAAGAGATTTTGCTGTGGCCAGAAGTGGCACAAGTTTCTCCAGAATCAGTCTCCAGAACAGATGAGATATTACAGATTTTTAATGCCACAGTTTCAGTTTGGTAGGTAAAAGTGACACAGGTTTATCTAACAAGTAGACATTGTACACTGCCGGAATAAAGCTGGTCTGATTTCGGTTACCTTTTACTCATTAATCTGCTGTTTACGTAGGCTTACATAAAAAACTCATCCAATCAGCATCTGCAAAAAACAACCATACTAGAGATCCAGCATTAATCAAAATCAAGCCAAATTATCAAAAGCCTTACAAAAGAATAAGCATACTCCACCCTGATGGGGAATTACTTTTCCAGATTGATGCATGAGTGTTAATTACCAGGTGATGCACGCTGCTATTGTTTTGACATACGACACACAGATCCCATTCTTCCTCATTGCTTTGATTAAAAATTTGGCTCAGAGAGAAGCTTACATTGTTCCTTTTAATAACCGCAGCAGCTACTTCCACACCACTGCAGGGCAGGAGAGGGGCTGAGTTGCTGGGTCCTGACTAGCCACAGCTCTGCCCCAGCCCCATGAGGCACCTCAGATCGCCCATTAAACCGGGACTTTTTCAATTTTTTTGGTTTAATTCTTTTTTTATACTGAACCACTCCGACCTTTTCGAATTATCAATAAAAGCTTCATAGCTCCCTCTGCTGCCAGCAAGTATGAAATTCAGTTACTCTACAAAAAATCTGCTTGCATCTGACAGAAAACATTGCATTCCTGTCTCTCTAAGCATATATGTGCGCAGAGTTCTTTGAAAACAAGATTTGAGAAATATCATGGGTATTTTATTTTGAGGCTCTCCTAAGAGTGTTGCTTTTATTGGATAATTATTCTTACCGTAAATCGATTTTGAAGACCAATAGTTAAATACAGCTTTAATATGGTAATTTCAAAATACTATTTTATTCAATATGAAAATCAAACCATATTATCACCTGAGTATTTAGTTGGATATCTAATGACACCCACAAAACAAAAATCAATTTTTCAGAACAGTTCAGAGAAGAGTTCATCTCAAACTGCTTCTGCCTTATCACTATTTTTCAGTCCATCTTCCCAAGTCTTTCACACTCTCACTGCTGCCTCTTCTCTGAACCTGCCCTCCTCAAACCTGTCTCTCTGCATCAGGTACTAGCTAGGTCTAGTTGTCTTGCTGTTGCTGTTCTGCTCCATGCTGACAGCTATGAAAAGTGTACTGAATCCAATGCTCTCTATTCTCCAGGACCATTTCAAGACCACCACCACAATTGTGACATCCCAGCGCAAGTGCCTCCCATCTGCCTCTGCTGCACTTCTAACTCTGCAGCCCAGAGGAGACAGGACTGCAATGACTGACTGAAAACAGACAAGGGAAGGGGGCATCAGAGGGGTTACACTGGTAGAAAAATGCATTTGCTAACACATCCTCCTTTGTGTTGTAGTTGCAGCTACACTCGATGCCATTGCACCCCTACAGCGCTAGAGGCTGCCTAGATACAATTTAAGAGGTGTTTCAGTTTCAACAGGTGTACTAAGCTAAAGACTGACACAGAACCACACAAGGCCTGACATACAGAAACAGATGGCCAAGCACTACCCACGTAACTGGATCTGCACTAAGTCCACGCCACAGGGGACTTGGCTTCACTTATCTAAACCTAGTAGCAAAATACACCACCAACCCACTCTTCTTCTCCAGATAATTTGGGAGCCACAGATAATTTGGAGGCTGCTTACTGTAACAGCACGGAGCTTTCAGATCTTGCCACTAATGTCTGTTCGAAGGCTTCTGCCACCTTCTTGCTTCCAGCACTACAAGCCTGGCATCTCTCCTACCTTTTTTTCGAAAGTTCGAGGAACAGACTCCTACTCTGCCAAACTGTTCAGCTTCCTTTTCCTTATCCTGCTCCAGCCCTACATATCCCTTCATTAGTTTTGCCTCAGCAGATGACCTTAACCGGCCAGGAAGGAAGCTCCAAGGCTGACAGGGTGCTTTCCAGCTCTGTGCAATGGTAGCTCCAGAACCAGCCAGCCCCACAGAGAGGCAAAAGGGAGCATCCAGAACAAGAGTTAACATCAAATCATGGCTTGAGTAAAAAAGCCAGCAGCACCTTAGTGCAAGCCCCCTACCACTGGAAAAAAAATATTTAGAATTAAAAAAAGAAATCAACAAGTGGAAATTTCAGATATCAGCACTTTGAGCCTAACCCCCCTCAAACAAAATCCCAAATAACAGGATTTCACAGAACACTGAGAAAAAAATTAAATCTAAATCTTTATTTGTCCAAGTCTTACAAGCGGTTCATTAATATTAGATAGCCAAGACTTAACCATTCTTTCCTTGTTTAGTCATTAGCAGCAGCATTAGCCACTTAGCAGGGGAAAAAAAGAACAAGCCTAAAGTGCCCAGAAACCCTAAATTAATAGATACAAATTGATTCACACTTCATACTACAGGTCACAGGTGGGAGTCCTCAACAACCACTGAACAGCCAGGAAACTTAATTCCTTAGGAGAGACAGTCTCACATTCCAACCCAGTAGGCACTTCCAGCACTACCAAGCCAGAACAGACCATATGTCCTCCTCTCTTCCAGAGAGGGCTAATCTCAGAAAAAGGATCTTATTAACCCATATGATTTTGTATTAGTATGCAGTTAAGTATAAGCTCAATTCATTTGTACGGGGAAAAAAAACAAAAAAGAAAACAACCAGACAACAAATCTATCTGGCACCCTTTTATCCTGTCATTTCTTATTATGCCTTCAGTGCCTATTTCTCTCTCTTCTGTGTCTTTCAGTTCAGCTCTGCTCACAGAAAGTGGCAGCCCCGTAACTCCAGCAGCCTCAAAAGAGCTCCCTATTTCCAGCTGTGCACACACCCTCTGCAGGAATACTGGAGTCTGGGTCATTTCTACAGACAGTGCAGACTGCAACATCTGCAGACTTAAGTGCACAGGAAAACACTTGTGCTTCACCAATCCCCCAGAATGAGAGCAGCTGGCTGAAATAAGACTTTCACCAAGTGACACACAACACACATGGGGGTACAGGGATCATATAAGGTACCAATTTTGTCAAAGTTTCTGTACATGTGAAAAACAGGGATATAGTTCAGAAAGAAAATGGCAATGAGAAATCAGGTACACTATGGCATGCTTTCAACTGAGACTTTTATAAAGAGATTGAGAAGCAAAAGTAATGCTTTAATCCTTACCATGTTTCAAAAATATATTGGCTCTGTGTTCTTCACTAGTAAAATCAGATTTTATTAAACACAGAAGTAGCTCCCTGGACTGTTTTGCTACAGCAGCTTAAGGTAAGATCCTGAATTTTGGAATAATTCTTTACTAAAAAATGAAATGCCTGCATTGGGGAAAAGTAACACAAGAATTAATCCATGTGAAAAAAGCAAAATCCATTTGAAAAAAAAATTATTTGTGTTTCTTTTGAGGACTTGTCTATGTCAGTCCAGTTATAATAGAATTTCTCAAACTTTAATACAGCAATCCTCTTGTATTTTAATATATGTACATATTATCTAATAAAAACTATGTACTACACAAAATTTGTACATAGAAGAAAAAAGGAATAAAAAAAAAATTCCTGAAAATGAGACTTGCATAGTGTGTTGAATTTCCAGAAGCTTCAGCAGCAGCAGTGTCTCAATTCTGTCTGAAGATTAAGGCCTGGAAAAACTTTTTTTTTAAATTTTTTTTTTAACATTCTGAATATAAACCACAGCTGTATATCAACCTCTGAAATTCAAATACAGAGCTCAAAACAGACCCTATGTGATGTTGCTAGGAACACTGAAATAATAAAAAACCCCAAACCTGGAAACAGGATTGTACACTCTCAGCTAGCCACAACTTGCTTCAAGGCTCTTTCACACTACTCATGCAGCAAAACCCGTTTTAATTGCCTTTACAGATCACAGTCATCTGTGTGAGAACATAATGTAACAAATTAAGCTTTGTGGTATCACAGACACAGGCGGAGAAGAAACAACTGCAAAGAGCTTCCTGCCATTTGTGATTTTTCATTCCCTACCTCATGAAAAAATTAAGAATAATGTTGAGTATTTTTTAAAATCTCTGCAACAAATATAATAAAAAATTAAAAGTCTTGATACGTTTAATCTAAGATCTCAGCTTGGGTCAAAACACAGATTTCTGTCTTTCCCATTTAAATATGAAATTAAAATAGTAACTGCAATTGTTCCTTCTGAAGAAAATAAAACTGCTCTGAAGTACTATAACCTAACCTTCTCACTACCTTCACAAACAAAAACTTAAGAGGGAAAAACATTGAATTTTACATTTAGATGGTACGAAAATTAAATTTCACTCAATGGGTGAAGGCTTAAGGAAGTCAGAAGCAAGCTTAAGAATCAGTATTTTTTATTTACTGCTTGGTAGTATAAAAGTCGTATATAAACTATTTTGTTAAAAATACATTTGATAAGCAAATTTAAGAAAAGCAGACTAATATGGCAATATGCATACCTCTACAAAATAGCAGTGTAGTGTTAAAGGCAATAAAACAGGCACAGTTTCGAAATCCTCTCTTACTTAGGTAGCAATGCATAAATTCAATTCTTGCACATATCAGGTCTTACAATACCTTACATAATTACTTTATACAATATTTTACATATCCAAAATCTTTCCATCCCTTTTATTCTACATATTTTCAATGGAATCAAAACAGAAACTATTTTTAAAATAAGTAAAAAAAATACATATTACTGTTTAAACTTTCTTGCATCCTTTTGCCATTTATTCGCTGTACTAACCCGTCATGTATCAAAATACAGTATCAAGACAAACTGCCCTTTTTTTAGAAAAAGCTTTGGGGACAATCTGTAAATTTGTACCTTTCTAAAAATTATTTGAAAACTGCTTTTTTTCTCCAATGCTCTCTTTTTACAGTAACACTTTATACTCATAGCTACCAATCTCTTAGAAACTGAAAGCTAATTACTACAACCAATACCAATTAAATCTTCTAGAAATATTCTTCACACAAATAATCATGTGAAGCTAAATGTATGCCTGTAAGATGAGGTTGGTGTTTATGTTGTACTAAATATTGAAGAGATTTCACAAGGTGATTTTAAATTTATGAGAGCAGGGAGCAGTGCTAAACACTGAAGTCAGAGCCCCAGCCAAACAGTTATTTTGGGTTCTCAAGGACAGATAATTATCTCTAAAAATATCCATTTTGAAAAGAACAATAAAACATTTATTATTTTCAAAGTTTGGGTGGGTGGTGTATAATATAGCGTCTCTGAAAAGTACATATTGATAGGACCAGTCAGTATCTTGTGGATACACACAGAAGGAAGACAGAAGACCATCAGCAGCACATATTCTAGTGAGAGTGAAAAAACTTGATGTTCCCTGACAAGACATGGGAGTAACTAATACACAAGCAAGAAGAGTAATTTTGTACACACTGATTGTTAACACTGCATACATAAATTGATGAAGAAACACAAATCTCAGATATGAAGGAGAAACACAATTTAGAGCTCTTGTATTAAAAAGATTGAAGGTATCAATTTAAAATAATTCCATTTCAGAAACATACACTGATTTTCCTTGAGTTCATAAAGCAGATTAAGTTACAGTTCTCAGAATATAGTGCAATCTCTACTAAAATGCATTACATTAGAGCTTATACTCTTAGGCACTCAGAACAAATGATATGATTTTCTATTACACAGAAAAGTTTGCTGAAGTATTACAGAATAAGTAACAGAACAAAGCTGAGATCATAAGTAGATACAGAAAATTAATATCACAATACCATGTTAATTTTAGCATTAAGTCACACTTAAAATATGAAAGGACTAACACTGGCTTAAGATTTTGGTGCCAATGAATACAACTACCCTCAGTCCAATAAAGCCACTCTGAAGCACTTTAGAACATACTCCATAAATTTTTTAATGCCCAATATTCCATATCCTTATCTAAGGCTTTAAATATGTTGCCTTAGCTTAATAAGAAACCTGTGGGTAAGGACAAAAAAAGAAAAGCAAAACTATTAGGCACTCTTCAAATATGAGTGAGCAGTTACCAGAAAACAGGAGAACACAAGGCCTTGAGGAAAGTAACCTCACCGAGAGCTCACCCAACTGCATACAAAAAGATGCTCTTCAGCCTATATCAAGTAGTAAGGCAGAGGTATGGGTCTGGGGAACAACAACTTAATTTAACATCTGCATATAACTGAACCAGTCTCTACTGTGAGGTACTCAGCACAGAGTTCAAGGGCTTATGTACTGAAGGCACACGTGCAGATTTGGCTGACATATTATTACCTTGTATGTTTTACTTGACTACAAGCAGTTAGATTAAAAGAATATTTTCATCTTTCAAAGGCTGGCTTTTATCTTCAGCAAACACTTGTCAATTCTGGAGTGGGAAGAACAGGAGAAGAAAAATCCAGATGGACCACTGGGGTGAATGCAGTTTATCCACGAGGTAATTGTATTACTCTTAATATTGAGCTCATAAATGCTTGTCTAAGTACAAAAAAAGTTTGATAAAGCTTTTACCTTTCCTGTCCAAAAACTTGTACATATGTTTTCTTTCCAAGACGAAGCCATTTGTTATGATGTCCACACAGCTCAACAGTATTTAAGTGTCTAAATCTCACAATTCTACCGGTCAAAAACCATTAAGTGTTTAACCTTGCAGGAATGACATCACGGAACTTGTAAAATGCTACATTGCCATAAATACATTTCCCTAAATAGTATGCATCTCTTGGGAGTTTTCAGTTTTCTACAAAGTGCTTGCAGACAATCTTCTTCTAAAAGTTCCACCTGTAAGAGAAGAAAACAATTCTAAAAATAAACCTAAGTAGCAAAATTAGTTTTAGGATGGACACACCTATTAAAAAGTTAGCAGGTGCTCTGAAATGGAAAAATAAAGCCACAATTGCATGAAGTAGTTGCTGTGCATTCCAAGTTTAGCATATGAAATCATAAAGAGGAACTAAAAATTAAGCTAGTACTCTTGAAATGCATAGACAAACACATGGACAAACTGACAAATCACACCACAGTGTTAGGCACTACAAATGGAAAATGTTACATAGCTTCAGCATACCAGTTTCTGTTTACTCAGTAGCTTAAAATGGATGCCCAAGAGCTCAACTCAAAGTTTTGACTTCAATTATCAGCTGTGTATCTACTACTCTTTTTTGTGTGCCATTAAGCATATTTGAAATAAAATTAACTGATGAAATGGAGTCTGCTGAGAACATGGACCTTGAAGACATAGAGAAGACATGCTACAGCTTTCAATGATGCAGCCAGCAAGACACTAGATAATGTGAAACACTGTAGAGGTCACATCAGAACATGTCAGTTTAGGGGAAAAAAAACCCTGGACTTGAGAGCAGTAGTGAATATAGGCAATCAGCAATGCTACTTCATTCAGGTACTGTCCAACTCAGGAATTACACCTCATACAGTGGTTGAAGTCAGCCACAAATCTACTGCCTCTAAATGACAGAAAAACTTTTTCTGGAAGCAGTTAAACACACATTTATGTCTGCCTTCTTCCTCTGCACCTGAAGATCTGAGTCAAATCCCCCCAAACTATAAGCTCCAATCAGAAATGTATTGACTAGAGGCACAAAAGTCTTAAATACTGTTTATCTACTCAGTTTCAGTAAAGTGGACTACAATAATTCATTAGAAGTCTGAAATAAGCAGCTGAAGTAAAGGTCTAGCTACTGCCTGTTTACACGTGAACAGCTTCTCATGATAGTAGACAAAAACTGATCTAGAATCATGCTAGGGAACAGTGTCATTCCCTTTTTCAAGCAAGATCTGTTTATTTTTTGTAGTGCAAATCAAACAGACCTGGCTAGTTTCCCAGATGATTTACAAAATAGCTCTGTCGGACTATAGAGACCATTAAAATATTCTGCTGAACCATTTCTCTGCTATTAGAACATTTGTTTTCAGAAGGGGCAAAACTTTAATCCTAAGGGAAGGCTCTACAATAAAAATCTGCCATAGATGGACAATTTTTATAGCTTTACTATCATATCTCTCTAGAGAACAGCTTATTTTTAATTTAAAGTAGTAATGGCTTAAATTTATAGAACTTTTAGGTAATTACAGGGAACAACTTTCCTATTTAGGAGAAGAAAGAACAAATTAGAGAGAAAACCGGACTACAAAACATTTTGAATTATTTCAAAATGATGGAGTTTTTTAATCAAAGTGCACTGGAATTTATTTTCATATATACCCTATTCTATTTCTCATGCTTGAGGAGAAGAAAACCAGCTCGCCTTTAAGTAGGGAAAAAAAATCATATTATGAACAATCTGATGAGATTTCTGTATTTCCCACTAGAGATACAGAAAAGAAATAAAAATAGTCACAGAACTAACAAAACAATTAGCTGGGCATGGAAATGCCAATCTAGTGAAGGAAGATGTTATCTCCTATTGCATTTAGCTAATATTGATTTTTTAAAAGGGAAGAAATAGAAACCACATCAACAGAAAACAAACCTTGAGCACAAGGACATTATTCTGAATCAGAAAATAAGAGTACTGTTTGCCCTTCACGGACATCTGTAGATCCTTCACAGATTTCAATGCAACATGAAAGAGCAGCCACTAGGCACCTGTGATCTGCCAAAATGTGCTACAGATCAAAAAGTGAAACACGGGCATAGACAAGCATTTATCCAGTCTGTTCTTATAAAGGTCCAGCAATAAAGATGCTTATTCCAATTTCTTAATTTTTGAAACCTGAGCATGTCCACCTTCTTGCTGTTTTCTTATTTATTGAGGAAAAAAAAATTACCCCATTACCCTCTGTGATTTTCTTATTATTTGGAAGCATACTACATCTCCAAGTCTCTCTTCCTCTACAGGAATGTTTCAAAAAACCTTTGGCCAGACAAAGGCCAAACAAATACATTCTGCTTAGTTCAACAGTCAAACCTGTGCTGCCAGTAAGGGTTGGGAGGAAGTATCCCACCTCATACCAGCTCCCTACTTTAACCACAAGACACTCAAAGGCATTTGGGTCTTGTCGCTTTTCTGAAGAGACTCAATTTCCTCTTGTGCATTTCCCTCTCCTGTTTGAGGTTACCAATAGTTTGATAGAACATAATTTCATCCTTTCTCTCAGCATACAGAGAGTTTGGCACTGTTCACTTCGTTCACTTTCTTCAAGTCCAGTACCTTTACTATGTCACCCCAGAACCTTCCTTCCTCAAGGCTAAGTCTGAATTGTGAATCACATTTGTTTAAAATCATCTTTCCCCTTCATATTATCCATCAGCATATCATCAAATAGAGGCAGATCATATTAACTTCCAGGGTTTTTTTCCCCATAACATTCTAAACAGATTAAAAAAAAAAACCAAACCACAACACAGTGAGGATTGCATTTCAAAACCATGCCGGGCATGTTTTTCACATGCTCAATAGAGTAACTCAAGCAATTCACTGAAGTTTAATGACTCACAAGAAAACCCCAACCGTCAGGCTTAGTTAGATCCCTGTGAGATCAGCAGTTTCATGTGACTCCACTGCTATTAGTCAAAGCTCCACAGATCTATCAGAGAAGTATCTAGTAAGCAATCATCTTATACAGGCATGCAGTACAAAGCAGCAAGCATAAGGAAGCAGCTGCAGTTATTGAATAACTGTAGTTATTCCAGTGACACAACTGTCAGCAGCACTTGTTTGTTTTGGACAATAAGCACATTGCCACTAAATCTGAGCCACTGCCAAAATTTGCTTATTGCCAAAAAATTAATATGCAGACATTTTATCTGTTGCACTAGTGATGCCACACCCACAAAAATTATTTCAACACCTACTCTAATTATGAACTCTGAATAAACAAGTAGATAAGAATTTGGCAGATAAAAAAGCCTTTCCTAATTTATCATTAACTGAGTGACCACATGTAATTTTTGCAGACTTGTGTAGAGAATTTTGAAACTGAAAGATGAGTTTTCACACAGAACTGATGTATTTTCAACTGTACTGATTACTTTCACATATTTCACAACATAACACTTTCAGTATGAGTTCCAAACATTCAAATGCTTGATACCTGCATTTACTCTGAGCTTCTCCTCTCTTGCATGTCCTGCTTCCCAGGTGTGGCAGGTGCTTCGCTCACATCCTGTTTCACAGGCGTGGCAGGCATCTCACCATTGACACTCTCCACGCCAGTAACGGACATCAAGCTCTTCCGTTCTTTGGAGTTCGATTTGTGATCCACCTTCGTGACTCGAAATCTGAGGTGAGCAAAAGAAAGTGCACTTGTATTTCCTCACAGATCAATTAGATCATTCTCAGGAACAACAGCATGGGCAGAAACAAATTTCCAGGTCCAGCAGACACCTACATGGACCCTGCTTCACTTCGGAGCATCTTCCTTCCTATCACCTACAGGTATTTCTAGTACTCACTACTGCTGAATCACACTTTCTCAGGGAACTGTATTTTGAAGCAGAATCCACAGATTGCATACCACTTCTTAGAATACTAATTTTCAAAGACAACTACAATATAAGGTAGAAATTAAAAATAACAAAGAGAATGAAGTGGTTTCTATAGCCTCACACTTGAGAAATACCAAATTCAGAGACAGAGAAATTTACTAGTGTGCAATTCTTGTTTCTTTTTAGCCTGTATCAAATAAGCAAGAGTCTTAGATTTACACCCACAGTAAATCTCCATCTTTTTACATAGTTCTTAAAAAAAAAAAATCACATTTACTTCTTCCATAAATAACGTCAGTCTAATAGTAACAAGGTTATAAAAAAAAAATCACTGACCTTATAAACAGAGCAGAATCAGTGGATATCTGATCCAACAGCGGCCACTGTAGCATTCTACGAGAAGTGTACAACAAAATGACCCAAGCCTTACCTTCCCACAGAAAGGACTGTAACTTCTCCAATGCGACTTCTTCTGTTCTCTTTAGATTTTTGAGCTGGCTTTATAAGGTGCCATCGTTTGTGACTACAGCGAGTACAAACATCCTTTTCTACCACTCCCCCAACAGTATGGAAGTGATGGGCTTTGCAGCTGTGTCTGAACGGAACAACACCTGGCGACAAAGGAGTCCCTGGACTCATTGGACTCTCAGGAGAGGTAGGAGATAATGGGCTGTAGGAAAAAGAAATAAATAAAATTTAATGTTTACTAGAAAATATTATTTCTTAAAAAGGAAAAAGTATGAAATCCAACCTTCAGTTATGTCTAGTGAATAACCAGTTTTTACAAGAAACGTTTATTTGCGAGGCTGTCCGGCTTAAAATTCCCTCCAATAGTGTATTTTTGCAGTTAGAATCACTTTCACAAATTATTTCAGCTGCAGTCATGTGGTTAAGGTAACTAACACAAAAGACAAGGAAATTAAGAGGGGGAAAAAAATCAGGCTAAATAGAAGAGAACAGGTAACATGAACTTATACTGATGAAGACATTTAATAAGCTGATTACACTCACAAAAGAACTACCTTGGGAAACTATGGAAAGTATTTCAGAATTGTTACAGGATCTCAAGGAACTCCCAGAAGAAGAGCACAGTCCCACAATATTGAAAGGATGCAAAACTAAAAAATGTACCACAATGACAAGACGAAACAACATCATTCAGTTTCAAGAGAAAAAATAAAATTTTAAGAACCTAGAAAGAAAGAAAAAGCAGTACAACCTCCAAAAGGTATTTGAGATTAAGTAATCAAATCTATCTGATTCTCCTCTAAAAGAGAAAAACAGCATAGACAGAAACCAGTTGTACTTTTTTTGGACTTCAGCATCAATCTTAACACTGTTTTGTAACACAGCAGGCCAGAGCTCATGAAAGGTGAAATAACTGTAAAGGCCGTAGACCTTGTTAAAAAAAATTAAAAACATATACAGAAAGTAATATATCTGTAGTTACTGTGAAATTGCAAAGACATACTAAATGTGATTTTTTTGGTCCTGGTGATATCCAGTGCTTTTAATAGTTCACTGGCTAACAGAATAGAAGAATAGCTAAAGTACTCATAGACTTTGGGTCACCCATAGCAACTGTACAGGTCAAGAAAGAAATTAGAATGATGAGAACAGAAGATGCATATGAAAGACACTCATGCATACACAAATCTTATAAAAATACTGGATGTACTGCAGTAAGGACAACACAAATTCTCAGTGTTTTAGCAGAAAGCCTTTACACAAACATAGACTAGAACACAACAGGACAGATGACCATTTTTCAAAAAAAGAGGCTCATGAGCTGAATGTGAATCATTCACAACATTCTTTCTTAAAAAGGACAAAAGAGTGGAAATAACAGAAGTATAACCTGTGAACCTAAATTTACATTACTCAGCATTAATCATGCCAGATCTGATCCTACCATGCAGGTTTGGAAATGTTATTTCAAGAAATACAAACAAACTGCAGAGTCTCCAAAGCGGAAAAGAAAGAGCAAATTAAAGACGTAAAACATGCCAGAGAAGACTGGGAGTTACTTGGATTCTTATTTTCAAAATAAAAATATTGACAAGAAATATTTAATGATCTTCAAATAAATAAGAAAATGCTATTAAGGAAAATAAAAGTTGTTCAGTAGCTGAAGAAAAGACAGAACTAACGGCTCCAAGTGTGAGAAGTGTAGATTTTACTCAGCCATAACTATTTCTATAATTAGGAAGTTTCATAGTGCACTGCACTTGCAAAGAAATATAGAGGATTTCTACTTGATTACAAAAGCTTCAGGAGTATCTGTCAGATTCTGTAAGAGCAATCACTTTCCCTCCTCCTTACTCTTCATATTTTAATTCATCACTGAAACTACAGTCTAAAATGCCCAAGATAACATCACACATGCCTATGCAAAAAATTCAAATATCTATCTCTACAGAACCATAGACGTTTAAAAATATCCCATACTTGATAAGAAATCCCGTTGGAAATTCAGGGGTTTTTTTCAATAACCAAGCCTCTCAACATTAGAAAAGGTGTTTAATGGTTGTACACTCAACTCTTTGTTTTGCTGAAACTATATACTCCTAATCCTTTTATAGGTGACACAATACTACTTGAACTTCCATCTCCTCTGCCTTGAATATGAACACAGGGTTATATATGAGAGTAGTCTAGACATAGCTAAAAGTATTCACGTACAGATAGAAGCACTTTTACACATATGATGCATCTACAAGTTTTTTACACATACAATGCATCTAAGGCAGAGATGCTTTCTCTACATAATTATCTGAACAGGTGTGCAATGAAAAATCCTAAGAGGTAGGTCAACCAATGTCTATTGTCACAAATATAAAGAAAAAAGTAAACCAAAAGCAGACACAGAAAAAGATGTCTCTTCTAAGTTAGCACCTATACAAATGAAATGATTGCTGTTCTGTTCTTTGAAGCCACAGTAGCTTTGGACTAAGCCACCTTGTACCTAACTTCACCCCAAAGTAAACCAGTCTTTGCAGCATCTGTAAATCCTTAGCCCAAAATGTAGTAAAACTGTATAATGCACCTAGAACACATAACCACAACAGCCAGTCACTAACCCAGGGTATATGTTAAAATTCAAGGACTCAAACACAGCAGAAAATCAAAGTATTATCCTCTTAGCTGGTAACTCAAGCAAGCGATGCAGTCTTAGAAGAGTTCAGGAAACAAAGTCCTTTGAAAGCATATGCCTTTAGTTGCCTCAGGAAACATGCATTAAAATGAGGAGTAATTACCTTTCAGGTTCATAGACACTGCTATCTGCTACCATGGCCTTTAACACATCAGCATTTGCTGCAATGAGAATAAATAGAACTCTTCAAAAGTGCACAGTTCTAACTTTAGAAAAGAACAAAATCAAAATTAAAGTTCCTCAAAGATTTCATTTAAAAGAAAGATGACTGCATTATGTATCTCCAAAAAAGCACAAGAGAAAACTGCAGAAAAAAATGTTAATATAATTCTATGGGTAGTCTTAACATAAGCTACTAAAATTGCAGTTCATATTGCACTCAAAGCTCCACCACAATGCAAGCCATGAAATGCAACCATCTACACAAAACTCTCAAACAAGATCTCTGAATCACCTCACACCTCATGCCCAACTTCAGATTAAAAACATCAGTTTAAGTGAGCCCTACAAAATGCAAATTAAACATCAGCCAAGAACTATCAATTTCTCACTTTCTATCAAAACACATGAATCACCTAATCCATATCTCCAGGAAAAATACACAAGCTCAAACCACTCAGTTTTGGTCTAAAAAAACCCCAAACAACAGAAAAAAATCCCCAAACAACAAAACCCAAAAATCCCCACATGCAAACCCAAAAACTTCACTTTTCCAGAGTCTTCATTCAGAGGTAACTCAAAGCCAGTCCAATGGTTAGAACTCTGATTTATACAAATGTAAAATCAAAAGGTTGAAGGCTCTTTTCCTATAAAAACATCCATTCTGCTAAACATTTCTTCTATTGGGCAAATACACTCTGAACCAACCAAGCATTCCATGGGGTGCTTAACTATGATTTTGTTTTCTCAGCCCCATCTTCCTCTTTATCCTTTACTTTGCACACACATGCAGGTAACATGTACAGAATTCAACATTAGTGCTATATACTCAATTGTCTCAGTTATGCACAAGCCTCTCATCAGACAACAGCTGCAAGAATCACTTCAGGACAAGAAGTTTAATCTAGTCAAAACATAAAAGTTTCCACAGGCTTTAAACACTGCCACTAAGAAAGCAACATTGAGCTTTTACTTCACAAACAAAGCAAAAGGCTGAACCAAAAAGCCCCAAATACCCGAACAGTTAAAATATCTGGAAATGCATGACCTGAATTTACCACACAAAACAATTTTCAAGTAAGTAAGAAACTTCCCTATTGTCCTTGAAGTTACTGCCTTGTAAAGACAATTTCAAAGAGCTAAGAATGAACAAATTGGTTATTAAATGAAAGAATGTGAACATACCATACATCAGACTATCCAAAAAAGCATATTTGTTATAGAACACCATCACAAGGGCTGCTAACTTCAATGTCACAATACTATACCTTCATTTTTCATGATGTAGTTAACAATTTGTCCCACAGTGTCACTATTCTCATGTATAGTTTCATTCATTTCTGTGCAAAGAAATAAATATGTTGTCAGTATCTTGGCCTTATGAATCAAGAACTGAAGTATTTTAAAAATAATGACAAAAAAAGTCACAACCAAAACTGAACACATACCAAAAGAAACTACATTTTAAAAAATAGGCAAGATCTGTTGTCACTATGGAGGGAAAGCTTAGGTAAGACTTTATCATCCTTATTCAGTAAAAACTATGAACACGGGTTTATCATCTGTACATTAGCCCAAACAAATTCAGCTAAGAATTAATTAAGCTCAGTATTTTCACAAACATACTTCAAAATTCCTTCTCTAGCTAGGAAGGAGGAGACAAATGAGAGAGCAGCATTTCTAATCCTAACAACAGGGAGGAAAAAAAAAAAACCAAACGAAAACAAAATGTTAAACTGTCTCAAATGACTATTCTAAATCAGGTATTATCAGCTCTTAGTATGAGGGAGATTCAATTTAAGATTTTCATCACGTCTATAAGGACTTAACAATTCATTAATAAAAAAAAAACCTGGAAACTTTTGTAATAGAACGCACTCATTAACAATATTAAAAGCTCCCCTAGAATAATCTGCATGAACTGAAGATCAATTTGGGAACTAAAACAATGAAGAGGCAAAACTGTGCCCTTCCCTAATAATTGTTATAAAGCTTTATTAAAAAAAAATGGGGTTGAGGCAAGTTTGATAGGCTAGACTCTAAATTCTTCTCTTATCTAGTAAATTAGGGGCTTCCCCACCTCTGTACCCACGCTTCATCTTAATACCTGCTACTTCGCAATGTAACTTAGAGGCAGGTAGCTCCTGCCGCTGGGACATAGGGGATGTCCCCGTTTCATTACCACTCCCCTGCTCCACCCACGGGAACCAACAGATCAGCTGGATCCACCCACTGCACAGCTGCCCCAGGCAGTTAATGCTTAAGAACACACTGACACATCATTACTGCACCACATGGGTCTACCCTTACCACAGAGCCACTGTAATTTGCACTCATTATGAACCTACTGAAAGAAATTAATTGGGAGAAAGGAAGAGGCGTATTTACAAACGACCTGACTTTTGTCTTTACTTCCATTTTACAAATGCTATACCATGTTACTAAAGCTCTTCCCACATGATAACACCCTCTTTTTTCCAAGTAAGAATAGATGGGAAGGAACAATAAAAACAAGACCACAAATGAACAAATGTTAGGATAAAAACAAAGGCATCTTTAAAGAAAAAATATAAGAAGCATTACATAAAACAGAATGAAGATATTCAGTCCAAAGGCTTGGTTTTATAAAGAGAGGGGAGGTGAGAATGACAGCACAACAGGAACAAATTAAGATTGCAAAACATAAAACTAAGATTTTAGGCTTTAAATGCAAGTTCTTTGCCACTTCTGAGCTAGCACTACATACACCAATACTTTGTTGTTAGCAGCATGTAGAATGCAGAAAAATGATCTAGTGACTCCATCTGTGGAGTAGCAAACAAATATATGGATACTTTGATCCCTCTGTAAGCTCTTATTTAGTGTTAGCAGACTTGCATGGGAAAGTGGAACACTCCTGAACTTGACTGGCAAACACCAAACTCCAAGCGACATGTAAGAACAAAAATATTATTCTTAATACTGCTTTGATGTCAAATATAGACACAGAAATGACAGAAGTCTCACAGTAAATTATTTCATAGTAGTTGCAATGTACAGAAATAGGAATTTGTTTATTAGACTTGATTACCTATTTTTTCATCAATTTTTTCTTCTTCTACTTCTTCAGCTTCTGTTGTACAACGGTATCCTTTTTTCTTAAGGATATGGCAAATAAGGATCCCCAAGAGACCCATGATGAAGAAAACAGGAACCAAAGCAAAGGCAATATACTCTAGGTGTTCAGCCTTGCCATCATTGCCATCCATTTTAGTTGTCAAAGTAGTTGTCTGTAAGCCATGGCTTGACAAAACCCATGGAACCTCTCCATCTACATAAATCAATAAACACATGTATCATTATACACTGTAAATCACTTGAAAGAATTCAGAAAATTACAAGCATGATCAAATTCCCACAGTACCTTCTGCAATGATGAGGAAAACACATATTCTACTAGCTGAGGACTTATGCCAGAAACAGCAGATACTCCTTCTTCACCAAACAATTACAAACATCTAACATCCAAAAAGCCTGTGTGATACTTCTTCAATATAACAGTGAAAAACCAACCATACTGTAGCCTGACAGGCTTGTTATCTCAAATAGAGGGTTCATATATTTCACAAAAATAACACCACCATTGCTCCTTGTTCACATCAGTGAGGAAAATGCTACACCATTCCTCTAGTCTGAAGCTCATGCAAAATTATCAATAAAATGTGGATCCTTCCCTAATATGAGAGTAAATACACGATTTAATATTGACCCTTGCATAGAAAAAATATCAGGTGTGAAAGAAACTGCCTTGATTTTTACTTTTCTTTTGACATTGTGAATTCTCAAAAGAAAGAGCATCTACCCCCTACTCATCAGAATAAGGTGGGCTTATTCTTTATTCATGTGAGATCTGGAAATCATTTTGTATTTAAACTTGAAACATAACATGAAAGAATTCTTTTTGCTTGCAAAGAATTTAAGTTGAAGCATTGTCACACACTATATCCACAATTAGGCACTTTTGTTTCATTTAAGTTCTGAATTTCATAGATGTAAACTCCATGTTACAAACTGGGATTCTGACCTATCAAAAGTATAGAATATTTACATTACAAGGGATACTTGAAGTTCATTAGTCCAAATGCTGCTAAAAGCAGCACTGATTAGATCAGATTTTAGATCATCCATCCAGATGATGAACATTCCACACTTCTGGACAATCTCTTCAATATTAACATACTTTTATGTCCAATACACACTAAGAAACTAAAAACACAACACCTTCTCATATATCAAATACAGAAGTATAAAAAGTTCAACAGCTCAGATAAATCCAAAATTACATGTTGCATACTCAAAACCTTTGCAAACCCTTAGAATTTAGACACATTCCCCACCCCATATAATAAAAACTTATACATCACTATCCCCAACATGCATTTCTACCATCTATTCTTCTCCTCCACTCCAGCTAAAAACAATTCTTTTTGAGTAGGAAATGACAACCAGAAAGTGTTAGTTTTTTATCCATCTATTTCAAGATATTTCCCATCTACTTGTATTGAAATGGACAAGGAAATTCACAATTGTTCCATTCATCAAACTCGCTGAAGAATAGAAGAGTCAGCAGAAAACCATTTACACGACAGGGACATTTTCACAACACAAATGTCAGGAATAATAATCCTTTCCTTTCAAAAACAAAAAAAAATTGAAGCCTTCACATATTTGCAGAAAGAGCATTATTCCACAAACATCTGCACTGGCTGCATAACTAAGTTGCATTTGAGAAACACAGTAAGGTGACAGCAAAAAGAAAAGTTTGGTATTTACCCTATTTTTCTTTATTCCTCTAGAAACAGTAAGCCGTTTATTTTAAAATATTTCTGAATTTTTCAGAGCAGTCTCGAATTGTCAGTTGAGTAGTATGTAATACACAAGACTTGCTCAAAATGAAAACATTGGAAATTACTTAAATAACAACTGATAAACCCCAATTAGCAACAAGAAAAAAAAAAGATGTATTAAGCATTTTGCTAAAATCATTTTCTAGGAAATAGCAGAAATGCAGAAAAGTGGAAAGAAGTGCAAACAAATTACTGAACAGATCTCAAAACTAAATATTAAAGCAGAATTTCAGGATATTTGCTTTGGACAAAATCAGATGGTCTAGTTTGTTCCCAAAACCAAAAGCTATTCACTTTTAAGAGGCCAGCAATCCTACAGATGACTGCATGCAGAATTTACCACCACGCAACCTTCACGACAATTGAAAAATATCTACAATTTAACACTTTAAGGTTGCAATTGTTTTATACTGCAAGGAAACAAAAGACAGGAAAGGGTAAGGGATACAATCACATAACTGAGAAGGCTGATCTTACATGCAGTTTATTTGCATTCTAAGAATTTATAATTCATACTTCAATAGACCAGAATGTAATTTCTTTTGTTTTTTCTAACTCATCAGGTAGCAACAGCCACAAAGTACCCCAGTTAGTCAACAAAAGTAGTTTCACTTACTTTCGAGGCAGGAGAAAAGCTATCACACCAGAGAAGTATTATTTGGATGACTACAACATCTCAGAATCTAAGAAACTCAACTGAAACAGTATACATCACAAGCTCTTAAGAGTATTAATAAATAAGCACCTTTCATGTTCAACTATAAGACAACAACAGGCAGATACTTTGGATTTTGTTTCACTGTAAGGATCTTAAGAATGAACAGGAAACACCTCCCTACTATCAACATCCATTTGCTAGTCAAGCTATGTTGTGGAAGAGTCATCAAATTTATCCTCCTTAACTTTTTGGGTTTTCTGTCTCTCTGTGGCAAGAGTGGCATGGATTGCCCAAACAACTATTTTCTCCATAACCATGGCAGGCAATTCCCACCAAACCTGCAGAGCAAGGGGGCCTTATAACATGGCTAGAGGTCCATGCCTCAGGCTTCCCAAGTCGTGGTTCGCTGCAATTCCTCCAGATGCAAAGTGGCTTTGGGAGGTCCCTTCCCATTCAGTTCTCTGCTACTCCATTTACTCCCCACTCACTCACTGTGCTCCTGACAGACTGTAGCCTTGAAAATAGTTTTAGACTGGATTACTGAGACAACCAGGTTTCAAGAAACAAGGACACAAAAAGTCTTTTGTTTTTAAGCAGTCATTTTACTGAATCAGTATAGTCTGAGGTTTGGTAAACTCCTCTATTAAGACAATCCACTGACTGAGTATGCTGAAGTGGGGAAATAACAATGAGCAAGGATAGCTAAGTACATCTAGAACAAAGTTTCCCAGAGTAATTGTAGTTAACATGGAGCCACAGTCTCAGAGTATGGCCAAAAAAAAAAAAAATGGGCAGTAGCCCTTCATTATGTGCAGAAAATTTTTAACTGTGAGGACAGTATTCAAGGCTAGGTTGGATAAAGCCTTGAGCAACCCGGTTCTAGCAGAAGGTGGTGCAAGGAGGGTTGGGACTGAAGGATCTTGAAGGTCCCCTCCAACCCAGAGCACTCTGTGAGTCTATTAAAAGAAAGTATAATGTCCAACAATTATTTTTAAATCATCAACTTGAAACCCCATCAGCTTGATACAGCTGCTGAAAACATAGATACAATTTAACACCATCACCACCCTCCAAAAGAGCAAACTGTCAGGAATCACTCAGGTTGAGATTTCCAGCCTACCTGTAACAACTATAAAAGCCTGCATGTCAAGAGCCATGGCTCAAATTTCTTTGCTTCTTGTTTCTTTTTCTTCCTACATAATCTGTTTTATGGTTTGGTCCTTCTGCTTGTAGACTGTCACATGAAACACCAATGAAAAAATCTCATTAGCTAAAATCTCATCTGCAGTCAACAGGTGATGATAATGTAGACAAACACTCAAATAGAGACAGCCTATGCAAGCTGGCAGGAGAATTGTGCCTATATTGGCACTTTTTTTACCAACAGAAAAATGTTGAAAAAATCATAATTTATCAACTGAATACAGCATAGATTAGTCTATTAATAGGGTTAAAGTTTACAGAGGCTTTTGCATCATGAAGGAAAACATACTTAGATATATTTTTTCATTTAAAAATTCATTAAATTAACATGGATACTTCCACATACCAGCTTATTTACATAGGCCTATGTGACTTTTCTTTGGTTGTAATTGGATACCCACAAATTCAAGTCTCCCATTAAAATTCAACAATAAACAAACATTACTAGTAAAACATTGTATCAATAACATTTCTATAAAAACAAGGTATTTACACAAAGTCCAGAAACTGCTTGATGCCATTCATTTTTTGTTCAGACACAAAAATTCACCAAAATCAGAGCAAAAAATATCCTAGAAGAAATTAACTTCGCTGAATCAAGTACTTGGTGCTGTGCAACCTTAAAAGCAGACCAAAGCACTCAGCTTTCATTATCAAATACCCTACACAGGTTGCCCTCAAAACCCTCAGCAATTATGACAATAATGCAAAGCCAAGCCTCGAGGACCTAAATGGGCAATAGGCCACAGCAATCTTCCTTGAGTCAATTCATAAAAGAACTGATTTGCTTCAGTGCTTTGCTGTCCTGGCATTTTTATATACCAGTCATTGTATAGCAGTCTACATTTGAAACTTACTTGAAGATGTGAGCTAAATGAAATTATTTAGAAGCAATATTCAGCACACTTAGTGATGCTTAAGTCATAAATCAGAAATTGCACTCATGCTATCAATTCAGATTCCATGTACTCATTTGCTTAAAAATGAATATATGCCAAGTACTGAAGTTGAATATTGCCTGCCTTTACTTCATCCTTACCTAAGAAGTAAAATATAAAGATAGTCAACCTCAGACAAGTCTTTTGGATCTAATCACTGTTACTGAGATACAAAGGTAGTGTTCTTCCACCTCAGCAATTACTCAAGACAAATTACAGCACCTTCAGGAAACAGAATATAAGAGGAAAAAAGTTAGCAGATAAGTGGAAAAATATTTCATGCTTCATTAAATTGGAATTTTTACATGGCATAGACAAACTTTTCATAAAGCACATGAGAAAGTTCTAGAAATATTTAATCTTAATCCTATCTTGCCTAAAGTACAACTCAGATTCTTGAAAAACAAATCCTTTTAATAACCAAGATCAAAACAGTTTAGTTCTTACATTAGCAATATACAACTCAGCATTAAAATAATGCACTGTTTTTCTAAATCTCCTGCACTAAATCTAAGTAGAATCTACGCACATCTGATTACTTCAAGCACATTCCACTTGTTTTTGTGTTGTTTAACTTACAGAAATTGGCCCATAAGTAACAATGTAATCTCTCTGCTCTACTGGTAAAAAATCCTATTTAGTTACTCTGGATTTTGCCCATTATGTCCGTGCCATTTACCTTTTATGGCATGCCTTTTAAAAAGGTTTGTTTACATGTTATGAATTTGATTATTTGAGCAATCTACCTGCTAAAAATAAGCACATACATATTCACTATCTTCTTGTCCATGAAGTTTAAGGAGTTACAGAATCATATTCCCTGCTTTTAGGCATGAAAATGGAACATAGGTATCAATCTCACAGTATGCAGAAAGAAACTATTGTTGACCTTGATGTTAATTAAATATGTTGTTTGTGATCATATTTAATTTGTTTAAATATTAAGCACAGCACAAATGAAATATTACGGTATGGCACACGATCTGCACAAACATCTCAGCTAAGCACATGTGGAAAACATGCCTCAGTAGCAATATTAGTTTAGGCATTTCTCCCCCTCCTTACCATTAATGGGCCAGTCTACCCATCTACAGAAAAAAGGGCCATCACTTAGGGTTCAAAATAATTAGAGAGAGAATCGTTTGCATGGTTGGGTTTTGGTTCTTTTTGGGGCTTTCCTGGTGCTTTGTCTTTTCCTTTCTTTCGTACCTGGATCACTTGTGGTTCAATTCACCACAGACCTACACACTGCTGCTAAAAGCCTTGCTTCCGCTTTTTGTGGCAGTGCCACAAGGAGAATTGGTCAGGCAGCCTGTGAACCCAGCTCCTCCTACAAGAAAAAGACACCTGATGATGATACTTAGTCATCCTCTCCTGGCTCTAGAGGAAGTGTATTTTGAACTACATTGAACACTAAGGACAATTCTTAACTCCAGATATCAAAAGTGGAGGCTCATAGAATGATTTGGACTGGAAAGGACTTTAAGGACCATGTAAGCCCAACCCCGCCATCATTGGCTTGGACACTTTCACTAGACCAGATTGCTCAATTTGGATATGCTCTTTCATTTATTTTAATACTCATTTAGCATAAAACTTCTCTCATGTTAAATTACATGTTTTTAAATTCAGGCATAAAAATAAAAACTCCTTGTTTATCAGTTCAATTTCCTAAATATACACTAAATACCTCAATCTTGAGAATCTAAGAAACTAACTTTACTTTTAAAAACTTGAGTTTTAGTGAAGTTAATTCAATGTCAGCTTTTACCTCCTTGCATTTCAGAAGTGGTGGATATTTCCTTAAAAGAAAAGAAGTTCTAATCAGTTGTATATTTCCATTCAGTACCTTCAATGTACTCAGAGATACAGAATTCTATCAGAGCTGCAGTAGAGGTTTCTATTATCAACTCCAAATTAATGTTTTTTCAGATTCTTAATTCAGGTGCTTAGCAGGGAAATCATTTAGGTAAATTGTTTACTCTGATAGTAATCATGTATTAATTTAATACACATCTTTAATTATCTTACCGATAGTAAATTTAACAAGAAGACTTTGATGCAACTTCAAAATAAATATACTTTTTATACTTTTTTATGAGTTATCTGATTCAAATAGTATTTATCTATTCTGGACACTACAGTCAAATTACTTTTGCAAAACTAAGCAGATGAAATTACTAGCAATTTCAATCGCAAGACAAAACACACCACTGCCCAAAACATACACACAAAAAATAATTAGGAAACATTAGGGCTTCTCTGCCTTACTAGTCAGGTGGTAGCTACAGAAGAGAGCAGACAAACTAGCAAAGTCAGTAAAGAAGAGGTTAAAAAAAGTTTATTTTCTAGAGGAAAAAAAACTCTTAAGTGAAGAAAACCTATCCCCTACCACTTGCTTTGTCTATTGTTCAAGGAAATTGTACTTCAGGGAATATGCTTAAAGTAAATAACAAAGGAAATCCACCTATCATCGAAGAAGAACATTCAACACATTTGTGAATCCTGCGTAACTTCTAGCTTCCTTGTAGTAATCAGATCCTACAACCAGAAGTGAAATCAGCAGGAAGTGAGATGACAAAAAGGAAGCCACATGATGAAGGAACATACTGACAATTAATAACACACTGCCAACTGCCTTAGAGGTTAAGCAGGGCTGATTAAGAATTTCTGTTAAGAACAGACCTCAAAGCCTTCATCAGATTTGTCAAAAGCAGTACCTCAAAGAGTGAGCAGAACAATCACCCACGCTTCCTTAAAGCTCACTCTAAGTGCACCTACTTAGTCAACACCAACAGTAAGACCCAGGCAGCAAGTCTCACGCATGACCCACCTGAACATAACACCAAACAGATCTATGGTACCCAATATTGTGTTCACAACCATAGAACACCAAGCTTTTCAGAGTAACTCAGGCCAGAGCCTGCTAAGAGTTCTTACATTAGAGACAAAATCTCTGGCTCACCAAAGTCACTACAAAAATTTTGACTGTAGGCAAATTTCGCAGAAGGTCTGGAAAGAGAGCTTTCTACTCTGAGAGGTAAGTCTCCACCCTGCCAAGCTCTTTACGAATGCCAGTTTCTTCTGAATTACACACCCTAACAACATATTCGGTAAATTGTCTGCAGAAAGTTTTAGACTGGCTTCTCTGAAAGCCTGAGGGTAGGGTGGGGATGCAGAAAGGAGGTACCTGCCTAAGGCAGGTCCTAGTCACAGCAAAAAAATATAGCTAAAAGTATTACTGTTTAACACATATAAGACTCAACAATTTTGAGTGCCGAAATAATTGCAATAAGCATTGCAATTCCCTTACAGCCAGAGAGAGCTTGTTAAGAACCAACACGGAAGACCAAACCTAGTCAATCATCAGTCATCACACCATAAAAGCATCTGACATTATTTAGAATTCAATGAGAAAAAAAATAATTAACAGTATATAGAGCAGTTTTGTACTGCTGAGAAAGGGAAAAATTTAAATTTAAAGGGAACTAAGACTTAGCCTGTTCTTTGTGCGACACAGTATGTGGTTGATAATGCTGCATTAACATGCATAGAGACAAAAGGCTTACCACTGTTTACCAGTACTAAATTGCAGTGCTTATGGTGTAATTGCTTTGGTCACTACTTGAGCAGCATATAGCTCCTACGGCAAAAATACACAGAACTGGTGCTTTACATTTCCATTTCTGTTGCAAAATTGTTCCTCAAACTTCAGTTTTCAAATACAACACACCCTGGAAACAGCTACAGCACATTTAATAAAGCACATTTCACCAGTATGGCCATTAAAAAGTGATGAAATAAAATCCTTCCTGGACACATCAGCTATTTAGTACTATTGCATATCATTGGTTAAATTTACAAGTACAATCGGCATCTAGTGAGCAGCACTAAATCAATGCCATCAAGCACGTAGTATCAATGAATTTAGGCATGCTAACAACAATCCTCACAAGTTTACAGGAATCAAAAGTCAATTTTAACTCAAACCAAAGTATCTCTTATGTGAAGAGGTATACTGCAATCTTGAGATACAGCAGATGCATTGACAGAAAGCATTTGTAAAACTCCGAGAAGAAAATTCTTTCATAGCTTTTGCATCTCTTGCTAGACTTCACAATTTTTAGCCTGCATAAGTACAATCCTATTCACCTACATATAAAAATAAATTGCTGTAGTTACTAAATCCTACAAACGCACATAGCATACCAAGAGTTCTCCACCCGCCTTCAAGTTCAATAAAGCAATCTTGACTATAAACATTCGTAAAAAGTCAGTATAAACCTACATATACACATCCTTTCGTTTACAAAAACATGTTTACAGCCTCTTCAAGATACTACTAGTAGGTAAACTGTAGTAATCACAGCATGTACAAACATGCAGTAATTCCCTGAAGTAACAGGCAAAGAGCAAACTGGTTTTTATCTTAAAAAAATATACACATTTGCTTTAAAAAAAAAGGTCATGATCAAGAAGAGAAAAAAATCTACAATTTCTCTCCTCTTCATAGTTTGCATAGAAAACCTCAGGTCCTCAGATAGCAGCTACCAAGCAACAGAAATCTGAAATTCAAGGTGCCTAGGGGTACTTATTTCTTTCCACTCTCCTGAAGCGCTGGATGACAAGCCTTCCATTCCTCTTGCTTTCAGAAAATAAACAGCAGGAAGCAGATTCCTCAAACCCTTCTAACCAAGCTTACCTGCACCAAGTAATATATAAATATACAAAAAGAATGCCAGAAAGACAAGAAACAATTCTGGATTTATTCTTTGCTAGTAAGTATGGCCATCTTAACTCCTTCCACTAAGTTGAAAGTTTACTCTCAAACAAGCTGGTACACTCTTATTTATGTCATACCACCCAAAGGTAATACAGCTGATCAAGCTGGAAGTGGAAATGAGCATCAATTTTTAATACAAGTGTTTCAGCATCATGGACAATGCACAAAAAAATGCACTTCAGACTACACAGGCAACAAATCCAGTTTCATTTTGAGATTATTAGTAGCAGTTGTAGATTATCAGTCTAACAGTTGGGTTAGACATAAACAAAGAAAATGTCACTTTAAACTAACTTCCTCTGCTGACTGTATATGTACAAGAGCTCTTCGGAGTTCTCAAGGATCACAGTCAACTTTTAATTTCCAGAACCTGAACACTAAGCCAAGCTGAACCTCACAAGTGAGGATAAAATAGAAACAATTCTTCAATGCACTTCTATCGTAAGAGCCATCCGATTCCAGTTAATCAGCTACGGAGGAGTTGTCAGACACAGCTTATTATCGTTTTTGGCAGGGTTTTCTTTCCCCCCCCACCACTCCTGGCCATCACCAGGCCGGGCTGTCGGGACAGTAAGCACCGTGCGATCGCTGATGGCACTCGCAGCCCGCCCGAGCGGGACCCGGCAGCGCCCGCCCCGAACGCCCCCGCCGCGCTCCGCTGACAGCGGGAGAAACTTCAGCCGCTGCCGCCGCGGAGCCTCGACCTCTTCCCAACCCGCCCCTCCGGGCTAGGGCGGACAGGGACGCGCCCCTGCCTTGCCGCTCTCCTCCCTCGTCCCCCGCGGGGACTCGAACGCCGGGACCCCGAGGAAACCGCGTCGAGCCCCGGCAGAAGCAACAGGGTCAGCCTAGACATCCGAGCGGCGAGTGAGGCCGTACTGCCCAGCGAGGTCACAGCCCGCGGAGCGCTACAAGGGCCGCAGGCGGGAAACGAGGGGGTCGCGGATTGAAGCGTCCCACCGCGGCGAAGGACCGAGGCCGCAGCNCTCCCGCCCTGCCGGAGCTGCTGTGGGGGAGCGCCGAGCCGGCGTACCAATGGGGTACCAAGGCATTTCTTGTACACTCTTGTGGGGCTTACGCGAAGGCGCCGCACACATTAGTTTAGTATTACAACTCCCAGACGTGGTTTCCTGAGCCCGACAACCGCAACGCTGGGGTGCAGCGAAGGAGATCGTTTCCTAAAGGGCCCGCGGTGACTCCTTGACCCGTTTGCATAGCGCTGGTCGTATGCCACAATGGCTCCCGCGTGCCTGGGGTCCAGTGCCACCCTCATGGAGTTGCCCACGGGGGAGCCTCTCACGCAGGCAGGTTTGGGTGTGTCTCCCTATGGGTTTCAGCTGAGGCCAAGGAAGGATTCTCTGCCGCTGCTGCCCCAGGGGCCATGCTCGCTGTGCTGGCAGCTTCTGTGCTGCCAGCGCTTAGCGTGCGTCCAGGGCTGAGGAGGTATGTCAGGAGCAATTGCTCTGCACCAGCATGGAGCCTATTATCAGAGATGCATGGAAGATACTTACTATAAGGGCAGGGCAGCGCGCCTGCCCCGAGAGCTATAGGGGCTTGTGGAAGTTGTTGCCACCACGGCAGCATTATCACCACAAGCATTCAGAAACTAAATGTGGCCCTGTATTTGCTGTCCCTTAGCATGTGGGGGCCTTGCTTCCACTGACTCTGTTACCTCTTCCCATGCACTAGGCCTGAAATTCATGCTTTATTCCTTAAATCTTCACTGCTAAACTCCAGCCTGGTTCTATACTCTGGTAAACTAACTCCCATGCTTAGAGCTTGGCCCACTTTGTATTTCACAAGCCACAGCTGGACTTTCCTACTGACATGGCATGAAACAGCTAGGAAGATGCAACTATAGCTTCCCAGTGCTTCCAAATACAATACGCTAAATTATTCTAATCTAAATAATTTCTTTACTTGCTATTACTGATTTTGAATACCTAAGATAAACTCATTTCAGATACAATATTGCAATAATTGTAGACAGATAGATTTTTGAATGGGTTTTTTCATCTGGTACCAACATTGTGTGCAGAAATACCCTTATCAGCCCCTAACTAGACCCATCCACAGGTAGATTCAGAATACCAGGCTGCTCAGCTTCCTGTTCGGGACAATCACCCCAATTGATACCTCTTCCCCTCGCTACCTCCCAGTCTCCTCTTCTAGTAAAAAAATACACAGAAAATTATGTTCTCAAAAATAGTACATCAGTATCATTTCTGCAATAGACAAAAAAGAAGTGCTCTGGAAATAATGAAAGTTTTAACCCTTTTCTTCTGTGCTTGACTGTCAGCTCTATTCATGGTACTAACTGTAGCCACTTTTCTATGCAATTTTTTTTTCAGAGATACAAGTAGTAAAAGATTAGGGCGATTCAGTATCTGAGATGTTTATAGTTGGAAATACCTTTTCTAGATAACCAAGAACATGAAAACTCAGATGTTTTCTTACTACTTGGTGCGAGACTTATCTGTTTATTAACCAAACTAATGAGGAACTAGCACAGCTTTGCTTTTCAACACAATAGGCAGTCAAGCAGCAGGACACAGGGTTCTTTGCACTTTTAAAAATAATTATTTCTTCCTCTTGGGTTGTCTACAGAAAGTACTGTGGTGTACCTGAGTTGCCTCTTCTCTGTCTCTTAATTTTTTATGTACTCTTTTTTTGATGGTGTGGTTCTCTGTCAGCCGTTCTCAGTGTCACAAAGGTGACAGGCTTGGAGGGAGATACAATCTTCCTTTTCTTTTGGGTAAAGTGCAGCACTGCAGATCCCAGCTCAAAGGAAATGGCAAAATGCAGCAGGATTACTGAACCATGTCTGCCTACATGAAACAAGCTCTCCAGAGGTAGGTTTTAACTCAGTCTCCCTCTGACTTCAGGAAGAAAGACTGTGCTTTTTTATTTTTTCCTTTTAAGATTAGAGAACTAATCTGGGTTTATGACCAGGGAATTGGCACAATTTCTGAGGCAGTACCTTCCTGCCCTTCTTCATCCACTGGAACAAACACCCCTGGGCTTGGGGAAACTATCAAATTATCTTTGCCATTAGAAGATCTTTGAAATCACCTCTCAGCTTTTATGAAAAATAATAAATCTCACTCAAAACATTACTAAGTTTCCTTAACAGTCTCAAAACTAATTTTCAATTAGGTTTAATTGGCCCAATCTATGTCAATTATTTCCTCATGATTTCTAGAATGTATCTTTGGTTTGTTCCTATTACTAGGAAATGCAATCCGTTGGGAAACATGCAAGCAGTTTTTCTATTGCAAAGTAGTCAAGAAATTTTGTTTAAGTAGTATTTGGCTCTACCCACTACTAATTCTTGAAGCTTCATCTCCAAACTAAATTCCAGTGTTGGTTTTCTTTATTGGAAAACCTTTTTGGGATTTCATTTTTATTGGTAATAATGCCCGAACAAACCAGACAACTAATTGTCCTCATGTGTAAAGGTTACAGAAAGAATAAAGGTAGGTAGAAGACAGGAACCATTGTTTGCACATCATAAGTAGTGTGATCTTAAATATCAAAACAAAGAAATTGACACTGGACATCTCATGTCATCAAGTCCTTTTATGTGACTTAATGAAATACTTTATACTGAACTAGCAGGATGTTAATTTCACAATTAATTAGATATATATGTAATTACATGTTAAAATCCATCTATTTCAAGTATGCACAAACACATCAGTGTAAAACTAATCAATGCTAGTGCTAGTAAAACGTGCATAATTGAAATTCCCTTTGAAAATCAAATTATACATACTCCCACATAATTGCTCAGTTTTATTACTAGACTCACAGTTAACACTGTCTCTGTTTTCTAAGCATCCATCCTTTCTACAAGCATTCTGGGTATGTATTATCTATATATTCAAGGCAAAAATACTTCCAAAACATTTTAAAGCTGCATCCAGATGCCAACAGTGTTTAAAACACTTATATACATCAAAGAAGCACTCCTTGGGAGTGCTGACAGTGGTTACTTTACACCTTGTGTATTTGTTCATGGAAAATTAAGTATTAAAAGTAAAAATTCCTAGACCCAGACAGTATAACCCACCTTGGTGTTCCAGGTTTGGCTGTGTGGTGCTCAGCTGCCTAGTGGAATTAAACCCCAATGCTTGGAAACACTTGGTATTTCTAACTCAAAGTAACTATATTATCAAGCCATTAGTGCTGGAAAAGTGATAAGGAATACTCCCAGCAAACTATATAAAAGCTAGATTCCTAATTAGTTCTTTCCACTTTTCCCAGCAAGCAGCTGTTTCTGATGATGAAAGGAAAAACATTGCTGAAAGATATTGCTAATGGGCAACCTGGTTCAGTGGAAGCTGTGTGTTCCCTGCCCATGGCAGGGGGGTTGGAACTATTAAGATCCCTTCCAGCCCAAGCTATTCTGTGATTCTTACACAGAAAAATAAATCTCTAAAACTAATAAAGCTGTAAAGAAGATACAGTTCTTCATTAAGATTCTGAATTTTATGCTCAAAATGTTGCCCAGTTTTACAGTATTTCAGCCTTCAGGCTGAGAAAATATCAGTAGAGGAACTAAGCCATAAGGGTAGTATATTTCTAGAAGAAATCTCTCTCTCCTACTTACTCTCTTTATCTCCCTGTATTTTTCATGACACTCCTAATGCAGTAATCAGTTTTGTTACAGGACTTCATAAGCAGGAATTCAGTTTCGGTTTTGTCTGTACATGTGTAAGGTCAGGGGTCAGGTAAACTATTTCAGGGAAATAGTTTAAGCACTAGATTTTTTTGTTTGGGAAGGACTGTCTTCCCTTTGTTTGTAATGAGTTGGACTGATAAGGATAAAATCTGTTTCTCTGGTCCAGAGAGAATAAAAAAAGATGGACTTGGTTCTACTTGCCGGAGAAGCCCTTAACATTATAGCAGTTGTGGTAGGGTGTAAAGAGGGAAGTGGGGCAATTAGCTTCAATTCTTAAAGCTTAAACCATGCTTAACCATTCCCAGCTTAAACCATGTTGTGGTTGCCATTACATCTCCTGAGACGCTAGTTCCTGTTGGTACTCAGTAGGTGCTCCTAGGAATGTCTGGTAGACAGAGGTTTCCTCAGGGGACTGAAGAAAAATGCTGATATTCTGGATGGCTAGGTTTAGGCATGATATGCCATTAAGTTGGTCCTAGGCTTCAAACCAAGCATGTCTTCAATGCCTTGGGAGACTTTATGCTATGGCTCTTAGGAAGCTCAGGTGCTTCCTAAATTAATCAACAGCTTTGGGCTTTAGTGGAATATAAGGAGTTGCATGTTATTAGATCAGTTCTTTGGAACATAGAGGAGAAAGTGGATCTTGAGCAGCTTCTGAGTTTGACAAGGGGATCACAAGAAAACAACAAGTCCATCCAAGGCTGAAAAGAGTTATGAAAGAAGATTTTGTGGAGAACCGTATTATGAATAAACAATGTACACAGTGGTTTGCTTGGGCTGGGGTAGAGGCAGAAACTGAAGTAGCACAAAGTACATTGAGTCCCTACAGATGACAGCTTTTTCCTGGGTTTTATCCTGGTGCATTTTTTTTAGGAATTCATCACACAATAGTTAGCAAGGAAAAATCAGCATGTAAATACTGTATTAATATTTTATATTGCGATGCTTAGGTAAATTTAAAGTGAAGCAAAAGTCTACAATAATGAAACCAAAATTCACTGGTTCTTTTTCCCCATTCACACATTATTACAAATTAATCTGATGGAGTTTGAATTTGTCATAGCTGGACACTCACTGAGGAAATCAACAATAGTAGTGGGGTTGGAAAACTGAAGAAAGCTCAGTGGTATTGTGTGCAGTGACAAAGCATGAAGGGATTGGCTTCATTAGTGGCCTTATTACAAAGAGTACATTCACAACTCTGCATGCCTAAAGCACCAAGTGTACATACAAAAGGAAATCTGGAAGTATTCTATTAATATTTTGATTCAACTCTAATAATTTTGGCAACATTGATAAATGGAAGTAAGAAAGTAGCTGGGGAAGATTAGTTTTGTATTTCAGCTAAAAGGGAAGCAGGAGGGATGCATGTAGAAGTGTGGAAACCTGGAAGCATTTCTTGGTCCTTCAGTGACTTTGTGTAGCTGTGTAAAGCAGAGCAGAAAGTACTTCTGAGTGGAGTCACTCCCCATCTTCTGCCCAGGGCAGACTGGCAGTGTGTGTTGCATTACAGAAGTTTTCCACTTCCCAGAACTAGTAAAAAGATCAGTACAAATTAAAAATCTTGGGCATTCTAATTAACCAAATACTGTTGATTTGTTTTATCTGGGCAGTTTAAAGATATTTATTTTCCTCCTCTTCTCGATCCTGGTTCCTAGCAAGGAAAAAGAATAATTGAAAGTTGAATTTCAAGTTAAATTATTTTTAATCCACAAAACTTCAGATAAAATTTGAAGTAAATCTCCTTAGCTTCAGAAGTTTAGTCATCAATAACAAACTGTCTATCTTGCAATAAGATAGTAAATTTATTTGAGAAGGAGAAAAAGTATTTTGTAAAATATAAATATTTACTAAGTTTCCATGTAATAATTCTGGACTGACTCTATCCAAATGCAATAAAGAGATTTGCTCTTTGCTAAAAATTGACTGTTTGGCAGCCTTTTCATGCTTTTTTATAGATCAGACCTTATAAAGAAGTCCTCTGTCTCCAGCTGTCTCTAGCATCATATGAGAGATAGCAGTTAAATCATTACAAGAAGTGATTAGTCATGGCAAATATGCTTACCATGGACTCTTTAAAAATTAGCTTTGTACTGCTTTTGCTCCCTTATGATTTCATGGAACTGTTTGTCTGGGAGGTTTTTCTTTTAATGTATAAAATGCTAATATTAAACCAATTGCATTTTGATTATTTTTCCATACTGGGTCTGACATAAGAGTGAAAAAGGTAGCCACATAGCAGTAATTTGTGCAGATATTATGCCACATCTAGCTTTATTAAATAACCTGCTCAAGATTGTATTCAAAACAAAGATGAGGCTAGGAGAATGCAATGACAGTAAACTAGCAAGGAGATACGGCATAAATACATCTGTTTGGCCTTCTCATCTCAAGATTTATGATCCTAGTCTGTCAGCAGCATTTGCACTTAGCTCTGCACTGGCTAGCCACTTTCTCAATCCTCAGTTCAGGAGCTACTTTGTAGTTCTTCATCACTCATAAGTAATATTCTCCAGAAAATTTAGAATCTACTTCTAGGAAACTACTGAACTGGGGAAAAAAAAAAAGGATGTAGACCTTCAAGAGACCTCTAGCACAGGATTTTAGTGCTTCAGTTATTAGGTTGGAGGTGTACTTATTCATAACAAGCCTTACTTTAATTTGAGCATGCTGGCTGTGCAGGTGGAATAGTGGGTTCCTTAAAAATAATACTGAGGCTGAAACTATTACAGTAAAATAAAACACTAATGCAGGAACAGTTCCTCATACATTTGCAGAGAATGAAGGTCAGGAAAGCGATCTGTTAGCCTGGTAGGATTAAACTTCTCATGTTGGTTGACCAAACTGTTACCTACAAGGTTTAATCTCCTTAAGCAAGAATACATAATGTAGGTAAAAGCCCAGAGCCAAGTACGTAATCACTAAATTACAATTTAAAGTCTTAGTAAGGACAGCCTTTATTTCCTCCGAGATTTCAGAAGCACACTCTGCTTTATGCAAATATGACTCACCGAGTTTGCATGCAAAGAGTTTGGTTCAAAACTCAGTGAAGAGCAGATCTATCAATATAAACCTCAAATCTTGTTGGATCTGTTTATTTCCATGGCTTTTGATATGAAACTCTCTAGATAAGAAGCCACAAACTGGCTGAAAAACTGTAGGGAGAGGGAAAAGATTTCATTTGAATTCCAGTTTACTGTTTTCACAACAGTGTTTCTATTTATATGTATAATCTCTGGTAGGTCAGGTCACCGATTGTTTAGAGACAGAGAATACTTAAAAGCAGTTATACACAAATAAATGTAGAAAATATAAAAGTTTGAATGCAGTAAGGTATAAAGTGGATATGGCTGTATGGATGCTTATTAAATGTAACATGCTAAGTACTATTTGGGGATTTCCTAAAATGATGTGAGGTATTTCTGCTGCTTCTTATCTTGCCTTCTCTGAGCCTAATGGTGCAGTAATCTTCATGCCAAGGTAGCATCTTGCAGTAGCTCTTTTTCTCTGAAAGACACAAAATAGAATTGAAATGACAAGAATTGAAATTGTGCTGATTTCTCATGCACAGTGTTTTCATGGTACTGACCAGACTTTGTTGGATAAACTACCTGAGAATGTGGGTCTGAAGCACAGTTGATTCAGGAGTTGATTCCATTTTGAAGACTGAGACAGAATCAAGTGATTGATGGAAGCAGGAGAGGCAGGTGGATGACAGTCTAGGGAAAAGTCAGTGGAAGGAGAAGCTTCTTAAATCTGGTCAGGAAATAATATCCCCTGATGGTGGGAACTTACAGGATTTGGACAGATTTTTCTTTTTCATTTAAGGACAAAGCTGAGATCTGAAGTATCATTAAATCAGAGTAATTTTTGCTTAAACAGTTCATTGCTTAAACAGTTCAGTGTTTGTGACAGCTTTAAAAAGATAAAATTTATAATTCTGACAAGTCTCAGCTTTCTAAGGAATGTATTATCTATAGATTAATCTTCTATTTTGTTTACTTTAAATTGAGCGGAGTTTTCACTGAGCATAGAAAAGACTGTAATCAGGAAACAAGTGATGCCAAAGGCCAGCAGGAATGATGAGAGTCATTCTGGGGAGAAGGATAAGGCTCCACAAGCAAAATGGACGCTGGCACTATGGTTTTTTTGAAGAGGATCTTCTGGCAATAAGAAAAAATCCTGGCATTACTCACTGAACATCTCTCACAAATCTGGTTCTGCCCTAGTTAAATTAATACTATTTTAGAGACCACCTATTTCTAGTGCCATACTTTCAAAAACTGCAATAGTTAGCTTTGATACAAACTGCACTTAAACAGTAATTTTGTTACCAGAAAGCAGTGTGCTTTTTTAAAAAAGAAACAAGCAGGTTGTGTTCCCAATCAATAGGAGATAAAGGAGCTGCTGATCTTCCATATTTTGTGTGGAGCATATGGTCTGGTTAATTGTCCTGGTTACCCTGCTGTATCACCTACTCTTGCTGCAGGATTTGAGACAAATATCTTTTACAGGATTTTAATAGGTGTGTGTGATAATTTAATTAATATTAAAGTCATCTTGTAGATGAATAGATTTTTTTGGTTAGGATGTGCCCATACACATAAAGTATTAGCAAGTTAGGTTTTGTTGCCTAGGGTGATGTGAGGGGAGGGCAAGAGTAAATAGTAAATTAATTTAAATATATTATTTCAGATATTCCCAAACTGTATATTAAATGCAGTCTAACTTGTTGCAGTATAATAACAGAATAAACATTCTGCAGGAGGTGGGAACAGCCTCCCATGTTTGCAGAGGGAGGAGACAGGTTTTAATCAAAAAGCCCAGTGTTAGCCTTCTTTTCAGATGTTCACGAGTTGTTTGATTTCCTTTTGGAACTAAAAGAACATAAATCCATAGGTCCTGCTTTACAGAGTCTTAATCAAAGGGTTGTGAAAGCTTAGCATTTCTGCTGTTTCCCAACTGTGGATGCTGTCCTGCTTTCTACAACCAGACAAATCTTTAGAGCAGCAGAAACTATAGTCAGCAGTACCTTGTGTCCTGATCACAAGGATGTAATCTTTTTTTTTTTTTTTTTTGCTGCTACCACAATGATTATTTGAAATTTTTTAATACTTCAAACAGTGTCTAAGTCTCAAAACATTACGTAGTTCAATGATTTAACACATTGCCAGAATATGTAGTTTCAGTATTCTGGGAGAACGTAGCAAATCCTGGACTATCGGGAAAGAAGGTAAGAAACTCCTTCAGAGTTTGTCATTCATTTTTCCTTACTAATAGTTTCAAATAAACTATTTAACTTTATGCTAAGTTAAATGTCTCCTATAAAGTGTTTTTGCTTTGAATTTTCAGGAAAAATCTCTATATATATTTAGGATATAAACAAATCAGTTTCTTCCTGCCAGAGTATTTTCTAATGGAAATGGGGACAGGAATGAAGATGTGCAAACAGAACTGCATTATAACCAGCCTCAGTTTGCAAAGCATTATCTCAGAATAATGCAAATAATATGAATACATTAAGATGAGGACAGCCTTATGAAGGATATTTTTGGTATGAATCACTAAGTACACCAAACATTAACCTGCAATAATCATGACCTTAATAATCATTATTCCAGGAGTAGTGTGTAACCCAGACTTCCTCAAGAGAATCATTGCCTAAACTTATATTAGAGCCTAGATTGAGATAATACATCTCTCTATATTATCATTATGATATCTCTATCATATGGATAAGGTATAATATAGAGAGATATTTTCAACTAGAATTATGTTAGGTAAAAGATTATTNAGATTATTGAATCTCTTCACAGGTACTGTATACTGTACAAGAGATTTTTTCCTAAGGATTCATTTGACCTTTTTTGAGCCTCTTAAAGTAAACACCTAAATTATTCCATCGCTCCAGAGTGTTAAGTCAACAAAAGGCTTTGCATCTCCAAATATTTGCTTCTGGTATGATAGCACAATACAAATAGTAGTCATAATCAGGAATCCCACCTGATGTTTATAAAATGTAACCTTGTCTCAGCTACTGAGGTCCTCTGATAAAGGTACGGTCTTGCTGAATATTTTCACATTCCTTGAGTTCAAAATGTTTGACTGAAAAAAATGAAAAGGTGGTTTTTTTCCAATAGTGTTTGTCCCTACACCACTCTAACAACAGAATGCAACCCAGATCAAAACAGTGCTGCTGTATAAGGTCAGATCCTTCACTTAATCTTCTACTGCAAGGAACTCTGACAAGAGGATCTTCCTCCCCTTTAAAGTACTCTTTTTCAAAACAAAAATCCAACTCAAATAGTATTGAAAGTTCAACTGAGAGAAAAAACATCACATACTAATAGTCTTTACACTTAGTATAGGTACTTCATGCTGCTTCCCTCTCAGCTCTTCCTTTTGCCTTTCTGCCAGAATGGTTGTCAGAAGGATGCAGGAGGAGGAGCAGCCCCTTGGACAGCTCAGAGAAACTGCTGTATCAGATGAGGAGATGTTAGTAGTTTGGCATTTGCTGAAGATTCACATTTGTGGTTAAACACAAAAGTTCAGCTTTTTACTTTGCTTTTCATGCAATTTATAATTGAAAAGCAGCAGAAGTCTAGCATAAGAATAAGCAGTAGTCTGAATAACAGTTTGCTCTTAGGAGACAAATTATACCAATAAATTTTACTGATCATGTGGGACCCATGATAGGGCTAGAAAAAAACCAGAGATGTGATGAGAACACACAGAATAGGAAGGGGAGCAAGAGCTGGTTAACTGGCACACTGTCAGTGTCATCGTTGCTAAAGCTGGTGTGAAGACAACACTGCAGTGTGTTTGAGGGGACCCATGAGAATAGATGAGAACAAAACTTGGGAGTGATTGAGTGAAATCAGGAGGTTTCTGAAGCACTATATTCTGCTTCAGCAAAGAAGAGGACATGCTGATTGCATGCTTGTCTCTTCATTAAATCCCTAACTGGTTTAGCTTTGTGACTTTTGAAAGGTCAACCAAAGCTTTGACTCTTTTAGAGGACAGCTAACTGATCTACTTTCTAGTCACAAAGTCCACAGCTGCTTCTGGAGTTAGGCAGCGCATAAATAATGCTTGGTATCTAGATCAGTTCAGCTGAGCATTGCAGGGTAAGGAGCTCTATATCTTAAAATAGGAACAGATCTATTTTAACAGCTGCAAAGGTTACCAGCTCCAATACAGTCACACCAAGAGCTTGTGGTTTAATCATCTGGGGAAACACTGGCATGTGATCCTTGCCTGTCACACAGATTGCTACTTACAAGTCTTTCCAAGTAAGAGACGGTAGTATTTTCAGGTTAATTTAGGATGGTGGACGTGGTGGGAAGAGGGATTACCTCTGCTTCTTTGTGCATTGCTGAGTTCTCCCTCCCCTGTTTTACAGGTAAGTAAAGCTTATATTGCTGATTGTTTCTGTCTTTTGAGGGCTGTAATATTTCCAGTGGATGCTTAACAGAAAACCCATGCATAGTAAATCAGTCTGTGGAGAACTGCTCTACTGACATCTGGGATTTTGTGTCATTCAGTCCTCACTTTCTCCCAACCTCTTTTTCCATTTTCTGACTTTTGTAGGTTTATATCAGTCTGTCTGGTCAAATGTCTATAACTGGAAATATTCCAAATATGGAATGTTATTATGTTCTCAGTATTTCTTTTCATGTCTTGATACTAGAACACTCTGGAAACAGGAATATTGAAGCAGTGTAACAAAGAGTGCAGATATTTTTTATTCACTGACATTCGTTCTCGATTGTCTAAATCTAAAGACAAGGAGAGGAAGGTTCTGCTCCAAATTACAGGAAAACTAACACTACATTATCAAACAATTAGTACGTGGCAGAAACGTGGGGAAGTTTTTGTAAGGCGGGACCCGTGAATGCAGCTCCAGCTCAACTCGGAGCAGATGACCTCGGTAGTTATTCCTGCTATGACCGCGAGAGGGCAGCATGTGCCCATTAAAGCACTGCATGAAGCCTGACCTCCGCTTTGGAAGACCTTGGCGTTTGGGAGGGGGTTTAATTATTCTGCTTCATTTTAATTAAAACTTTGTGGACATTAAAAATGAAGCTGTTTAAAAAGCGTACTGTAGTGCAATGTCCAAGTTATTTGAGGCCATTTTAAGACCTACTGTACAAATTTCTCAGTATAGCCTTTCATTTAGTTGTTGTATGGTTTCAGTAGGATATGCTTATCTCCTCCACCAAGATTAAATAATCTGCATTTATAAGATGCTACTGTAAAGTCAGTTCCTTAACTGAAGATTTTTTTATTTTAGGGCATTTAGTGTTACCTTCTTAGCACAGCTTTCTAATGGCAATGTGCCTCTACTAACTTTCCAAATTTTAGATACTATTTCCTTCATCAATAGGACATCAGATAAATCATTTGCACGTGAGCTCAGTTTTGCTGTCTGTAAAACAAAGATTTCAACTTTAGTGGTGTAAACTGTGGAGTGTAGCTGTATATTATAAAAGCATACTGTGCCAGTTTTTTTAAAGCAACCGCCTTTCCCCTTTGATATCGCCATCATGCCTCTCAGCCATGCATTTACAAGCCTGAGCATTCAATGGGAACTGCTGCAGGTTCAGCACTTTTGAGAAACAGCTTACTTAGAAGTCTGAAGTTGGATTTAGAAGCTTAACATTTTTGGGAAACTTGTTATGTTTTCATAACAAGTTATGAAAATCCTCATAACTTATTGTTGTTAAGGCAAATATCTATCCAGTATATTTCTGCTTCAACCAGTTTCGATTTTTTACTTTTACTCTGGATAACTAATCCTGGTTAAGGAAAGCTTTCCTTTACTTAGGGTGAGAGAACTGTCAGGATGCCTCTCAACCCCATTTCTGTAACAGACAGCACAGTGTTATTCAAGTTAAGTTGTAGGCCTGGTAATTCTGCCTAGATATCCAGAAAATTACCTAGCGAGGGAATAAAGTTTAATCACAACCAAACTGAAGGACATGTATAAAATAATGCACCCTACTCATTCCTTTCATAAAGGAATTGGATCAAAATAAATGTGGATATTACTCTTGAATTCCATGAAACCATAACATCAAATATTTATTTTTTTGTCACAGCCTAATTTGAATCATTTGCACAAGGGGTGAGTTCAAGATCATGTATTCATTAGTCAGACTAATTTTATATTTCACTTCGGCTTGTATTTTTGGTCTTTACCAAAAGAGAAGATGTAAGAGAAGGGCAGCAGTCCAAAATATAGTTGAAAAGAACTGGCATTAGCTCTGACTTTGTCCTATGTGTTGAACAAACATAAGTTAATTTATCCTTGAACCTAGAAACTGAATGCAGTCTGGAACAAGACAGAAAAAGCTGCCACAGGACTGCGTGAGATCAGGAGTCTATGCCAAACAGTGGAAATTATAAAAGACTTTCAGTTGTGAACAAGAAGCTTACAATAAACAATGGATAAAAAAAATTTCAAAGAGGAAACATAAAATAATCTGACACATCCTTGGGTTAGCTGGTAGACAACAGAAGTGGAGAACAAATACTAAAATTCGAGCCATGAATACAACCACCACATCCTTCCTTTTCTTCCCCTGCTTCCCCCTCCCTTCTCATCAGGTTACAAGAGCAGTGCTTTATTTAAGACAACATCCTCTTCTGAGGGCTATATATGCTTTTTGTAATGTGCAATGTGCACCACAGTTTCCCAGTCAATCTGTGCTGGAGAATCAAAGCTTTTTTTCTCTCCTGCCCCCTACTAGCATTTCAAGCTAGTGATGAAAGTGAAAACTAATAAAATACCTTTAAATTTTCAGACTGCTTAAAGTAGTGAAGTTAAGACAAGTATGTACTCTAAGCTCTGAGAACCTAAAGCTAACTTTAATTTGTTATCAGTAATATTCTATAATCTTTAGTCCTTTTATTTCTGTAGGGAACATAAATAGCAATTTTTACATCCTGGCTGGCTGCAAATGGAGAATGATCATGCATGGAAAGCATACTGAAAATGGGGGAACTGGATAGAAGAGTTTAAATGTAATATCTGTACATACAACAAGAAAATATCACTAGTTGTGACATTCACTTTCTGTTAGCATTTCACAAATTTTCTCCACAGCTGTATCACAATACTGCAGAAGTCAGCAATGAAAAATTTAGGTTCCTTGTCAGAACATACAACATCTCATGAATTACAGAATGTATCAACATCTCAGATTCACAGAACGGTTGAGGTTGGAGAAGACCTCTGGAGGTCATTTGGTCAAACATCCCTGCTCAAGACCCACCTGCCCAAAACCAGATGGCTTTTATGTATTTCCAAGGATGAAGACTCCAAAACCTTCTTAAGCAAACTGTGTCAGTGCTCAGTCACTGTCACAGTGAAAAAGCAATTCCTAATATTCACCTGGAACCTCCTCTGTTTCAGTTTGTGCCTCTTGTCCTGTCAGTAAGCACCACTGAAAAGAGCCTGGCTCCACCCCTTTTGCATCCTCCCTTCAGGTATTTATATACTTTGGTATATAAATCTGTACAATTTACAGATTTAAATTTGTAAATCCCTCTGTACAACATGTAGTTGCAGATAACAAAATTCAAAATTTGGCTGAAGATATTAACACATTCATTGCTCTTCCTATCTGCAAGTTAAATAAAGCAATTTGGTGCTGAGGTGTTCAGGCTAAAGCCTAACACCTAACACTAACAGACAAATGCCATTTAGTTCATACTTGGTGTGAAAAGCCTGTGCAGCTGCAGCCACACTGAGCTCAAGTTACAACATTCAGTTTTCATCAGAAACTTTTCACTTCAGAAAGTGTAGGTCAAGAGAGATGCTTTAGGTACCCCACAAAGTACCCCACTCTGAAATTCTAGCATTAATGTGAATTTAGTAATGATTCCACCTGTTTTGAAGATTAAATTAAAATTAGACACAGTATTTTAAGTTTCCAAAAAAGAGTATAAAGTCAGCAAACTTACTTGGTTTGTTGAATGGATTTTTAAAGTTCTATTTAAAACCCTTCATCCATTATGTCTCAGTTTTATCCGGTTTTTAATATGTAGTCAACCAATTTTTCTCCAATTCAGCATCTAGAGCTTCTCATGAAATACTGTTCGGTTCTGAATTCTTTCTTAGAAATTCACTTTTTGAAAGAATCACTAGGAAGGATCTTATGTGGATCTTAAATTATGTGGTATTCTGACATAATTTACACTTTATTGTTTTAATGAAAAACTGCGTTCATCACAGCAGCAACTGCAGGCAGCAGTTGGTTATTCTTTCATTTTCAGCCTCTTCTGGTGTCATTAGATCATGAAGTTTTTAGGACTGTGGCACTTTGCAAGTTGCATGGTTCTGGCCACTCTGTTCAGAGCAGTCCTAAAAGGTATCAGACAAGAATTTTGAAAGAGTTTTTCTGTGACACAGCTGAGCCTATACTCTAATGAATCCTGACAATAATTTTGGTCCATCCTGAAGAAAACCTGCTGGATTCATAGCCAACCTCAGGCATTCAAAAGCAAGAGGACATGTTCCATGAATGTCACCTCCTTCAGCTGAGTCAGTGGCAGTACTTTCTCATGATGCTTTACAAAGTCAGTGTTGTAGTGGCTGTATCATTCTTCACATAAGCAAATCTTACTTTTTTCCTGTGGTTACTTCTCTCCTGCCTTTGATCAGCATGTAGAAGTTCAGTGACATTTCCACAAGGCCAGCCCCTTCCTCATTTGCCCCATCCTCTAAACTTGGGGATAAAGGGATGCTCCAATTGCTCCCATTGAAGCACTGTTGGAAAGCGCCTGGATAGGATATCCCTTACAAGAGTTCAGATTCAGGACTCAACAACCCTGGCAAATTAATCTGCTCTTCCTGTATGGCACCTTCATAGTGACCTCGCATTTCTCAGCAGCCTCAGAGCACCTGTAACACATGCTCAGCGTCCATACCACTCTCAGGGATCTTCCCCTATCTTGGTGTGTACTGCAGAGTCAAGCAGGGAAATCCCAGTCACTCCTTATGGCTCTCCCTGCAGATATGCATCACCTGGTCTAGCCCAGCTTCAGATAGAGGCTGATAAAATGTAGGGAAAACCTCCAGAACACTTTGTCCTGAAGCTCCAGAGCACTCTGTTTCCCTTAGTACTTTGGGAAGTTGATGACAGAAATCTTGTTAGGCAAGAAAGAGGGTTCAGTGTTCTCTGGACTGTATGTTTGCCCAAAAAAATTGTAAGAAATCAACCTGGATGGAGGGGCTTATCAAGGTGCTTGGTAGCTCAGGCTTCTCTCAAAGGCACTATGCTCTAAGCTATAATAATTACTCAATCAAAGCCATATTAACCTGTTCTTTAATTCTGGCAGAAGGAATACAGTCCATTTTCCTGAGTGAAATTCAGTTACTTTTTTTTTCCTAATCTTGCAGCTGAGGTCAGATTTGTGTTCAGCCAGAGGTCAGAGGACCTGGGTTAAATGACCATTATGAAAATGATAGAGAAAACAGATGATTAGAAAAGTGGCCAAACAACATATTTTTTCCTTATTTTCTTATTCTTCGGTTCCTCTGATGTTTCGTCTTAAGTTTTTCTGTAAAGGGTATCATAACAATTATTTCACTGATCTGTAGTGAATATCAGAAGGATGTGAATTAACATTCTTGCCAGTGATGTGTAGCATTTCTCTTGTTCACATGCATTCTGGTAATGTACTAATGAACTTTGAAGGGTTTTCAAACATCTGTACTAGTCATTATATCTATGAAAATTTATCATAGAATCATAGCACGTTCTGGGTCAGAAAGGACCTTAAAGATGATCTAGTTATAATCTTTATCCTAAATAAGAGTACTCCCGAGCTCATCCCTCATTTATCTTGACGATAAAAAAGAATCTCAGTTGCCATAGTCCAATGCCCGTGGAAAGTGACACTTCTAACAACAGCGCTACTTTCTTCCGTCAGCCATGCTGCGGAGGAGGCGGCTGTGTCCACAGCAGTTTTCCCGCTGTTATTTGGCGACGCTCCTCCTCCTCCGTTCGGCTCAGTGCAGGGGCCGGGGCCGGGGGCTGGTCCGGGGTTCCCCTCTCGGCTCCCGCGGGCCGGCAGCCGCAGCCCCACCTGACAACATTCAGCGCCCCGGGAAAAAAATTATTAAACCCCCGCTCTAAGCGAGGGCCCCGACCCGACCGCGGCGGGCAGGACGGAGGCGTGGCCGCCCTGTCCGTTCATGGCCCCGACCCCGACCCTGACCCCGGCCTGGTCAGGCGGGCGGGGCGGAGGTGGGGCGGCCCGGCCCGGCCCGGCCCGGCGGGCGGAGCGGAGC